>CM035139.1:129574677-130174677 GCA_020205605.1 Panax ginseng | reverse complement strand
CTTCACAAGTTCAAGAATATCTCTGAACTTCTTTTCGGATTTCTCAAACGTCTTGGTTCGAAGCTGAATGCCAGTGATTACTCTCCAATCTACCATTTGAATAGTTTGAAGTATATGGGTTTTTAATCTCAGAAGTCTTGTGAGAGATATTTGAATGTGATTTGGGCAAAGCTTGACATTTGATGTATTCAGACGTTGAAGAGGGTTTTTAGGGTTTGGAAAAAGGGAGGAAGAGAGGTTTGATAGCTTCTAGTAACTGTATGAAGATTTTGAATTTGTCTTTATGACAGTTCCTTCTGACTCTGCATAAGCTATGATGTGTCAGTCATTCATTAGTTGCACGATGCCCAGTAAAAAACTGTAACTCCCCATAAACTTAACAATTATTCAATTTTAATATTCTTTTAAGGAAATGGCATTACTGACGCAGATTAACCATTGACCTTTTTAGTACGTAGAGTAGCTTGATGAGGTAGCTTGTGGACTCTACAGTTTTCTTTGTCGACTTAACGATCATTTTCTGAGAGACTCTTTAGTGGATGATTGGACAATAATCCTTATCTTGAAGTTGCATGGCTCAATTACTGATGTACCTTATGATAGTTTGGGTGATGAACGTCTGAGGTGAGTTTGAAGAACATCTTTCCAAACTTCTTTCGACCTTATCTCCACACGATCTGAATAGTTGAGCATGTGCCCTTATCTTCCAAGCTCCCCATAAGCTAGTGTATCCTTTGGGAAGACTGCGGTCGTCGAGCCTACTCTACGATCATTGAGGTTGCTTCAGAATCTACTCTATAATCGTTGTCTTTCCGGGTCCTTGAGATGAACTTGACTAAGCATTCCTTCTGGGTTAAGGTAGCTCAGGAAGGGCCAACCTCTTAGAGTGAACTAAGGATTAGGTTTGTCCCTGAGGTGCTTTCCAGATGAAAAACTTTAGAAGTGATTAGCACTGATATCTCATTTTACCTTTTCTGCTGGGGAGTTCATCTACCAACTTTAGACATTTACATTGGTTGTAATCGTGGTGTCCTCCTGCTTTTACACTATGATTAGATGTTTGATCATAGGCGCTCCATGATTTGAGTTGGGTGGTTGACAATTTATCAGTAGTACGTTTTAAGACATTCCCACTAACTATGGATCTTCATTTGGTTCATCAGCCATAAAGTATTGGGACTTTGTAACTGGTATATTGCTTCATAGTGCACTTCTGATATTTTTAGTGTTGATGTCCTTTACCAGATCATTTTTCCCCCCATAGTTGATACCATCTTCTCAGAGAGATGTGAGTCCTTCTTCTTCATGTGCATCACATGACAACCTTTCATATCTCCTTCTAACTGAAGTCATTTCAATCATTTAAACCTCCTTAGATCATAGAAGTAGATATCTTCAAGACTGATCCCTCTAAAGAACTACGAACGTAGTATTCTTTGACAGTTTGTACTTGTGGAGTTCTGCTCTTATAATGAGTTTCTCGAGTGTTCTTCTCAAATGATATGCTGTGGATGATTAAGCATATGAGGTTGTTTTCATCTTAGCACGACTGGTGTGCTTTCATATGGAGATCAGCAACCATGTGAGCTTCATTCATGTTAGCTCAGCAAGTCTACAAGAATAAACTCTGACAGATAAAGATTTAGTCAAAAATTCTTCTGAAATGTCTCAAGCCTTCTGCTGGTTAAATCTTTTTGACTGAAGTCTTCTGCTTCAGCATTCCTTAGTATGGTCAGATAGACTAAGCACCAGTAGGTTAGATAAATTTCTATTTTTGGTACCCATGGTTAAATGGGTCCTGCCAGGTTAGCTTTCAAAATCCCCGTTCCATATATATTTGAAATTTTATCATATTGATCACCAACAATCATATTCATGCATGTATCCAATTTAGATATGACATTTTAAGATGCATGATTATGAGTGTGTATAAGATCAATCAATTTAACAAAGCAGTCTTTTTCTTTGATGGTTTTATCATTTGCATAGTTATGTTCACAGAGTTTAAATGTTCACAGAGTGAGAATCAACTTTGTCACTCATTTGTATCTGTTTGATTCATGGAGGTGATCAGTTTCTATGAATCTTCAAGATATTCTTGTAGATCTGATCATACTCTATGTGTTATCAAAAACTTAGAATATAGGTTTGTACATACATACTAACCCATCAGTAAAGATTACTCTACTTAAGAATAATTAAACCTTGGTATGCTTATGACCTATTTCAAACTTCTTTCAAGATGTTATCTTCAACCTAAAACTTGGATGGAGAAAAAGTTTGTTAGCATTTGAGTTTCCAACTTCAGTGTACTTTCTCTCTTCTCCTTTTTAGGTGGAGTATGGTCTCTTGATAGAATATTGTTATAGTGCATAAGGTGATGCAACATGATGTACACATTTATACTAATAAGGAATCATACCTTTACATTGTCAGTTTCTTGACAGTTATTTATCTTGATATACTGAGGTTAGGCATTGATGTGCATACTTTTCCTTCACGTCTGATAGCTTGTTGCTCCAGTTGTCCTTTGATCAATCAGTCATAGTCTTGAAGATGTAGGCTTAGAGAATCTTGACATCTTTAGTTCTTTGACAACCTTGAGTCCTCAAGGTTCTCATCCAGTTGTTGGTTGGCCAAATATAGATTTGAGATATTCTTCTTTCTTCTCTGAATGAGTACTTCTTAGCACATATAGCCTTTTCATCTTTCAGTCTGGTGGATGCTTGACTCTTTTCTGTTGATGCCTCTTGAGCTCCCATATCTGCTCTTTCGACTATAAGATTGACTATAGGCAAGGATTGGTCTTGTTGTTCTGGCATTTAAGAACATGGACCAATCTGAGCAGCTTCAGGTGTATATACACATTTACCTGTACACAATCTTTCCAACGTGTGAGCTCATCTATACTTACAAGTGACTTACTACTAAACTAAGTTTAGATTAATGTTTGTGCCTAGGATCAGACTCAAAACGATTAGCTTTTGAAAATAACACAAGAACCTGCTCTGATATAATTTGTTAGCTCCCATTAGGCACACAATAGATCTAGAAGGGGGGTTAAATAGATCCTTTTTAAATTCAAATACTTTTCTCTTTTATTTTATATTGATAATGAAGTAGCATATGAAAAACATAAGAATCTTTTCAAGTACAGCAAATAAGTAAAAGATCCCCTTTATTGCTATATTCATAATCATACATACATTGTTCTTAGAATTAGTTAAGTGGTAAGCAGTTAATACATGCATAGCAGTTATAGCAGTTAAGTACATAATGTAAATGACAGTTAGTAAATGACATAATGTAAAAGACAGAAGGGATTTTAAGTGGTTCAGAGACTCAAGCTCCTAATCCACTCTTCTTCTTTAACTAGCAGGATTTCCACTAAAGAAGGGCAGCACCCTGAATTACTAAGATTCCTTTAAGGCCAGCAGCCTTGGAACTTCAGTTCACTAAGAACTCTTTAAGCCCAGCCGGCTTGGAACTCCTCTAGTTCCCCAGGAACTCTTCAAGCCCAGCAGGCTTAGAACTTTATTTAGACCCTCTGGACAAGGACCCCTCAGGCCCTGGCTTCTTGTTGGTATTGTTTTTGTTGTTTTTGTTTGTGCCTTACTGCTAAGATGTCTTTAAGCTTGAACATCTTCTGTACTTAGTAGCTTAGCGTGGTCCTCTTTGCATTCTGCTTCGAGTCTGGACCACATCTTCTTTGGTGCAGCTGATCTTCATTATGTTCTTCTCATCTTAATCTGATGTCAGTTGTGCACCATCACCATTTGGGTTTGCTAAGTATTTGAGCTTTTGGTAGACTTCGTCTGGCACTTAGCATTCCCTGAACCCTTCTTAAGTGGTTTTTCAGACATGGTTCTGTATCTGTTTTGTTTCAGCTTTTGGTTCATGGTGATTCATATACTAGCTCTCTTGATCTTCTTTGTACTCTGCCACTTTTATGAATGCTATCTTTTTGGCCTTCTCGGCTCTCAGCTTGGTTGCCATCTTCAGTGGCATTCTCATTCTTATTGAGTCAAGATTTTGTCTGTTTTTTTCTTCTTCAAAGCTGCTTCACTTCCACCTTTGTAGTCTCATTGTCACTGAGACTTGTTCTGTTTAGCTCTGGTGGAACTCGTAGAGTCAACAATATAGCATTCCAACAACTCAATGATTCTGCAACTTCAGCAACACTTTGATCCTTGAAGCTCTAGCTTATATATACTCCTTCCTAATCTTCCCGTTGGAATATAGTTGTTGAAAGTAGTTTGAATTTCCTCGCAGATCTCAAGTTATTTGATGTAGACTGCAAATATGACATGACATCCTCTTTTTAATCTTTCTGACACTGCAATCTACTGTTTCACCTACCCCATTAGAGATGTCACTTTGATGTCTTGGGCAGGTAGTCAACTTTATTTCTCCCTTCTGATTTCTCGATTAGAACATCAGAGATTGTCCTTTTGCATCGCTGCTCTCAATAAGCTGTATTCGAATATCACTCTTCAGATTGAACTGTTGCCAATGCTTTATTGTTCAGATGACCAAACTCAATGATTATGTTGCATAATCTTGGACCTGATCGTAGTGTCTTATTGAATGTTGCTTATTGACTTGTTGAGACATCACTACGATCCTGAAGAGTGTTCATTGGATCTTCAATGTAGAACACTTTTTCCTTCTATTGTGTAGTGCTTCAATACTTCTATTTGCCTCAACAGATCTCAGGAATTGATAGCTTGACTCCTTGTTCTGGTCTCTTCTGAATAGCAAGACACTTCAGATTTATGGCATACCCAGCTCGCTTTTTCCTTGTGATCTCCCGTTCACTTATTATCAATGGACTGACCCATGCTTAATCACTTTAGCCTTGTTCTTCATAAGCTGACCAGTATCTCTGTGTACACTTCATCAGCTCCTGCTTTGTTTGTCAAACACTATGATCTTTGTTTCTTCCAAGATCTTTGTCTTCTTTTCACTTGACAGCTACTGCTCTTGTTGACTTTCTTTAGCCAGTTACTTTCACTGAAGTCTTCTTCTGATAAACTTGTGGAAGACTTCATCTTGACTGGCTTTACAACTCAATTTGGATGCTGATTGGGTTGGTGCTTAGATCTTCTATTAGCTTGTTGGCAATTCGTTGAGTGCTCTCTGGTTTCCTTTAGGTGGAGTGTAACTTTGCAGCTCTGACCAAAGGCTTTATCCTTTGGATATTCTGGGAGTGCTCATTTGTTGAAAATCGTGTTTACTCTACAATTCTCTCTTGGCATTGTGAGCACTTCTATTGAAGTCTTAGTTCTGCACTCTAAGCTTGTGAGCACCTCTCATTTGATCAGTAGATTCTACGACTCCGAGTGTGGTCTACAATTCTTGCCATGGCTTTGGTAGATACTCGGTCGGCTCTTAGACAAGCTATCTCTACGATTCTGAACATAACTTCCTAAACAGACTACGACTTTAAGGAAGTTTTTCTCGACACACTACTATCATTCCTCGTCTCTCCTGACAGTTTACGAACTCCGAGATCTACTATCTTGCAGACTACAATTCTGCCTTGATAGTTCTCAATCTTTCCTTGACTCACTTAGCAGACTACAATTTTTGGTGCAGTGCTCGACGATCAGACATGCCTATCTATTACATTATAAGATCAATCTAACAAGTTTTATCTTTTTACAATTAAAGTCCTTGTACATCATTACTTTTTAAGGACGTTACAAAGTTGTTTTGCTTATGTAGGATCAACCTAACACATTTGATCAATTCATTCTAAGTCCTTGTACATATGTTCCTATTATCTATCAAAGGACTTTACATCTTTTCTTGATGCAAGCATACTTGCATATTCATTCATTTATATCATAATCAAATCATATAATAATAAGAATATCAATCAAATGCTTATTCCTAACATATTAGCTAGTAGTATTTTCTTAGTTGCATAATTTTCTTACATTGGGGACAATGTAAGGTTTGAGTGTGCGGGGAATATTTAGGTTTTTATTTTATTAGGGGTTATTAATCCGATTTTGATGGGGAATTTGAAAAAATTAATGCTTTTGAAAATTTTAGTTTCATAATTCTATTTGGCTAAGTGTTAAAAAGATTAAAGTCAAAGATTGAAAATTGATGCTAAAATTCAGATTATGCTTGATGTTTAATTGGTTAATTAATGATGAAGACTAAACCATGATCCATAATAATTAATTTGAATTGAATTTGTGATACATGAGTACTTGAATATGAGAAGCATGTTTATTTGGCTAAGTTATTTGTGGAGTTGTCTATGTGCACTAATTTCATGATTTAGAACTGTTTAACCTGCTTATGTTATTGCAGAACCATGTGAAAAAAATGATGAATAAAAAAAAGAAAAAAAGAGAAGGAAAAAATGAAAAATGAAAATCTGCTTCAATGTCCATTGTGCGAAATAATTGGGTATCCAAGCCTCGGGAAGTATCGATATTCACGCTGAAAAGTGTGATGGATAAAAAAAACTTAACTAGACGACTTTTGTGGCCTTTGTTACTTGAATAAGTAAGCCCTGGGGGTGTCTCTACACCTACTGCCCTAAGATCATCTGGTTTGGGAGTCGTTGGTGGAAAGTTCACTACGTGGATAACTCCGAAAAGCCTAAGAAAAGGAGTCATTACACATGTCAAGAAAAGAAAAAAAAATACAAGATAAGCATGAAAATACATTCATTTGTGCTAAAGAAAAGGTTCTATGAAAAAAATTAAAAAGCAAGAAAATTTTGTTCTTGGTAATGAGTCAATGTGCACGGTTTTTGTTCCATAATAACCAAGTTGAATAAGTATGTGGACTGTAGAAAAGTTTCTTATGTGGTTACAGGTTGGTTTAATGAAGTTCGTTGGTGAAATGGTAAGGTTGTTCATTGTGAGTTAACTGATAAGGCATTGATTAGATTTCTTTGAGTTTAATGTTGATAGTCATGATTTGTATCTTTAAATCTTTTGACATAATAGTTGAATAAAATTTTTCTTGAAATCAAACTTTTGTTTTACATGAGGACGTGTAAATGATAAGTGTGGGGGAATTTTATGAATGCATATTATTCATTTATTTTTATTCCTTTAAGTTTAGTTTTATTGCATGTTTCATGTGTATATGAGCTTATTAAGGTATTTAATGATTTCAAGAATAATTGGAGTTGAAATGAGGAAAAAAGAGAAAATTGTAGGATTTTGAATGCTAAGATGGATGCATGGTCTTGGCTTTTATAAAAAAAACTTAGCTAAGGAAGGGCTCTACAATAAAAGATACTGTTCAACGTCTGTTTAGTAAAAAGATCATAAATTTTTCATATTAACTTCGATTGGGATGATTCAAGATGATTGAAGACATGAGCTAAGTTCTTTTTATTCAGTTTTAAGGGATGTTGAACCTTATTTATAATTAATGGTTAATTAAGTAGTCATTATTTATTCCTTCTCACATGAAATTCATTCTTGATAATCTAATATAATTTCTGAATGCTATTTGGCTTAACTGATTTGATTTCTGCAGGATTGAGTTGGTTAACGATTATCATATGCTAGATTAAGGAATAATATTACGTGTAATTGATATTGTTCCTAATCACAAGTAGTAATTAGTAATACCTGATTGTGGAAAAGCTTTTGAGTATTGCTATGATTATCAGAAGACAAGTTAAACAATCTGAGCTTATGTGTTTGTTGCTTGGAATAGTCTAATTCTCTAATTCTTAATGCTACAGTTATATTAAATTTAGAGAGCTTATTCTAGGTTATATAATGGTTAGAATCTTGTGAAGAGCATGTTTCATTGAGTGACAATCTAAGGGGACTTTTAGGTAGCAGAGCTTGTTGTTACCTAGGGCTATTAGTTTCATTAAAGGGTAAATAATGTTACACTTAATTAATCTATTGTTGTACAAAGGTGATACTGAACTGAAGAACTGAAGCTTTTTATTCATTATTTATTCTTATTAGTTTATTCTTGTTAATTTAGTTACTTAATTCAAAATTCCCTTTTCATTAGAAATCATAGGATAAATATAAAACAAATCCCTTTCTGTGTGATCGATACTTGCTTACTACTATGCTAATTATTTGAATTTGTAAAATAAAAGTGATGTTAATTTAGGAGTGTAAACGGCAGCTCCCAAGCACCAGCGCGCACTACAAAAAAATGGGGCTTCAGCAACAACCGATTTTCGTTGCTAAAGGTGCCAAATTTCATTATAAAAGGGTTTTGGCAACGACTTTACTGTCGTTGCGTCTTTCGTTGCACAATGAGCGTTGCTAAGTGTTCCGCAACGAACGAATTTTTTTCGTTGCCAAAAGTAATACATTTTGCAACGAAATATGAATTTTTTACAGAGACATCGATCATTTAGCAACAAAATGTATTGTTGCAGAATAATTAAAATTTTGTTGCTAAAAATCCCACTTCGTTGCAAAAACCTGCTAATTGACAACGAAATGAACTCTTTTTTTTGCAACGACCATGCATTTTCGTTGCAATTGATACCATTTTGCAACGACATTTTTCGTTGCAGTAAATTATGAAAATTGTTGCCCAAGCTTGCTTTCGTTGCGGAATGTAAACTTTTTAGCAACGATTTTCATTGCTGATTATATTATTTGGCAACGACATTATGCTGAATCAGCAACGAAAACGTTTGTTGCTGTTTATTTTTAAATAGCAACGAAAGTCGACGATTAGCAACGACATTATATGTTGTCGTTTCTTTATATGTGCAACGAAAGTTGATACGATTTGCAACGATAAAAAATGTTGTCTTTTATTTTAGTATTAGCAACAATATCCTCTCTGTTGTTATTAGGTTAATTTTTCGTTGCCAAATATTATATTTTTAAAATCATTAACGAAAATTTGTTGCTAAATGTATAAAAAATTGTTTTCATATTAAAATTATTGAATTATTGCCTTTTCTTTTGTTATGTAACGAATGTCAAAATTATTTTATAAACAAAAAATTATGTCTCAATAATCGCATAACAAATTATGACAGAAATACAAAAAAACTAAAATATTAGTAATTAAATAAAATCATCTGATACATCGATACATGATCATTCATCATCTTTACAATCAAACTTCGTAAGATGTTGCTAACAAAATGGAAAATAGCTCAAGTCGCATATATACAAATCAAATTTTCTACCATTGATTCATGCAAGTGTACAATTAAGCAAAGATAAAAAAAAGGTTTAGTAAAGATAATGATCCATGTGCCCCTAGTTGACGTGATGTTGGTACTCTGGACAATGGTATACCTGTAAGAGTACAAGCATATTTGCTTACAATCCCGTGTAAGTATGGTGTCAGGATCTCTGGTGTACAACTTTCGCTAAAATTTAGCACTGCTGAAGCAGCATGCGCCTGCAACATACAACACAAATGCTAATGGATGAAATAGATCATGTTAGAAGCAGAGTGAAGGGAGAAAAGACTAACACGATCCTACAGAATCAAGGTACAAATTCAAAGCTCCAACATAATACAATTCACAATCCTAATGAGCAATGTCATGATTGTTATGAGAGGATATCTCTCGTTGGTTCAGATTTTACACAGGTTGAGTAAATCCAAAATTGTCGCAAATAATTGCAATGCTAAAGAACATATACATACAATTCTCAATGAGGCAGACAAATACCAATCAATATATCCCACAAACCTGAATTCGGGGATTTTGGTAGTCATCCATGGTTGCAGCTAATACTGGCAGCACCAGATGATGATATTTAACTTGCAAGTCAGGACCCAAATCAGTGGACTATTGACCAACTGCATTAACAGCTGTCCACCGTACACGACGCTGGGGATCTTGAAATGAGTTCAAAACCATAGACACCACCGGCTCCAAATTTTTACTCATTACCTGTATGGATCAAGAGAGAGAAAACTACATTTTAAAAAACAGTAATATCGGAACATAATAAAACATTTTAGTCAGTCTAACCTATCAAACACAAAGTCAACATCAACCAAGTAAGTATACTTATAAGGGACTCTTCATAATCATATAACAGGAAAACTCAATGAAGTTTAATGCTATCCATGAGAGGATGACTGGGAAAAAC
Organism: Panax ginseng; assembly: GCA_020205605.1. NCBI lineage: Eukaryota > Viridiplantae > Streptophyta > Magnoliopsida > Apiales > Araliaceae > Panax > Panax ginseng. The sequence continues at coordinate 130,164,595 of CM035139.1, read as the reverse complement.
AACAAAATCTTCCAAACTCATACTTGTTATTTTTAAAATAAGGGTTTAAAGAAAAAAGTATGATTTGTAATCGCAAGAGGAGGTATGGGGGTTCGCTAGAGGCATGTAATGAATGAAAATCTATCACAACAAAGACAAAAAAAATTGTGCTGGTATAAACAACAATCAGAAAGGTGCAAATGAATTAAAAAATATATTTATTTGATTAAAAAAATACCACATACTCACATACCTTTATTGGATTTTCTGGCGCTTTAGAACATGTCCGATTTTTCTGCCTAACGAAAATCTGTAAAGTAATTAGCACATCACATAAATTACAACAATTGTGCTGATGTATTATGACATATTTCTGTATTTAGAAACGAAGAATACTTCAAAACCATGTGCAATGCATTTATCATAAGCACGAATATTGATCAGTGGTGTGCATTCTCTAGCCCAATGGACAATCAACGCACGGAGTCCATTACACTTGAGCCTCTTTGTTTTTATGCCCAAACAAGTTCATTACCCTGTGAGAAGCACAAATCTACTTGTAGAATTATTATATTAGTGATGCTTTTTCTGTTGTAATTCTACAATATACATATATTTAATTAAAATAATAGTTACTTTTTAACTTTGGACTTAATAATTAACCATACTATTGGTGATTGTATTATGTTTATACTTTATTATATATTTTATGCTTTTATGATTTTTATTGTAATTTTACAGATTTTTTATATGATATTGAACAGAATAATTAATTTTTTGTTTTTAGACTTAAAAATTGAACAATATGGCTGTGACTGTATATATTCATAGTAGAAATATCTTAATAATAGTAATAATAGAGTAATATTAGATAAGATGATTTTCATTAGGAAGTAGTTTACTTCTAAAACTAAAATATCTAGACAATAAAAGAATCTTAATTCAATTCCAATAAGAATACTTATATTTTATTAATAGTAATAGATAGAAATAAGGTCAAATGATCATCATAAGAAAATTCTTTTAATCTGAAATATAATATTTATGTAATACCAGAATCATACTTAAATTCCAATAACTATAATAATAATACAATATCTATAACTACTTTTGGGTTAAACGACGAAAGACCAAGGCTGACTAAACCAAAGTTGTCCTGTTTTGTTCTTTATATATATATATATAAATAAATAGATGTGGTATGGATTCATTCAGGGAAGTATAAAATAGCCAACTAGTAATAAGCTAGAGGAGCAAGCTAGTGGCAGAGCATAGCTCAAACTGGAATTTCAAGCTTGTTAAGCAAAACCACAAACTAGATCAGTGTGACTATATGGTAACGGAGAAGAAAAGAGGCAGAGTTTTAATTCCATAGTCAACAAGTAAAGGCGCATAATCTTATAATCAAACTGAACATAAAGTAGAAACTAATTCCAATTTCTGTCTAAGGGCGTGAACAAGTGAACTTAAGAACAAAATATCAACAACAAAAGCACAAACTTGATACCTTGGAGCAACCCTCAGCAATTTGAGCAAGTGCAATGAGTGTAGCATGATGTTTCTGCCACTCAGGAGCAGCCAAATAAACCGACAACACTTCATAAGCAACAGGAATAATAGTATTCCCACCCAAAGCCATCGCTAGAAAGTAGAAACAGAGAATATATGCTATACAAGAATCACATAGAAATGATATTCAACATCTGTACTAAATGTGATACGACAAAAAATCATGCCAAAATTATCTTTCTGACGTCCATTCTCAAGTGCTCAGTATAATGAATATCAATTGCAGTACAACATGACTAAAAAGTTGTCATATATGCTAGAGAGAAATCAAACAAAAATGACTGTCCAAAAAAATTTACGCTCAATATGTAGGTGCATAAAGAAGACATCTGCTTCCATCCTAAATATTTGTGGAATGTGACGAGTTTTAAAAGCAAAATATTGAAAAATGTCATGTCCACATAATTAAGGCTAGATTGCTAGAAGAAAGGTTCTCAAAATAAAAGGTCCAGGAGAAGCATTATAAATGATATCTCTCATTTTTGATACACTCGCACCCAATGGCAAGTTGCTATATATCAAAAGTTCAATTCCATTAAGTTCCACAACAGCTGCTCATATGATATTTTCTTTTACAGTTATTAGAGTCATTACTATATTAATAATATGTGATACTGATGTCCAATGACAAGTTGCTCTGTTTATTACAAGGTCCAACGAATATCATCTTAACTAGTAACAAGTCATACAACGACAAAGAGATATTGTAATGATATAAAACATATTTGTTATACCTCATTCTCCTTTGTGTGCTCTCTTACATCATACTGATCTCCTTTGGTTACAACAAGATCACCTTTATCATTTGTCCTCATATCAAGACAAGCAATTACCTGACAAAGTAGTAAGATTGTTTAATATAGCCCCTCTGCTAATCATCTATATTCTGTTCTCATCCATTAAAATGAAATTCATCACTATTGAATATATAAAAAAATAACAACATACCCTCTTTGCAAGTTTTGAAGCCTTCGCTTCAGCTGGCTTCTGTCTTCAGATAAGTTTGAATATTGATAGGAGATGGCTTTAGGTGGAAGAAAGAGATGAAGGACAATAATTCACATGCAGCATACTACTTGTCAGCTCAAATATACACATAATGATGAAGAATGGTGCTAATCAAAATGAGAATATGAATTTATATATGAGAAGTAATCTCAGAACAGAGCTACAATTAAAGCAACTTTCCTTTCAAACTATATCAACTCAACAAAATGATTTCTAGTCTTAACACTCGAAATACTTCAGACGTTGTTACTAATTCTGCTTCTACAGAGTTGATAAAATACAGATCTCATCACATCCTTGCACAATTCTGATTCTACAGAGGGAAAAGTGAGTTGATAAAGATTATATGTCGGAATTCAGAATCAAATTATCGACGCGCACACAGAAGCATATACAATTATATCAACAAAGAGTTATAGAGACCTTGAATCGTTTATGAAGACGAGATTGAAAAGCCTCAATGTCCTTGAGAATCTCCGAGTGAGCGATCCAACTGGCGCTTGATCGAGTCCAAGCGAGAAGAGGCGAGATCCTTCAGATCGGAAATCGAGTTTAGGTTTTTCAGAGTTGAGGGATTTGAGATAAAAGATCTGGAGCAAATTCAGATGAAATTATGTGAATTTGGAAAATTATGTGTTTTTAATTTATATTATTATATTGGTAAAGAATTAAATAAAAATTTATTTGTTATTTATTAAAAAATATATATTATTTATTTATTTTTTGACCAATTTTTAATTTATATTATTATATTGGTAAAGAATTAAATAAAAATTTATTTGAAATTTATTAAAAAAGTAAATATATTTTTCATTTAATTTTAAATTTTTTGACCAACTTTTTTAAATTATATTATTATATTAGTAAATAATTAAACAAAAATTAATTTGATATTAATTACAAAAAAATTAAATATATTTTTATTTATTTTCTTATTTTTGGCTAACTTTTCTAATTTATATTATTATATTTGTAAATAATTAAATAAAAATTCATTTGATATTAATTACAAAATTAATTAAATATATTTTTCATTTATTTTCTTATTTTTTTGGCAAACTTTTCTAATTTATAATATACTTTAAAATAATTCTTTTATTTTCTCCATAATTTTTTCCCTCTAAATCCACTTAATCAAGGCCACATAGGATAATTCTCGACACATAAGTTTTTATTTCACAACTATCTTCCCTCCACCGTGCTGAATCCTCCCTCTCCCATCTCCGTTCCTTTCTCTCCACACTCCAATCATCCATCCACCGGTCCGAGCTCTCTGATCCCAATTGCCAGATCCGCTCTCCAACCTCCAGCCGCCATTTTCCATCTCCAATCCACGATCCTCCTCCTCCGTCTCTTCAGCAAACATTAAGAAAAGAAATTAAGTGGAAGAAAATCTAGATCTAGATCTAGATATCTTTTCGATTTATAACAAAAAATAAAAGTTGTGTAATTATAACTATAATAAATTTTAAAGTACAATTTATTAATAAATGAATGTTAATTTTATTATTTTTAATAAATATCTTGATTAATGTTTTAAATTATAATTGAATAAGTTTTTATTATTTTTGAAATATTAAATTTTAAAATAAATACTTTAATTATAAATATAGCTAGAATAAGAAAAAAATAATGAGTGTTAAAGTATAGTATTAATGAATACTATACTTTTTTTATTTTTTTTAAACTCATGTTTATTTAGTAAATCCCACCTTATTAGTGTCTATTGGTGTTTGTAGGTGAATGATCAAAATGCAGTATTTCTTGACATCATGAAAACTAGCAGTGCAGATCTTTTAAATCCATGTGTAGCATTGATGAATATCTTATCTATATAACTTGTATTTCACAAGCTCAAAGTTATATCTTTGAACAAGTTCTTTCATACCTTGCATATAATAAATCGAATATTCAGGCAGCGCTGCTGCGACACCAAACTTCAAATAGCTTTTAGAAGTTTTAAAAACGTGTTTGAGGTTATTTGGGCTCTCATTTGAAAACATAATGACGCGAAATTAGAGGATCTCTCCATAACACACGCCTCTTCCCCATATCGCCTACAAATTCAAGCCATCAATCTCTCCACCACGTAATCATCCATGATTTCTCCCACGTTTACATCTACCCATTTCTCATCACTGCAGTATAAAAGCTAGGGTTTTTGATTTGGTTTGCAGAAACGAGTTTGGAGGTTATCACATCATAAACTGTCATTCATTCTCAGTAAATTCATCTGCATTATCTCTATCAAAGCAAATGGGTCCAAAAAGTGCTCGCTCAGCTTCATCTTCTTCCTCATCTTCCTTCGGCAGTCAAGGGGAAGATATTGTCGACCACAACAAATTTTTGAATTTGGAAGCTCAGCAGGAGTATTACAGAATTGTGGCAAAGACCTTTGTGAAAGAAAGAGGGTTCAAGCCTGAGCAACAAGATGGACAGCTATGCGTTATGATTCGTGAACGCGGATGGCTGGGATTCACTGCCACTCTCATGCCCATTTCGATGAGCATAGTCCGAGAGTTTTACGCCAATGCCAAAGTCACCATGAGTGGTATCGCTATAGTTTGAGGCTTAGAGATAGACTACAGACCCATCGCCATCAGAACCATTTTCAGACTCACCAAGACACCACCAACAAAATGCTTAATTGGATCACAGGGAACACATATGAAAGCAGGACTTGGAGCTTGTTATTCTTTGAATTGTGCGTACAGCACAAAGTGGACTTACAAAGCTCAAGACGAACCAAACCTCGCCAATTTCCGAAGCACCAAGACCGAATCGATATGCCAAGGTGTGGAATTTGTTCATATATGTGCAAGCTATTGCCTTCGCCTTATTAAGATGCGATCATTTATGAAAGGGCCATAATTCTGTGGGGTATAATTACGGGCAAGTATATTGACGTGGGTCATTTGATTCATCAGAATATTTTGAAGTTTCTGAGAGGAAGCACTACGGGGAGTATTCCCCACGCCTCAGTGATAGCCATGCTATATGCTCATCAGGGTTGCAATTGGGGCAATGAACAGATACATAACCCAAGTCAGGACATCACACATGCCACCATTGCGAAATTTGAAGATTGGGTAGGAGGTGAACCACACCCACGTGGACGAGGATTTATTCTCCGACCCATATTTTTAGAGCCATCACAATGAATTTCTTAGACAGATGAGGCGGGCGGTGCTGCGCACGCAAGACACGTCGCCCATGGTGATCGCTAGCTCCGAAGGTTGGAGCAAAAAGTCGATTCCATGTATGATAATTTTGGAGCATTTGCGACGGGACTCACGAGGGCCTTGGCCGAGGCTTTTGCACAGGGAACACTGCTCGAGTGGCCTCAGTTCCGGACAGCAGTGTCATATCCACCACCAGAGTCACCACCTGAGGAGGGTGGTACAACCAATCATTAGGGGAGTTTTCTGTACCCTTTACCTTCATTCAATAGGGCATTGAATATTCTAAGTTTGGGGGTATTGGGGTTGTAGTATAGTTGCATATAATTTCATATAGTTTTTGCATGTTTAGTTTTAATTTTGCATGCATGTTTATGTGTTAGATAAAATTTTACAGAAATTTTTTAATTTTTAGTTATTATTGCTTGTGCTAGTATGTTTTAGTTTGCATGTCTCACAATGTTTAGCTTTATGGAAATTTTGTCTAGCTAATGATGATAGTGAATTTTGAAAGATTCTTGAGTATTGTGGATAACATGAGCTGAGATATAATGTTTTACACGATGGAATTCATATTGCTGTTTAAATTCTTTCAGTTCGAACGAATGTGTTCACAATCACTTGTAGGTATAAGAAGTATGTGTTGCATTGCTTGATAGAAAATGTAGTTTTAAAAAAAAGAGAGACAAACTTGTGGAAACATTGATAGTCAAACTTTGGGAAAACATGAGTATGCTATGTATAGAAAAAAAGAAAAGAAAAGAAGAAAAATCAAATAGCAGTAACGTGGCTAGTCTTATTTTGGGGCCCTGGCTACTTGAGTAAGTACGCCCGAGGGGATTGTCTCTACACCTAGCGCCCTAAGGTCTTTCATGGTCTGGAAGTCGTTGGTTGAAAGCTCGCTAAGGGGTAGCAGTGTTGCCTATTGGAATAAGACATTGCACAGTCATGTGAAAAAAAAAGAAAAAGAAAAATAGCAATAAATACCGGGGGGAAAGAGCGAAAATCGCCCTCGTGAGTAGCAATAAAGTAGTTAGCCTATTGTTGAACCTTAGTTTGTATTGATATGTTGAAACAGTCTGTGTTGCATGAGTATACATGAGTTTTGATTTAGACTATAATTTTCTGTTTTGAGCAATGTAACATGTGTATTCTTTGCTTAAGTCAAGTTTTGGTGAACACTACACACACACACAACATCTCTATAGCATATATGAATTATCTGAGTGTATGATATTATGCCTATGGTTTGGTTTAAAATGGTAATCTTGAATCTGGATACTTCACTGAGGCAATGTGGACTGAAATTCTGTTAGAGATGGAACTATGTGAGACTAGTTTGCATCATAGCTTAGTTGCATAGTAATGTAGTTGCATTTTTATAGTTCATTAGTATGCATTGCTTGAGGGTAAGCAATAGTTCAAGTTTGGGGGTATTTGATAAGTGGGTTTTATACCTACTTATTGAATACCAATTCACGCGAACTTTGCCCATCTCAAGTACATTTTAGTGTGTTTTTAGTTTCATTTCATGTTATTTTTCATTGCATTTACTTAAAACTCCTTTTGGTAAAAAAGTGCAGGAAACGACTTAATTTGGTGGTATTAGAGGGCACGAGGCTAATGGACGCATAAAGTGAGGCATAAGCTGGGAGATGCGTGGCATGAGGATCAAGTGGAGCATAAGACTAAGCATGGATGGACAAAGGAAGGAGCAACAGAACAGATCAGTTGCAGCAGCAGAACCAGAATTCAAAGTTGCAGAAGTCGCGCGGCAGGACAAGCTTGGGGACCTTACTTGCATGAAAGCACCCTTTGGACAAAATGACACACTGCAAGTCGCGCTACCGCTGTGAGGATTACATGGAAGAAGCGCATGTGGTTGCGATGATGAAGTCTGTTGATTTGTTTTATTTTAACTTTTAATTAAAAAGGGTTGTAATTGATTAAAACGATATATGACTGGTGTCAGACGTATCTTTGATTACTTTTGTCGTATTTTCATAGTAGGAACTAGGGTTTACACGTTGAGGGAGATTCCAACGTAGAACGAAGCTTAAACGCCTACTTCTCCAATTCGTCTTGGGATTTTCTATCATTGTGGATTATCATTATTATTTTGCTGGATTTATATGAGGATTTGAACATTAACTTTGGTCTAGAATCAGCAATTGGGTTTGATCGTTTCTATCCTTCATCTTTCAATTGTTTGCTTATTAACCATGTTTAGCTTTGATCCCATAATGGCTTTTGGTTCAGTTATGAACTAAACTCCATTATGGGATTCTAACAGATTTTAATATGTAGTTTGGTTGCATGCTTGATTGCTAGGGCTGTTTTACATATCATGTGGGATTTCTATTATGATTGTTTTGCATGTATGAATGCTTGATCACCATTCATTTCAGTACTTGTATGGAATTGACAGTGAACTTGCAAGTATGGATTGTAATCATGATAGCATACATATATGGGGCTGTTTTATATAGCTTGTGTATTTTGTGAACCAGATAGACATATACTGTTTCACCGTATAAGTTAAAAAAAGGTCTTGTGCTTAAATTTGGGATGATTGCAATTTCACATAGACATATAGTGATTTTGGTTATAGTACATTGAAAAATGGCTATGACTCTATTAGTGCTCTTGGCTACTTTCCTGTGATATGTGAGCAATTCGTGCATGATATTGGTAATTAGATGAAGTATTAATGAAGTTAGGATCCTATTATTTCCAGATTTTGTTTATTTCGTTATTATTTTTATTTTAGTTGTTATATGCAGTTAGAGTAATTCACCAATATTGTCATTAGTTTAAGCATATAAATTTAGTGATTTAATTGATGCATAGTAGTTTAAATTTGACAACTTTCTCTGTGGGATCGATACTCTACTTGCTCTGTATTACTTGTTGACACATGTATGCTTGCATGAGTTAGAGCTCTTTTATTAGAACTGAAAAAGAGGCATCAAGTTTTTGGCGCCGTTGCCGAGGAAAGGCGTTTAATTTAAATAATTATCATTAGTTTCAAGCTATATTGTATGACTTAGACATATCTATTCTTATTTTATTTCTGTTTTTGGTTTTGTTTGTGATTTCAGGTACTTGTAGATTTTTTTTATGCACACGAGGTCATCTAATTCCGAATTAACACCAGCGCAGGATCACATCAACGGAAGGTGTTGGAAAGTAACTGTGCGGAGAAATTTGCAAGCTCAGTTAGAGAGTACTACAGTTAGTATGGCAGAAGAACAGAGAATTGAGCAAAGAGAAGAGCACCGAGCTCTAAGGGATTATTCAATGCCAAATATAAATGGACTCTGATCTAGCATAATCGGAACCGTGATAATAGCAAATGAATACTTTTGAGATTAAACCGGGCACTATTCAGATGGTGCAGAACTCGGTTCAATTTGGGGGTGCTGCTACAGATGATCCGAATGAACACCTGTTGAGTTTCATCGAGATTTGTGATACATTCCGATACAATGGTGTGACGGAGGATGCTATTAGACTGAGGTTGTTCCCATTCTCATTGAGGGATAACGCTAAAAGTTGGTGATAAGTGGTATTTTTACCTACTTATTGAATACCAATTCCAGCGAATTGTGCCCATCTCAAGTACATTTTATTGTGTTTTAGTTGCATTTCATGTTATTTTGCATTGCATTTACTTAAAACTCCTTTTGGTGAATAAGTGCAGGAATCGGCTTAATTTTGGTGGTATTAGAGGACACGAGTTGAATGGACGCGTGAAAGCAAGGCACATGCGGGGGAATGCATGGCATGAAGGTGCAATAGAGAAAGGAGATCAAGCATGGAAGAAGATTAAGAATGAATGAACAAGTAGCGAAGCAGCAAGCACATGATGACGTAACCGTAACCGAATTTGCGGAATCGTAAGCCGCGCGGTAAGATGAGTATGGAAACGCGCGCCCGCGTGAGTACCCATCCAGACACTGACGACCTATTGCAAGTTACGCGGCTGCGAGCATGTCAAGCGTAGGAAACACGCGCCCGCGCGAGGACTCGACTGGACAGGGCAAGACATTCTGCAAGTCTCGCGCCCGCGCAAGAGATATATCTGTAGAAGCGGCACGGCGCTGGCGATCGTCGATCTTTGTGATTTTGTTTTATTCTAATTTTAATTAAATGATGTGTACTTAGTTTTTAAAAGCGATTCTGACGCGTGTCAGAAGGAGGATCAAGACTTTTGACGTATTTTTCATATTGTAACTAGGGTTTACACCTTGGGAGGGATTCCAACGGAGAACGAAGCCAAAACGTCTAATTCTCCAATTCTTCTTGGGATTCTCTGTCATTGTGGATTTTCATTATTATCTAATGGATTTCTATGAGGATTTAAGCGTTTGTCATTGGTTTTCATTCAGCGATTGGGTTTGATCGTTCTATCTTTCTTATTTCAATCATTTGCTTGTTGATCATGTTTAGCGTTGATCCCATAATGGCTTCTAGTTCAGCTATGAACTAAACTCCATTATGGGATTCTAACAGATTTTAATATGTAGTTTGGTTGCACGCTTAAATGTTAGGGTTGTTTTGCATATCATATTGATATTTATCATGATTGTTTTACATGTATGAATGCTTGATCACCATTCGTCTCAGTATTTGTATGGAATTGACAATGAACATGCAAGTATGGATTATAATCATGATAACATACTTAATATGTGGTCATTGTATATATGGGTTGCGTATTTTGTGAACCGGATAAACATATCTTTGTTTCACCGTATGAGCTAGAGTAAGGGCTTGTGCTTAAAATCAATATAATTGCAATTTCACATGTATATATAGTGATTTTGGTTGTATTGGTGATTACATGGAGTCTAACATCCGTAGATCTTTGTGTAAGTAGGTTATAGTGCATTGAAAAATGGTTATAACTCTATTCGTGCTCTTGGCTATTTTCCTGTGATATGTGAACACTTCTTGCATGATAGTGACGATTAGATGAAATATTAAATGAAGTTAGGGTCCCATTATTTCCAGATTGTATTTATTCCATTTGTATTCTTATTTTTAGTTTATATTCACAATTAGTTTAATTCAACACTTTTAGTTATTAGCCTAAGCATATAAATACGGTGAGTTAATTGATGCATGATAGTTTAAGTTTAACAACTTTCTCTGTGGGATCGATACTCTACTTACTCTGTATTACTTGTTGACACGTGTATGCTTGCATGAGTTAGAACTCTTTTATTAGAACTATAAAAGAGGCAACAAGTTTTTGGCGCCGTTGCCGGGGAAAGGAGTTAATTTAAATAATCATCATCAGTTTAAAGCTATATTGTATGACTTAGACAAGTCTGATCGTTTCTTATTTCTATTTTTGTTTCGTTTTTCGTTTCAGGTACTTGTAGATTTTTATGCACATGCGGTCATCCAACTCAGAACTAACACCAGCACAGGATAACATAAACGGAAGAGGTTGGAAAGCGAGTGTGCGGAGAAATTTGCAAGCACGGTTAGAGAGTACTACAGTCAGTATGGCGGAAGAACCGAGACTTGAGCAAAGAGAAGAGCATCGGGCTCTAAGGGAGTACTCCATGCCAAACATAAATGGACTACAATCGAGCATAGTCAGACCGGCGATAACAGCTAATACCTTTGAGATCAAATCGGGCACTATTCAGATGGTGCAAAACTCAGTATAGTTTGGGGGTGCTGCTACAGATGATCCAAATGAACACTTATTGAGCTTCATCGAGATCTGCGACACATTCAGATACAACGGTGTGACGGAGGACGCCATTAGACTACGGCTATTCCCATTTTCACTGAGAGATAAGGCGAGGAGTTGGCTACATTCTTTGCCGTCAGGGTCAATAACCACATGGGAGGACTTAGCACAGAAATTCTTAGCTAAGTTCTTTCCAATGGCTAAGACTGCAAAGATGAGGATGGCTATCTCTTAGTTCGAGAAACAACAGGGCGAGTCCTTATATGAGGCATGTGAGCGTTACAAAGAGATGCTCAGAAAATGTCCGCATCACGGTATGCCAGATTGGATGGTGATCAACTCCTTTATAATGGTTTGGGATAGCGAATGAGACCAATTGATGGATCACGGCAGGAGGAGCATTATGGGCAAAGAGTTATGACGAGGCCTATACGCTTATTGAGACTATGGCTGTGAATGACTATCAGAACCCTATAGCTTGGATGCCACAGCCCAAGGTTGCAGGTGTGTTGGAGGTAGATGCGATTACTCAGTTGTCGGCACAGATGGCAGCTATGGCTAAGAAATTTGATACTTTGGCAGATAGCAAAGTGAAAACAGTTGCCTTCGTTTATAAGATTTGTGCGAGGTCACACTCCACGGATCAATGTGCTATCAGCTCATAGTCAGTACAGTATGTGAGTAACTACAGAAAAGACCAAGGTCAATTTCAGAACACATACCACCCCCAATAACCAAAATCATCCGAACTTTAGTTGGTCTAATAACCAAGGACAACAAGAAAAATCGGCCAAATTAACCAACAGATTTGGTCTCATTCATCTCAAATACCATTTACACCAAAACCACCATTTCCACTGGGATTTTCTCAACAACAACATCACACTCTAGCTGCACCACAGCCAGAAAAGAAATCAGAAATGGAGGAGATGATGTTGAAATACATGGTAAACACTGAAGTTATGATCAAAAGCTAAGCAGTGGCTATCAAGAATCTTGAGACTCGGATGGGGCAGATGGCGAGCATGCTTAACAATAGGCCCCAGGGTTCATTGCCAAGTAACACAGAGACAAATCCTAGAATAGACGAGAAGGAGCAGTGTCAAGTGATCACATTGAGATCAGGGAAAGATTTGATAGGTTCTACAAGTCACGCCGCCTGCCTACCAATAGTACTAAGGAGGCAGTGGTCACATGAGGCGAGCAAGTGGATCAAGAGGAGAAAAGTCTGGAAAATTCTGAGGCTCAGCAGGACGAGAAAGACAAAGCAAATTCAGAAGAGAAGGTCAAGAGTCCAGTACAACCAATGAACCCTCAAGTACCATATTCGTAGAGGTTAATTAAGCAGAAAGAAGACAAACAGTTTAGCAAGTTTCTGGAGGTGTTCAAAAAGCTGCAGATCAATATCCCTTTCGCCGAGGCATTGGAACAAATGCCAAGCTACACAAAGTTTATGAAGGGTATATTTTCAAGGAAGAGAAGATTAGATGAGTTTAAAACAGTAGTCTTGACCGAGGAATGCAGTGCAGTGCTTCAGCGTAAACTACCTCCAAAGCTAAAAGATCCGGGCAGCTTCACAATTCCGTGCACAATCGGAAAGATGAGCTTTAGTAAGTGTTTATGTGATTTGGGGCCAAGTATAAACTTGATGCCGTTGTCAGTGTTCAACCAGTTGGGATTGCCGGCTCCAAGGCCGACAAACATATCACTACAGCTAGCTGACAGATCCATCACATATCCATGGGGAATTATTGAAGATGTGTTGGTTAAAGTGGACAAGTTCATTTTTCTAGTTGACTTTATCATCCTAGATTTCGAAGAGGACAAGAGTATACCGATCATACTGGGAAGACCATTTTTAGCCACAGGAAGGACTCTGATAGATGAGCAAAAAGGGGAACTCATGATGCGCGTGCATGATCAAGAGGTCATTTTCAATGTATTCAAGGCCATGAAATTCCCAACAGATGAAGAGGACTGTTTCTTAGTTAATTGGGTGAATCGGGTTCTAAATGATGACATATAGATTTTAGTGGACTATGAACCTTTGAGGAATATCACTGATGAGAATTCAGATTTAGAAGATGAGGGACGAATTTGTGCAATATTTGGATACCACTCCACAAGTTAGGAGATTTAGACCACCTGCAGAGCTATTGACAAAAGCTGGGGAAGCCTCAATAAAGTTAAAGCCATCTCTTGAGACACCTCCAGAGTTGGAGTTAAAACCACTCCCCGAACATCTCAGGTATGCATTTTTAAGCTCAGATTCGAAATTACCTGTGATTATTGCTTCTGCACTAACATCTTGTCAGGAAGAAAAATTGCTACGAGTGCTTCGAGAGTTCAAATCAGCTATTGGATGGACCATAGCAGATATCAAAGGGATCAGCCCTTCATATTGCATGCACAAGATCCTGATGGAAGATGGTAGCAAGCCAACAGTTGAGCAACAAAGGAGGCTTAATCCGATAATGAAAGAAGTGGTTAAGAAAGAGGTACTGAAATGGTTAGATGTAGGAATAATTTATCCGATCTCAGACAGCTTATGGGTGAGCCCAGTACAATGTGTTTCAAAAAAGGGTGGCATGACAGTCGTGACTAATGAGAATAATGAGTTAATTCCAACACCTAACGAAGAAGGGGTGGAGAGTTTGCATGGATTACCATAAGCTCAACAAAGCTACGAGGAAAGATCATTTCCACTCCCATTCATTGATCAGATGTTGGATAGATTAGCAGGTCATAAGTATTATTGCCTTTTGGACGGATATTCGGGCTACAATCAAATTATGATAGCTCCAGAAGATCAGGAAAAAACTACCTTCACATGTCCGTACGCCACTTTTTCTTTCAGAAGGATGTCTTTCGAGTTGTGCAATGTTCCAGCCACGTTTCAGAGATGCATGATGGCTATATTTTCAAACATGGTGGAATAGAATGTGGAGGTATTTATGGACGACTTCTCAGTCTTCGAGGACTCATTTGATTTATGCCTTGAGAATCTAGTTATGGTTTTGAAGAGGTGCGTTGAAACGAATTTAGTGCTGAACTGGGAAAAATTCCATTTTATGGTCCAAGAAGGAATCATATTGGGACACAAGGTTTCAAAAAAGGGACTTGAGGTGGATAGGGCTAAGCTGGAGACTATTGAGAACTTGCCACCACCTACTTCAGTAAAAGGCATTCGCAGTTTTTTGGGACATGCAGGGTTTTATCGCAGATTTATCAAGGACTTCTCCAAAATCACTAAACCACTATGCAGTCTAATGGAGAAGGATGCACAATTTAGTTTTGATGACGCCTGCGTGTTAACATTTGAGCACTTAAAGAGAAAACTAACTTCAGCACCAGTGATTACTGCACCAGATTGGACTCTGCCGTTTGAGTTGATGTGTGACGCCAGTGATTATTCCGTAGGGGCTATTTTGGGGCAGCGAAAGGACAAGATATTTCATGTGATCTATTATGCCAGTAAGACCCTCACAGATGCATAATTGAACTATACCACCATAGAGAAAGAGTTATTAGCAGTGGTATACGCCTTTGATAAGTTTTGAGCATATCTGATTGGCACAAAGGTGATAGTGTATACGGATCACGTGGCAATTCGACATTTAGTGGAAAAGAAGGATGCAAAACCTCGTTTGATCAGATGGATTTTATTATTGCAGGAATTTGACTTGGAAATCAAGGACAGAAAGGGGACTGAAAACCAAGTGGCGGACCACTTATCTTGACTCGAGAATCCGGAAAAGGAAGTAAACGACAACGTTATGATCAACGAATCCTTTCTGGATGAGCAGTTGTTTGTGGTGAAAGGGGAAGTGCCATGGTTCGCTGACTACGTGAACTACCTGGTAAGTAAGATAGTACCTTCTGACTTGGTGGGCTATCAAAAGAAAAAAAATTTGCATGATGTTAAATGGTATATATGGGATGAGCCTTACTTGTTTAAACAGTGCTCCGATCAAGTGATAAGAAGGTGTATTCCATATAGCGAGACCAAGGGATTTTGCAAGAGTGTCATTCTACTACGGCAATGGAGGTCACTATGGTGGTGAAAGAATAAGCGGTGAGAGTACTACAAGCGGGATTTTACTGGCCAACACTTTTCAAGGATGTATACAGTTTTGTCCAGCGGTGTGATAGATGTCAGCGAGTGGGTAACATCTCCAAAAGAAATGAAATGCCTTTGAATACAATCCTTGAAGTATAAATTTTTGATGTATGGGGGATTGATTTCATGGTACCCTTCGTTTCTTCCTGCGAAAATCTCTACATCTTGCTCGCAGTGGACTATGTCTCAAAATGGGTTGAAGCTACAGCTCTTCCGATTAATGATGCCAAGGTCGTACTCAGATTTCTACACAAAAGCATTTTCACGAGGTTTGGGACCCCAAGGGCTATCATTGGTGATGGCGATCATTTCGCAGCAGCAGTTCTTACGTACTTCTTTGGCTAAGTATGGGTGAACCATCGCGATCGCCATGACTTATCACCCGCAAATGAATGGTCAAGTCAAGAAGTGTAATCGAGAAGTAAAGAGAATCCTGGAAAAAAGTTGTGAATCCCACACGGAAACACTGGTCGTTAAAGTTAGATGATGCAAGATGGGCTTATCGAACAAAGATACAAAACTCCGTTAGGTATGTCGCCTTTTCAACTCGTGTATGGCAAAGCCTCGTCACCTCCCTATGGAGCTAGAGCATAAGGCATATTGGGCAACACGAAAAGCTCAATTTTGATTTGACATCCGTAGGGGAGAAACGTCTACTCCAAATTTCAATGAGTTAGATGAATTTAGATTACTGTGCATATGAGAATTGAAGTTGTACAAGGAGAAAGTGAAGAAATGGAATGACCGAAAGATCATAGAAAGGACATTTGAACCGGGACAAAGGGTTTTGCTCTATAATTCCAGACTTAAACTTTTTCCCGAAAAGCTGAAATCGAGATGGTCAGTCCATTTTAAAGTGAAGACTGTCTTTCCGCATGGTGCAATTGAAGTATATGATCGGTTTCTGCACAAGCCTTTTTAAGGTAAATGGCCAAATGATTGAAGCATTACTTTGGTGGCGAGGTGGACTGACAGAACATCACCTCAATTCTCTTATCGACATGAGATTCAGAGATAGTCAAGCTAATTTGACTATAACTTAGCGCTTGATGGGAGGCAGCGCATTATTTTTACCCCTATTTTCTTTTCAATCCTTTAGTAGAGTAGTAGTTAAATAAATTCTATTCCATGCCTGATAAATAATGTGTGGTGCATTCATGTTCATGTAGGTGTTTTCAATTGCACTCATCACTGATATATAAATTCATGTATACGAGGTGTGCGATTCATGAAGTTACATCACATGGCAGTGCGAGTGCCAAATACCGGAAGTCAAGAGCTCATAATTCCAGAAAGTCACTTTCATGGCTGGCAAATTTCATAAGAAAATTCACGCGGTCGCGCGCAACACAGGGGGTTGAAAAATTTTTAAGTTTAAGAATCTGAGTGGTGGTCTACTTGGTCTCTCACGTGCCATAATATAAGCGTATTCTTCTGTTCTCCCATAATCATAAGACTCCTTAGCTATCATCAAAGCTCATACCACAACTTTCTCCATTGGCCTCAATATAGGGTTTATTTTGCGTGGGTTGTGCACAAGCAAGTTTGAGGGTACTCTCATCTGTAGCAGAGCATCTACACTCTCTATCTATCATCGATTATGGGTCCAAAAAGAATACATTCAATCTCCATCTCTTCATCATCAAACTCTTCATCTAGTACTCGCGACGAGGATATCATGGAACGTAGAAAATTTCTCAGTTGGGAAGCCCAACAAGAATATATTCACCTCGAAACTAAATCGTTTGTGAAAGAACGGGGGTTTAAACCTGACAAGAAAGACGGCCAACTATGGAATATGTGTGACGCCCCCAAAATAGGTATACATCACCCATTTTGAGTCGTTAATAACATGGTACAGAAACAACTACAACTTTATTAATACAACATATAAACTGTGAGTTTAAATACAAATATTGCCATCTAGACAATATTCACTCCCAAATAAGTCCTCATTACAATTATTGGTACATTATTTTATAAAAATAGTGAGGACTACTAAAACAACTTTCTAGAACCATCATTCCACACCCCGACTAGAACTCGCTACATTCTAGCCTCTTGAGAAGAAAAATGGAACAAAAAGGAAAAGGGTGAGCTCAACTAGCCCACTAAAAGAATATTATGACTAAGATAATATAGAACAAATTATCGTTAGTCTTCAACAGGGAAAAATCTGATAAAATACAATAGACAACAAGTTTCAGATCAATATTCGCGGCGAAATAATAATTCATGTAAGAGTTACGTAGAGAATGAAATCTACTATTATCTATGAATTTAAAAGTCCATCATCAATATTTTATCCTGTAACATCAATCAATATTCATCTTGAATCAAATATTCATCTTTGCACTATGTGCCAAAGATATTCATCATCGGTCCATGTTCATCTCAACACTGTACATCCTTTTTGCACCACGGCCAAAGATATTCATAAGAAAATCAACCATCTTTGCACTACAAGCCAAAGATATTCAAGATTACCATCATTTAGGGTGAGGATGATGAAAATATTTTAAAAAAAATGAATCCGGTGAAACAAAAGAACAAATATTAAGGATTCGTACTTTAAACAATCCGAGTTCAAAAATACTACATTAATAATCATAGTGAAATAAAATTCAAGAATGATCAAAACATAGATACAATCAAAGCTAGTATCCATAATCGATATTTTAGAAAAAAAAAACAAAAATTTAATTTTTCTGTGAATAGTGTCGTATTCGTGAATAGTGTCGTATACGTGAATAGTGTCGTATACGTGAATAGTAACCCCGACACCAAAAGAAAAGAATTTCACAAGAAAAATATTACCAATATTCCGGCATAATGATATATAAAGATATAATATCATTTTAAAAAAATAATATCCCTTACCTTGAAAAAGACAAGTACTTACCGATGGAATCATGGATATAGTCTGTCAAGGAACTTGCAATCAGATAGCAACACTCAAAGTATCAAAATACTCATAAGAATACGCCGATAATATAGAGAGAAAACTTCAATTTCTGGTGTGATTTTCAATTCTAACATAAGCACCCTATTTATAGGAGAATGCTTAGAACACCAAAGCAGAAAATTTAATAAAATATTAATATATATTTATTAAATTTTTACGCACACATAATCTGATTCAAAACATCAGCCACCAAGAGTGACCCACCTCACCTAAATCAAAAAAAATGTTTTTCTTATTAAAAATATTTAAAACTTCAAAAATCAATTATTCTAGAATTTCGGAACTTCAATAATTCATAATAAATAGCCCTTTTATCAGAAAAATTCAAAACTTATGTCCTTTCCATAGGAAATTTCATTCATTACAACTTTGCAGAGGAAAGTTTTTCCAAATTCCAAATAGAAATTGACCGAAATCCACAAACGGGCGATTTTACATGCTATAATCAAATTTCAGTCAAGAAATGGGGTCCACAAACATGAAAAACATGTTTTAAATATTTTTAGTAGCAAAAATACTTTTCCTCCTCATATATTCATATATCCCACATTCATTGTAAAAATATCACCATTATTATATTATTAAAATATAATAATATATTTAAATGAATTATTTTATCAGAAAAAGATAAAATATTAATTTTTCAACAATTGTCACATTAAAATTTTCTCCACCTATATTCTCATAAAATGAATATTTTTCATTATCATATAAATCAATAATTAATTATTCACAAATAATATTACAGAATCACAATACTGGCAACCAGGTTGTTTCTAGGAAAGATGGGGCTTTCCAATAAGGATTTCTCCTTATTGGCGCGCAATTAGGTGACCAAACCTCTCCTTAAACAGAACTTTCTAGACATTGCCAATAATATTTTCTAATAATATTATTCAAATAATATGAATTATTGATCCGATAATGGAAAATACTGTGTAATGACAATTATTGAAACAACAATAATATAAAATATCAACATAGCAATTATTGAATCAATAAAATAAAATATTGAGCAAGAATTATCGTAACAATTATTGAGTAAGTGCCTTCTTACTTAAGAATCAATAATTGGTGCAATCTTGTGTCTTCTTGTGTTTTAACCACCGGGTATTCCAACAAGATAATTCAGTAATAACTACGCCGTTATTTATAAACAACTTATATTTATCGTTTTCCTTCATCCAATCGCTTTCTGTTATGGGGCCCACACAAGGCTGCACCATCATACGAATATTCCCCGACAGTAAGAATATTCCACGACCAAATGAATATTCTCCGACAACAATGAATATTTTATAACCACTTGCTTATTGAAATATTTATGCATTTTACCCATAACTAACCACATTAATCAAATCAACCCTTACTATTTCAAAATAATAAATAGAGGAAGTTTAATTTCATTTATAATAAGTTGGGGTCTTACAATATGCTACGCGAAAGAGGCTGGGTTAGCCTTGCCGCAACTCCTACGCCTATTCCCATGGGGGTTGTTCGGGAGTTCTACGCGGATGCGAAGGAGGAGATACGAGTAGAGATAACGTTAGTTCGACAAATACAAGTGGATTTTTGCCCCCCAACCATCAGAGCAGTGTTTGGGATAACTGATACACCACCTACTGGGTCTGCGAACTGGGTTACAGGTGCACATTTGATGACAAAATTGGACATAGTGATTTCAGATTTGTGCATCCCGGGAACCAAATGGAAATATAAACCAGGGACGACCGAGCCAAAATCTTTTCTAGCGTCCACCTTGAATCGTTATGCCCAAGCATGGAATCTGTTCATATGCACCAAATTAATTTCGTCCACTCACAAGCATGAAGTACCTACCGAGAGAGCTATCATTTTATGGGGCATTATCACAGGCAAGTATATTGACGTCGGCCACCTAATTCATCAGAACATGTTACGTTATTGGCGGGGGAGCATGAATGGGAGTATTCCGTATGCCTCTGTGGCAGCCATGCTTTGTACCCAACAAGGAGTAACGTGGAATGACGAGCAATTGCAAAATCTGAGCCACGACATCACTCCTGCCATAATTGCCAAGTTCAAGGATTGGACGGGGGGTGAACCACATCCACGCGGATTAGGTTATATTCTCTGGCCTACATTTTCTGAGCCATCCCAGCAGCCCCCTCAGACAGATGAGGCAAGCCCATCCACCCGAGCACATACCGTTCCTAGCGATCGACAGCTCCGATGGTTGGAGTGCAAAGTCGACGTCATGTATGACAATCTTGGAACGTTTTCTACGGGACTCACAAGGGCCTTGGCTGAAGCCTTCGTGCAGCAAGGAACAATGCTAGAGTGGCCTCAGTTTGGAACCGCAGTGCCATATCCACCACCAGATTCACCACCCGAGGAGGGTGGTCAAGCCAGTCATTAGGGGAGTTTTCTGTACCCTTTATCTTCATTCAATGGGGACATTGAATATTTAAAGTTTGGGGGTATTGGGGGTCATAGCATAGTAGTTTAGTTTTATTTAATTGTTGCATGTTTTGTTAATTTTGCATGTTTATGTGTTAGATAAATTTTTGCAGAATTTTTTTAATTTTTATTCATTATTGATTGTGTTAGTATGTTTTAGTTGCATGTCTCACACAAATTTTTTCTTAATAGAAATTTTTGCCTAGCCAATGATGATAGTGAATTGTGAAGGATTTTAGAATATTTTGGATAACATGAGCTGAGATATAATATTTTACACGATGAGATTCATGTTGCTGTTTAAATGCTTTCGGTTTGCACAAACGTGTTCACAATCACTTGTAGGTTTAAGAAGTATGTGTTGCACTACTTGATAGAACATGTAGTTTTAAAAAGAGAAACATGTGGAAAGTGCTCTTAGACTGTATGAAACATTGCCATGCAAATTTTTGGAAAACATGGGTATGCTATGTATAAAAAAAATGAATAGCAATAACGTGGCTAGTCTTAATTCGGGGCCCTGGCTACTTGAGTAAGTACGCCCGAGGGGATTGTCTCTACACCTAGCGCCCTAAGGTCTTTCATGGTCTGGGAGTCGTTGGTTGAAAGCTCGCTAAGGGGTAGCAGTGTGCCTAATGTATTGAGACATTGCACAGTCATGTAAAAGAAAAGAAAAAGAAAAAGAATAGAAAAATAGCAATAAACACCGCGAGAAAGTGCTAAAATCGCCCTCGTGAGTAGCAATAAAGCAATAAGCCCATTGTCGAACCTTAGTTTGTGTTGATATGTTGAAACAGTCTGTGTGGCACGATTATACATGAGTCATTATTTAGACTATAATTTTTTGCTTGGAGCAATGTAACATATGTATTCTGTACTTAGATCAATTTTTGGTGAACATCGCACACACACACAACATCTCTATAGCATATATGAATTATTCGAGTGTATAACATTATGCCTATAGTTTGGTTTGAAACTGTATTCTTGGATCTCGATAATTCACTGAGGCAATTTGGGCTAAAATTCTGTTAAGGCTAGGATTATGTGAGACTGGTTTGCATTGTAGAGTAGTTGCATAGTTTTGTAGTTGCATTTCCATTGTTCATTAGTTTGCATTGCTTGAGGGCAAACAACAGTTCAAGTTTGGGGGCATTTGATAAGTGGTATTTTTACCTACTTATTGAATACCGATTCCTGCGAATTGTGCCCATCTCAAGTACATTTTATTGTGTTTTAGTTGTATTTCATGTTATTTTGCATTGCATTTACTTAAAACTTCTTTTGGTGAATAAGTGCAGGAATCGGCTTAATTTTGGTGGATTAGAGGACACGAGGCGAATGGACGCATGAAAGTAAGGCACATGCGGGGGAATGCATGGCATGAAGGTGCAATAGAGCAAGGAGATTGAGCATGGAAGAAGATTAAGCATGAATGAACAAGTAAGCGAACAATGACAGCAGCACGAACCGAACTGCAATTTGCAGATCGTAAGAAGCCGTATGACCGCGCCGACAAGATGAGCATGAAACGCGACGCCATGAAAGTACCCCCGACCGGACAACGACAACCCATCGCAAGTTACGCTACCATGAAAGCATGTCAAGCGTAGGAAAGCACGCATAGCGCGTAGCGAGGACTTAATTTGGACAGGCAAGACATTCTGCAAGTCTCGCTCCCGCGCGAGAGATATACTGGAGAGGTTTGCGATCACGCCGCTGGCGATCGATCTTTGTGATTTTGTTTTATTCTAATTTTAATTAAATGATGTGTACTTGGTTTTTAAAAGTAATTCTGACGTGTGTTAGAAGGAGGATCAAGACTTTTGACGTATTTTTCATATTGTAACTAGGGTTTACACCTTGGGAGTGATTCCAACGGAAAACGAAGCCAAAACGTCTACTTCTCCAATTCTTCTTGGGATTCTCTGTCATTGTGGATTTTCATTATTATCTACTGGATTTCTATGAGGATTTAAGCGTTTGTCATTGGTTTTTATTCAGCGATTGGGTTTGATCGTTCTATCTTTCTTATTTCAATCGTTTGTTTATTAATCATGTTTAGCGTTGATCCCATAATGGCTTTTAGTTCAGCTATGAACTAAACTCCATTATGGGATTCTAATGGATTTTAATATGTAGCTTGGTTGCACGCTTAAATGCTAGGGTTGTTTTACATATCATATGGGATATTTATCATGATTATTTTACATGTATGAATGCTTAATCACCATTCGTCTCAGTATTTGTATGGAATTGACAATGAACATGCAAGTATGGATTGTAATCATGATAACATGCGAATATGGGATTGTTGTATATGGCTTGCGTATTTTGTGAACCAGATAGACATATACTGTTTCACCGTATGAGCTAGAGTAAGGGCTTGTGCTTAAAATCAATATAATTGCAATTTCACATAGACATATAGTGATTTTGGTTATATTGGTGATTACATGAATTCTAACATCTGTAGATGCTGTGTAAGTAGGTTATAGTGCATTGAAAAATGGTTATAACTCTATTCGTGCTCTTGGCTATTTTCCTGTGATATGTGAACACTTCTTGCATGATAGTGACGATTAGATGAAATATTAAATGAAGTTAGGGTCCCATTATTTCCAAATTATATTTATTCCATTTGTATTCTTATTTTTAGTTTGTATTCACAATTAGTTTAATTTAACACTTTTAGTCATTAGCCTAAGCATATAAATACGGTGAGTTAATTGATGCATGATAGTTTAAGTTTAACAACTTTCTATGTGGTATCAATACTCTACTTACTCTGTATTACTAGTTGACACATGTATGCTTGCATGAGTTATTGCTCTTTTGTTAGAACGATAAAAGAAGCAACAGTTGGTTACATTCTTTGCCGTCAGGGTCAATCACTACATGGGAGGACTTAGCACAGAAATTTTTAGCCAAGTTCTTTCCAATGGCTAAGACTGGAAAGATGAGGACAACTATATGTCAGTTTGAGCAACAACAGGGTGAGTCCTTATATGAAGCATGAGAGAGATACAAAGAGATGCTAAGGAAGTGTATGCATCACGGTATGCCAGATTGGATGGTGATCAACACCTTTTATAATGGATTAGGATGGCAATCGAGACCTATTGTAGATGCAGCAGTAGGAGGGGCATTATGGGCGAAGAGCTATGATGAGGCATATACACTTATCGAGACTATGGCTGCAAATGTTTTCAAAATCCTACATCTCGGATGCCACAGCCCAAGGTTGCAGGTATGTTGGAGGTAGATGCTATTACTTAGTTGTCGGCACAGATGGCAGCTATGGCAAAGAAAATAGATACACTGGCAGAGAGCAAAGTAAAAATAGTTGCCTTCGTATGTGAGATTTGTGCAGGGTTGCACTCGACAGATCAGTGTGCTATCAGCTCGGAGTCGGTACAGTATGTGAGCAATTAAAGGAAAGACCAAGGACATTTTCCGAACACATACCACCCCCAACAACCAAAATCATCCAAACATTAGTTGGTCGAATAACCAAGGGAATCAGCAAAATCAGTTCCATCCGAATCAACAGTTTCAGCCACAGTTTTCATCAAAACCACCATTTCCACCGAGATTTTCTCAACAACAACAACATCACACTCCAGTTGCACCACAGCCAGAAAAGAAATCAGAAATGGAGGAGATGATGTTGAAATACATGGAAAACACGGAAGTTATGATTAAAAGCCAAGCAGTGGCTATCAAGAATCTGGAAACTCAAATGGGGCAAATGGCGAGCATGCTCAACAACAAGCCCCAGGGTTCATTGCCAAGTAATACAGAGATAAATCAAAGAAGAGACGGGAAGGAACAGTGTCAAGCAATCACATTGAGATATGGGAAAAACATTACAGACACTGCAAGTCGCGTGCCCCCACCTGATTACACTAAGGAAGTCGCGCGGCTACGCAAGGCAGAGCAAGTGAATGTTGAGGAAGAAAATCTGGAAAATTCTGAGGTTTCGCAGGAAAAGAAAGATAAAACAGGTTCAGAGGAGAAGTTCAAGAGTTCAGTGCCACCAATTCACCCTCAGGTATCATATCTGCAGAGATTAAATAAGCAGAGGGAAGATAAACAATTTAGTAAGTTCTTGGAGGTATTCAAAAAGCTGCATATCAACATACCGTTTGCCGAGGCATTGGAACAAATGCCAATCTATGCAAAGTTTATGAAGGGTATATTGTCAAGGAAGAGAAGACTAGATGATTTTGAGACAGTGGCCTTGACAGAGGAATGCAGTGCAGTGCTTTAGTGTAAATTACCTCCAAAGCTGAAGGATCCGGGAAGCTTCACAATTCCGTGCACAATTGGGAAGATGAACTTTAGTAAGTGTTTCTGTGATCTTGGGGCAAGTATAAATTTGATGCCCTTGTCAGTGTTTAATCAGTTGGGATTGCCAGCTCCAAGGCCGACAAACATATCATTACAGCTAGCTGACAGATCCATCACGTATCCACGGGGAATTGTTGAAGATGTATTGGTGAAAGTGGATAAATTTATCTTTTCGACTGACTTTATCATCTTAGATTATGAGGAAGACAAGAGTATACCGATCATACTGGGGAGACCATTCTTAGCCACGGGAAGGACTTTGATAGACGTGCAAAAAAGGGAACTCACTATGCGTGTACATGATCAGGAGGTCACATTCAATGTCTTTAAGGCAATAAAGTTCCCAACAGTTGAAGAAGAATGCTTCTTGGTTAACTTGGTGGATCGGGGCCTAAATGATGAGGTACAGAAATTGGGGAATTATGAACCGTTGAGGTATGTAACGGGTGGAAATTCAGAGTTGAAGGTAGAGCCATTGACGAAAGCTGAAGTCATTAAATTTCGGGGTGAGGTGGACAGACAGAAAGACGCCTCAACTCTTTCTTCAACATGAGAATTAGAGACAGTCAAACTAATTGACTATAACTTAGCGCTTGATGGGAGGCAACCCATTATATTCTCTTTCTAAAATTTTCTTTTATTCCTTACTTATTGAGTTCAAGTTATTTCGTTAGCTCATTTTCAACCTTAGTTAGGACCATGTGATTATCTCTTCATAATTAGCATAATAGCTGATATTAAATAGGAGCGTGTTTGTGCATTGCATTAAAATGAGGGTGATACAATAGACACTCATGTTTATTTAGTAAATCCCGCCTTATTAGTGTCTATTGGTGTTTGCAGGTGAATAATCAAAATGCAAGATCGCTGACAAAGATGAAAACCAAAGAATGCGAGTCTTAAATCCATGGCGGTGCACAGATGAATATATTTATATAACTCTATGGCGCGCTACTCAAAGTTATGTGTTTGAACAAGTTCTTCTCACACGGCACTACACAATAAAGCCCGAATATTCATGGCGCTGTCACAAGGCGACACCAAACTTAGACAGTTTTAGAAGTTTTAAAAACGTGTTTGAGGTTATTTGGGCTCTCATTTGAAAACATAACAGACGCGAAATTAGAGGATCTCTCCATAACACACGTCTCTTCCCCCATATCAGCTACAAATTCAAGCCATCAATCTCTCCACCACGTAATCATCCATGATTTCTCCCACGTTTTACATCTACCCATTTCTCATCACTGCAGTATAAAAGCTAGGGTTTTTGATTTGGTTTGCAGAAACGAGTTTGGAGGTTATCACATCATAAACTGTCATTCATTCTCAGTAAATTCATCTGCATTATCTCTATCAAAGCAAATGGGTCCAAAAAGAGCTCGCTCAGCTTCATCTTCTTCCTCCGGCAGTTAAGGGGAAGATATTGTCGACCACAAAATTTTTTTGAATTTGGAAGCTCAACAGGAGTATTACAAAATTGTGGCAAAGACCTTTGTGAAAGAAAGAGGGTTCAAGCCTGAGCAACAAGATGGACAGCTATGCGTTATGATTCGTGAATGCGGATGGCTGGGATTCACTGCCACTCCCATGCCCATTCCGATGAGTATAGTCTAAGAGTTTTACGCCAATGCCAAAGTCACCATGAGTGGTATTGCTATAGTTTGAGGCTTAGAGATACACTACAGACCCACCGCCATCAGAACCATTTTCAGACTCACCGAGACACCACCAACAGGGGCTGCTAATTGGATCACAGGGGCACATATGGAAACAGACTTGGAGCTTGTTATTGCTGAATTGTGCGTGCCAGGCACAAAGTGGACTTACAAAGTTGGCAACGAACCAAACCTCGCTTATTTCAAAGACCCGCCAAGATCGAATCGATATGCCAAGGCATGGAATTTTTTCATATGTGCCAAGCTATTGCCTTCATCTCATTAGCATGAGATCACGGCGAAAAGGGCCATAATTCTGTGGGGGTATAGTTACGGGCAAGTATATTGATGTGGGTCATTTGATTCATCAGAATATTTTGAAGTATCTGAGAGGAAGCACTACAGGGAGTATTCCCCACGCCTCAGTGATAGCCATGCTATGTGCTCATCAGGGTTGCAATTGGGGTAATGAACAGATGCAGAACCCAAGTCAGGACATCACACATGCCACCATTGCGAAATTTGAAGATTGGGCAGGAGGTGAACCATACCCACGTGGACGAGGATTTATTCTCCGACCCATATTTCCAGAGGCATCACAGCAGCCCCCTCAGACAGATGAGGCAGGCCCATCCAGCACGCACATGCTACCCATGGTGATCGCCATCTCTGAAGGTTGGAGTGAAATGTCGATGCCATGTATGATAATTTCGGAGCATTTGCGACGGGACTCACGAGGGCCTTGGCCGAGGCTTTTGCACAACAGGGAACACTGCTCGAGTGGCCTCAGTTCGGGACAGCAGTGCCATATCCACCACCAGCTTCACCACCCGAGGAGGGTGGTACAGCCGATCATTAGGGGAGTTTTCTGTACCCTTTACGTTCATTCAATGGGGCATTGAATATTTTAAGTTTGGGGGTATTGGGGTAGTATTATAGTTGCATATAGTTTCATTTAGTTTTTGCATGTTTAGTTTTAATTTTGCATGCATGTTTATGTGTTAGATAAAATTTTGCAATTTTTTTTTAATTTTTAGTTATTATTTCTTGTGCTAGTATGTTTTAGTTTGCATGTCTCACAATGTTTAGCTTTATGGAAATTTTGCCTAGCCAATGATGATAGTGAATTTTGAAAGATTTTTGAGTATTGTGGATAACATGAGCTGAGATATATTGTTTTACACGATGGAATTCATATTTCCGTTTAAATTCTTTCGGATCGCACGAATGTGTTCACAATCACTTGTAGGTATAAGAAGTATGTGTTGCATTGCTTAATAGAAAATGTAGTTTTTTTTAAAAAAAAAAAGAGAGAAACTTGTGGAATGTGATCGTAGACTGTATGAAACATTGATAGTAAAATTTGGGAAAACATGAGTATGCTATGTATAAAAAAAAGAAAATAAAAGAAGAAAAATCAAATAGCAGTAACGTGGCTAGTCTTATTTCGGGGCCCTGGCTACTTGAGTAAGTATGCCCGAGGGGATTGTCTCTACACCTAGCACCCTAAGGTCTTTCATGGTCTCCAAGTCGTTGGTTGAAAGCTCGCTAAGGGGTAGCAGTGTTGCCTAATGGAATAAGACATTGCACAGTCATATGAAAAAAAAAGAAAAAAAAAGAAAAAGAAAAAGAAAAATAGCAATAAACACCGCGGGAAAGAGCGAAAATCGCCCTCGTGAGTAGCAATAAAGCAGTTAGCCCATTGTTGAACCTTAGTTTGTATTGATATGTTGAAACAGTCTTTGTTGCATGAGTATACATGAGTTTTGATTTAGACTATAATTTTCTGTTTTGAGCAATGTAACATGTGTATTCTTTGCTTAAGTCAAGTTTTGGTGAACACTACACACACACACAACATCTCTATAGCATATATGAATTATCTGAGTGTATGATATTATGCCTATAGTTTGGTTTAAAATGGTAATCTTGAATCTGGATACTTCACTGAGGCAATGTGGACTGAAATTCTGTTAGAGCTGGAACTATGTGAGACTAGATTGCATCATAGCTTAGTTGCATAGTAATGTAGCTGCATTTTTATAGTTCATTAGTATGCATTGCTTGAGGGCAAGCAACCATTCAAGTTTGGGGGTATTTGATAAGTGTGTTTTATACCTACTTATTGAATACCAATTCACGCGAACTTTGCCCATCTCAAGTACATTTTAGTGTGTTTTTAGTTGCATTTCATGTTATTTTGCATTGCATTTACTTAAAACTCCTTTTGGTAAAAAAGTGCAGGAAACGGCTTAATTTGGTGTAATAGAGGGCACGAGGCTAATGGACGCATGAAGCGAAGCATAAGCTGGGAGATGTGTGGCATGAGGACCAAGTGGAGCAGAAGACTAAGCATTGATGGACAAAGGAAGGAGCAATGTAACAGATCGATTCGCGAGAGCGTAACCGTAATTCAAAGTTATAGGTTGGCGTGTCAGCATGCAGTAGGACAAGCTTAGGGATCTTGCTACCAGACGACAAGCACCCCATTGGACAACATGACACTGACAGTCAAGTCGCGCTGCGAGGATTACACCTGGAGGGTCTTGTGCTGCGCTGATGATGCCCTGAAGTTGCTGATTTGTTTTATTTTAATTTTTAATTAAAAAGGATTGTAATTGATTAAAATGATATCTGACTGGTGTTACACGTATCTTTGATTACTTTTGACATATTTTCATAGTAGGAACTAGGGTTTACACATTGAGGGAGATTCCAATGTAGAACGAAGCTTAAACGCCTACTTCTCCAATTCGTCTTGGGATTTTTTATCATTGTGGATTATCATTATTATTTTGCTTGATTTATATGAGGATTTGAACATTAACTTTGGTCTAGAATCAGCAATTGGATTTAATCGTTTCTATCCTTCATCTTTCAATTGTTTGCGTATTAACCATGTTTAGCTTTGATCCCATAATGGCTTTTGGTTCAGTCATGAACTAAACTTGCGATTCTAACGGATTTTAATATGTAGTTTGGTTACATGCTTGATTGATGGGGCTGTTTTACGTATCATGTGGGATTTCTATTATGATTGTTTTGCATGTATGAATGCTTGATCACCATTCATTTCAGTACTTGTATGGAATTGACAATGAACATGCAAGTATGGATTGTAATCATGATAGCATACGTATATGGGGCTGTTTTATATAGCTTGTGTATTTCATGAACCAGATAGACATATACTGTTTCACCGTATGAGTTAAAATAAGGGCTCTTGCTTAAATTCAGGATGATTGCAATTTCACATAGACATATAATGATTTTGGTTATATTGTTGATTACATGGAGTTTATCGCTTGTGGATGCTGTGTAAGTAGGTCATAGTACATTGAAAAATGGCTATGACTCTATTAGTGCTCTTGGCTATTTTCCTGTGATATGTGAGCAATTCGTGCATGATAGTGGTAATTAGATGAAGTATTAAATGAAGTTAGGATCCCATTATTTCTAGACTTAGTTTATTTCGTTATTATTTTTATTTTAGTTGTTATATGTAGTAAGAGTAATTCACCAATATAGTCATTAGTTTAAGCATATAAATTTAGTGATTTAATTGATGCATAGTAGTTTAAATTTGACAACTTTCTCTGTGGGATCGATACTCTACTTACTCTGTATTACTTGTTGACACATGTATGCTTGCATGAGTTAGAGCTTTTTTATTAGAACTGAAAAAGAGGCAACAATAAGTCATTGCCAAACACCCTCTAATTCAAGATATAAGTCAATTTTTGGTGCGATTTCGGGAGCGATTTCGATTCCTTGCCCATCCCTTTGTCAAAAAGTATATATGTAAAAATAACGAGTTGCAAGAAAAATTCATATAAATTATTTTAGAAATTAATTATATTTTTTTTCAAAATTTTAAGTGTGCGAATATGATCATTATAAACTACATCCAATTAACTACAAACTTTAATTTTTTGTAAATTAGGAAATATATCTATATGTGCTCAATTTTAATTTCAAAAATTATAACTTTAAAAAAAATAAAACTGGGCATTTGTTTTGAGACGGACGGAGTAAAACATTTAACTGTATAAAATTGTGTCCAAATAAATAAAAACAATTAAATGAAATATGATGCGTTACGCTATATTTTGTATATAATGAGTTTTATACTATTTATATATAGTCAAGTGTTACGTGTTGGTATATTTATAAAATGTACATGTATATTTTTGAGTGCCTAAGTTAAATAATTTTATGGAATTTCAAAAAATAAGAGTTTGTTTTCTTATATGTGGGTGTTCTAAAAGATTTTTATGTTGAAGCAATCATTATATGAATAACTAATGGCAAAAAGCACTTTTACCCCACTGTGGTTGTAGTGTTTTAAGCAATTATCCACTGTGTTTTTAAAATATTCAATTAACCCACTGTACTTTTTAAAAATGTTCAATCAGCCCATTCCGTCCAATTTTTTGGACGGACATTAAAAAATTGCACACGTGGCATTGAAAAAAAAATAAAAAAAATCATTATTTCCTGCGTGGCAATCTAATCAGCCAAATTATTAATACTATTGAGCCACTGCACTTTAAAAAAATGCAATTGGCCCATTGTGGTTTTAAAAATATTTTAATGTTTTATTTTCTATCTTTTTCTTTACCTAAATATTTATAATATGTATAATATTAATAAAATTAATATTATAATATTTATAATATGTATGTTTTATTTTAAAAATAAAATAAAAATACTTTTATGTTTTAAAATACTTATAAAATTTTAAAAATAAATTTTTTTTATATTTTATTTTCTTTCTTGTTCTTTACCTAAATATTTATAATATGTATAATATTAATAAAATTAATATTATAATATTTATAATATGTATGTTTTATTAAAAATAAAAATAAAAATACTTTTATGTTTTAAAATACTTATAAAATTTTTAAAAATAAAAATATTTTTATGTTTTTTTTCTTTTTTTTTCTTTATCTAAATATTTATAATATGTATAATATTAATAAAATTAATATAGTATTGTCGCTCTCTTCCGCAGCAATAAGTTGAATTAGGAAGCCCTCCAGTTTTTCTCCATCACTCTATTCATGAATTTCCGCCTTTACCAGACCACGGTTTTCCCTTATCAAATCCCAAACCGGGAAATTCTTCCTTGGCATTGCATAGTCGCTGTCTTTTAGCTTCAAGATTGGGAAAAAATCACCCACGCCATCTCCAACATAGATTATCTTTTTAATATTGCCCTCCTCTGCAAGGGAAGCTTGTATCCTTTCAATTATTAGACCCTATTAAAATTGAGAAGAAAGTAAACAACATGATCAGGAAATTATGTGAATAATGATGCGAAAGAGGAGCCAGCTTTGTACGCGAGTTGTTGGTATAGAATTGATTTGGCTAGGGCTAGGAATGGTAGGTGGTGGTATTCAAATGTGGGTGTCGGGTGAGTGTCAATTTGGGCAAATCTCTCATCCTGTTCTTCTTATCGTCGTCGGAGACGAATGAGGAAGAAGATGAACAGTAGATGCAGTGAGGAAGAAAATGAACAATAGGGTTATTTATTCATTTTGAAGGAGAAATAAAATAGAAAATGAAACATAAAAGTATTTTTATTTTTATTTTTAAAATAAAACATACATATTATAAATATTATAATATTAATTTTATTAATATTATACATATTATAAATATTTAGTTAAAGAAAAAGAAATAAAATAAAATATAAAAATATTTTTATTTTAAAAATTTTATACGTATTTTAAAACATAAAAGTATTTTATTTTTATTTTTAAAATAAAACATACATATTATAAATATTATAATATTAATTTTATTAATATTATATATATTATATAAATATTTAGGTAAAGAAAAAAAGAAAGAAAATAAAATATAAAAAAAAATATTTTAAAAATTTTATAAGTATTTTAAAACATAAAAGTATTTTTTTATTTTTATTTTTAAAATAAAACATACATATTATAAATATTATAATATTATTTTTATTAATATTATACATATTATAAATATTTTATTAAACATACATATTATATATAAATAGTGTTTTTTTGCCAATAACTAATATATAAAATGTAGAAGAACTTTTTTTTTGTTTTGAGAAGTGTTACTCGATATTCTGAACATTGCCTCATAAAATATTAATTAACTTAAAAAAAATTTAAGTAGTGAGCATAATATTGTGAAGTGAAAATATTTAATGAGATTTCAATTATTTAAAAATGCGTAGGTGATTCTTAAAGATTTTTTGTATGGATTAAATTTGGTCTTTGAATTATTTTATGTAATCTCAAGTTAAATATTTACTTTTATTAAATAATCTATTTTTTTTACAATAATTTGTGCGTAATATATAGTAAGGTATATAGTGACTTTAAATTAAAAATACTTGTAGCTTAGTTGGTTTGAGCATTTGTTTAAAGAGTGGGGGAGGTTAAGAGTTTGATTCTCAAAAAAAGTATTTGTTATTATTATTTGTAAGACCCTAACTTCTATGAATAAAGATGAATTTTTAATAAATATCACTTTTGAATATTATGGAGTAAATTTGATATAATGTTATAGTTGTGGGTAATATTTAGAAATTTTGAAAAGTATGCAAGTTGTTATATAATATTCGATTGGTCGGGGAATATTCGTTTTAACAGGGAATATTAGTACGACGACACAATCATTGGTGGACCCCACAACGGAATTGTTGTCAGATTGAGAAAATGATAAAAATATTTTTATAAAAATAACTGCGAAAGTTTTACCATTAACTGTTGAAACACCTGGTGTTAAAGAAACAATGTCTGGCGTGGTTGCATAGTAGCACACGGTATTGATTATTGATGCTTACGTGAGAAGTCACTCAGTTTTGTTCAATTATTGCTACAATAATTGTTGCATAGTATCTCAAGTTATTTGATTTAATTATTGTCGATATTTTATATATTATTAAATTAATAATTGAGATAACAAAGTTATTAATATTATTATTTGTAATATTAACGATGTCTAGAAGTTCTGCCAAGGAGAGGTTTGGTCACCTAATTGCGCGCCAATATGGAGAAATTCTTATTGTAAAGCCTCCTCTTTCCTGGGAACGACCTGGTCGATTAATATTGTGAATTATAATAATGATGATAAATGTTGTTAAATATATTGAGGTGTCTTTTTATGAAGTCACGGAAGTTTATATATATATATATAAATTTTGTTTTATTAGTATTATTAATGTAATAAAACAGAAAAGCTTTTTATATAAAACATAATACTTTTATAAAATTATTTGTTTTATTAGACAATAATTAGAATATAATATATTTTATTACGCATAGTATTTGCATAAGTACTGCATAGTGTTTGCATAGTAAAATCTTTTTTATATAAAATAGAATACTTTTATAAAGTTAATTGGTTTATTAGATTTTAAATAATATATACATATATATATATTTTATATTATATTTTATTGCATAGTATCCTTTCTATTTTCCTATAAATAGGATGCTTAGTTAGAATTGAAATCACACCGTAAATTGAAAATTCTCTTCTATAATCTTGGCGTATTTCTTTAGAGTTTTAAGAAGCTTTGAACGTAGTGCAAGTTTTCTTCAAGTATATCCCCGCCCTACCCGTCGGAGTACTCTTCTTTATAAGGTAAGGAGTATTATTTCTTTCGTATTCATGAAGAGAATTTCTGTTATTCCATTCTTTATTATTACATTGGAAACTTTGTATATGTGAATCTGCGCATACATGGTGAAATTCTTCTATTATTTCATTCCTTATTATTCTGTTGGAATAACCTGTATATGCGAAGTACCACATATATGGTGAAATTCTTTTGTTATTCCATTCTTTATTATTCTGTTGGAATATCCTGTCTGTGCGTATTACACATGACCTGGTTCCATTATTTATTATTATGTTGGAATAACCTGTCTTTGCGGTCTATCGCATGCCTGGTGAAGTCTTTTGTTATTCCATTCTCTATTATTTTGTTGGAATATCCTGTTTGTGCCTTTACGCATGAACTGGTTCCATTATTTATTATTCTGTTGGAATATCCTATCTGTACGTTTACGCATGACCTGGTTCTATTATTTATTATTCTATTGGAATAACCTGTCTGTGCGGTCTATCGCATGCATGGTGAATTCTTCTATTATTCCATTCTTTATTATTCTGTTGGAATAACATGTCTATGTGGATTACCACATGCATGGTGAATGACCCTTCGTATTCATTTCTTATTAAATTGTGGAAATAATTTGTCTACGTGGATTACCGCATGGCGGGTGAAAATTTTGGCTTCTATACTCCATGAAATTAATGGAATATCCTTGATATTTTCTCTTCATCCAGTATCTTTTCATTAAAATATTCTTCTGAGCATTCTTGAATTTTACTCCATAACGCAGTATCATGTTGACAATTTGGACATTATTGAGTTCAGGATAAATTAACTTATAAATCTTTAAAATTTATTCTTGAACTTGTTTTATTGAATTATTATGTCATTGTCATCATCCTCATGCTTATATTATGATGAAAGTCATCTTTGGCTTACGTGCATAGATGGACTTGGTATGATTATGATCAGGGATTATTCGGTATAATCATGACCTGTAATATTATAAATGATGTGGTAAAAGTCCTCTGTGGCCTGTAGTATATTGATGGACAGTTTTTCGTATGATTATAACCAGGGATTATTCGGTAGAGTCATGACCATTGATAATTTAATGAATATCCTTAGCCCGTAAAGCAGGGATGACTCGATGATGTGGTTTATTTATTAAGCTGAGTCTCAGCGATAAAAATTGATGAAAACATTTTAAATCATAGAAGATAGTAGATATCATGCTCTACTTGACTCTTCTAATGGATTGCTTATTAGATTCTTGATTAAACTTGATGTCTATTGTATTTTATCAGTTTAACATTGTTGAAGGCTAATGATAATTTATTCTCCTTTATCTTAGTCATAATATTTCTTACTGGGCTAGTTGAGCTCACCCCTTTCTTTCACTGTTCTCTTCAGGAAATGAGAATGTAGCCGGGACTAGTCGGGGAACGGAGTGACGGTCCAGATGATAGTATTAGTAGTCCTCACTATTCTGTTAAAGAGTATGACAATAAATGTATTGAGGACTCCTTTGAGTGTGGATATTGTCTAGATGACAATATTCTTATAAAAACTCTCGATTTATGTTTTGTCGTATTTTACACGATTATTGTATAATTAGTTTGTATTTGTATTCAGTACCTTGTATCTGACGACCCAAGATGGGTGATGTGTACCTATTTTGGGGGCATCACAGTTGGTATCAAAGCTTAGGGATATGATCCCTGGCTGAGATGTGAGACAAGAACTAGGAAGGGAGAGACGGGAAATTTCTTCACTAGTATGACCTACCTAAGTTTATTTGGTATTTAATTGGTCGGTCAGAGTATAGAGATAATATGTGATATGTTAATTAACCCTTGTTTTGTTGCAGTATTTGAAAATAGCATCCGAAAACGTTGAGATAAGCAATGAAGCACATGAGACCGTTGAGTCACCAACGATCAATGCCCAGGGTAATGTGCAACAGGAAGACAATAATCCTCATGAAAATAATAACACCGATGAAATGGTGAATGATGGGATGTTCAAAGGCTTTATGCAATTCATATAACATCAGGCGAGAGCGGCTCCTGTCCAAAATGCAGGTGGAAACACTGACAACTCTCGGACGGTCACCACTAAGCAGTTCAAGGAGCTGGGACCACCCGGAGTTTTTGGAGAGCCAAAACCACTTAAGTGAGAGCGTGGATAAAGCAGATCAACAAGATATTTGATGTCTTGGGATGCTCCGAGGAACAAAAGGTTCCTTTGCCACCTTCATGTTGCGTGTAGAGAAGTGATTCTTTGGTGGGAATCGTAAAGCGTACTCAACCGCGCTTGACTTGAAGATGTCTTGGGAGAAGTTCCAAGAATTGTTCAACGACAAGTACTTTCCTGAAAGTATTCGTCACATGAAGGAGGTGGAGTTCATCAAGCTTGAGCAAAATAATATGACCGTGGTGCAGTACGAAGATAAGTTTGCCGAGTTGTCTAGGTTTGTGTCCCACTTAGTTGATAATGAGGAGAGAATGACGCGGATGTTTCTAGGAGGTTTGAAACCCGAGATATGTCAATACCTTATCTCTCATAAACTGTGTTTGTATTCAGATGTTGTGAATAGGGCTCAGTTATTAAAGCGTGATAATGAGTCAACCCAACCAAGAGAGAGCAGCCGATAAGTCGATAATACCAGTGGTAGCAGTCATAGAAGCGGTGACAACAAACGTGGAGGGAATCAACATGCCAGAAATGATAACCACTTCAGTGGTAATCATGGCCAAGACAATAGGAGTGGAAAATTCAAGAAGATAAGGTTCAGCAAAGATGGAAAGATGTCAGCACCAGCACCCGCTCTTAAGGAAGGAGAACGACCGCCGGTCATATATTACAAATGTGGAGGGGAAGGACACATAAGTCCAAACTGCATGATGCAGTCCAAAGCATGTTACAATTGTGGAAAAGAAGGTCACCTAGCCCGATCTTGTCGTGCACCAAATTCAAGTCCAACTGGGATGGAGACATCCAAGGGTGTCCCAGACAAGACAAAACCGGTGGTTTAAGGGAGAGCGTTTGCCTTAACCTCCCAAAAAGTGAGGAATCCGAACGTGGTGATCACGGGTAAGCCAATCATAAACTCTAACGAAGTTTATACTTTATTTGATACCGGTTCTACCCATTCCTTTATTTCTCCTACTTGCGCTCAACGTTTAAATTTGACTTCGAAGAAATTAAACTTTGACTTATCTGTTGAAACGCCGTTGGGAGAAACCTTCATTACATCCACGGTTTATAAGTCTTATTTGATTCAAATCGGTAACCACACGTTACCTGTCAATCTTATTTCTTTGAAAATACTTGCATTTGATGTGATTCTAGGGATTGATTGGTTAACTACTCATCATGCAAAAATTAATTGTTTTCGTAAGGTTGTTAGCTTTCATATTCCTAACCAACCTATTATGCGAATTCAAACAACCAAACCATTAAAATCCATCACTGTCATCTCAAGCCATAAAACTATTCGTTTATTGAAAAATGGATGTCAAGCTTTCTTAGCTCATGTCACAGATCTAAACAAAAATACGTTAGTTTTGAATAATATTTCTATTGTTAATGAATTTCCTGACGTATTCCCGGAAGAACTTCCTGACCTACCCCCAGAGCATGAAATTGAATTTTGTATCGACCTTGAACCCGGTACAAAACCCATTTCCAAAGCCTAATATCGAATGGCTCCTATTGAACTTCAGGAGTTAAAGACCCAACTGCAGGAATTGTTAGACATCGGTTTCATTCATCCTAGTACGTCTCCTTGGGGTGCTCCTGTTCTATTCGTGAAGAAGAAGATGGGAGTATGCGACTTTGTATTGATTATCGGAAGTTGAACCATGTCACTATCAAAAATAGATATCCATTGCCTCGCATTGATGACCTGTTTGACCAGTTGCATGGCACCAAATTTTTTTCAAAGATTGATCTTCGTTTCGGATATCACCAATTGAAGATTAGAACCGATGACATTCCAAAGATGGCTTTCAGAACTCGGTACGGGCATTATGAATTCCTAGTCATGTCTTTTGGATTGACTAATGCTCCTGCTGCCTTCATGGATATGATGAACCGAGTATTCAGGGAATATTTGGATCACTTTGTGGTCGTCTTTATTGATGACATTCTCATATATTCCAAAAGTCATGAAGATCATGAGCAACACTTGAGGCTGATACTCCAAAAGCTTCGTGAAAACAAGCTTTATGCCAAGTTGAAGAAATACGAGTTCTAGCTTGAGGAAGTAGCATTCCTTGCGCACGTAGTATCAAGTCATGGAATATCTGTTGACCCAACAAAGATCGAAGCAATTCAAAGCTGGGAGCAACCTAAATCAGTGACCGAAGTACGTAGCTTCTCAGTTTAGCTAGTTATTATCGGAGATTGGTGGAAGGATTTTCTCGAATTGCTACTCCATTAACTTAGCTGACTCAGAAAGATACAAAGTTTGGTTGGAGCGAAGAATGTGAGAAGAGTTTTCAAGAACTCAAGAGAAGACTCATTTCAGCACCTGTCCTGACAATTCCATCTGGCTCGGAGGGATTTGTCATCTACAGTGATGCTTCGGGCAAAGGGTTAGGATGTATTCTCATACAACATGGGAAAGTCATAGCCTATGCCTCTCGACAACTCAAAGAATATGAGAGGAATTATCCTACTCATGATCTAGAGTTGGCAGTTGTTGTCTTCGCACTTAAAATTTGGAGGCATTACTTGTATGGGGAGAAAGTGGAGATCTTTACGGATCATAAAAGCCTCAAATACTTCTTCACTCAAAAGGAACTCAACATGCGTCAACGACGTTGGCTTGAACTGTTGAAAGATTATGATCATACCATCCAATGCCACCCTGGAAAAGTGAACGTGGTAGCTGACGCATTTAGTAGAAGATCATATGCGGGTACGAGTGCAATATTGTCAATGCAAAGGCCCATTTTGTATGACTTACAAAGGATGGAGATAGAGTTAAAGACTCAGGGACCCATGTGATGATGGTGAATATTACGAGTAGAACCGACTTTAATTGATAAAGTTAAAGCTGCTCAAGCTACAGACCTGGAGCTGATGCGTATGAGGAAGAAAGTGCAAGAAGGTGCTATGCTGGAAGCAAGAATCAATGAAGAAGGAATACTTCAAGTCAACTCTAGACTTTGTGTTCCTAACGACCCTAATTTAAAGTATAAAATCATGATGGAGGCCACAACACACCGTTTGCAATCCATCCTGGGAGTACCAAAATGTATCGTGATCTTCGTCATACATTTTGGTAAAGCAATATGAAGAGAGAGATAGCACTGTTTATCTCAAGGTGTCTAACTTGTCAACGAGTCATGGCGGAGCATCAAGTGCCAAAAGGTCCATTGCAACCACTTGAAATTCTAGAATGGAAGTGGGAGCACATTACCATGGATTTCGTTACTGGTCTTCCCAAGGTTTCTCAAGGCATAAATGAAATTTGGGTCATTGTTGATAGATTGACCAAGTCTGTTCACTTCTTACCAATACGAGAAACTTATACACTTGAACTTCTTGCTCGTATGTACATAAACGAGACTGTAAGACTGCATGGTATGCCAGTATCCATAGTTTCTGATTGAGACCCAAGATTCACTTCAAGATTTTGGGTTAGTTTGTAAAAAGCTAAGGGCACGAATTTACGATTTAGTTCAGCATATCATCCTCAGACGGACAGACAATCAGAGAGGACTATTCAAACTCTTGAAGATTTATTAAGACTCTGTGTCCTTGAGTTCAAGGGAAGTTGGGATAAGTTTTTACCATTGGTGAAGTTTTCCTACAACAACAGCTATCAAGCAAGTATTGGCATGGCTCCATTCGAAGCGTTGTATGGAAGAAAGTGTCGTTCTACAGTATGCTGGGGTGAGGTGGGTGAAGCAACGTTGTTGGGACCGGAGTTAGTACGTATGACTACAGAAAATATTCAAATGATCCGATAACGTATAATAACCTCACAAGATCGACAAAAGAGTTATGACGATCTTCATCGAAAGGACGTGGAATTTGATATTGGAGAACATGTGTTGTTACGTGTTGCTCCATGGAAAGGAGTTACGAGATTTGGAAAGAGAGGAAAGCTCAATCCTCGATTCATTTGCCCATTTTTAATCCTCGATCAAGTAGGAACTGTGGCCTATAGACTCGCTTTACCGCCAAGTATGTCTCGTCTTCATAACGTTTTTCATATATCCATATTACATAAATATGTGAAAGACCCGAACCACAATATTGAGTTAGAAACGGACGAAATAGCGAAAGATTTAAAGTATGAAGAGATTCATGTTCAAATCATGGATAAGAAGGAACATATTCTACGCTCCAGGGTTATACCTCAAGTCAAGGTTTTGTGGAGAAACCACGATGTTGAGAAAATGACCTGGGAGTTAGAATCTGAAATAAAATTAAGGTATCCTTACCTCTTCGACATGCCAGGTATGTACCCTAATTTCGAGGGCGGAATTTAATAAGAAGGGGAGGTTGTAAGACCCCAACATTTATGAATAAAGATGAATTTTCAATAAATATCATTTTTGAATATTATGGAGTAAATTTGATATAATGTTATAGTTGTGGGTAATATTTAGAAATTTTGAAAAGTATGCAAGTTGTTATATAATATTCGATTGGTCGGGGAATATTCGTTTTAACAGGGAATATTAGTACGACGACACAATCATTGGTGGACCCCACAACGGAATTGTTGTCAGATTGAGAAAATGATAAAAATATTTTTATAAAAATAACTGCGAAAGTTTTACCATTAACTGTTGAAACA
This sequence comes from Panax ginseng, assembly GCA_020205605.1. Lineage (NCBI taxonomy): Eukaryota > Viridiplantae > Streptophyta > Magnoliopsida > Apiales > Araliaceae > Panax > Panax ginseng. Next base: position 130,123,183 of record CM035139.1, on the reverse strand, counting down.
CCTGGTGTTAAAAGTACAGTAATACGCGTGGTTGCATAGTAGCACACGGTATTGATTATTGATCCTTACGTGAGAAGTCACTCAGTTTTATTCAATTATTGCTACAGTAATTGTTGCATAGTATCTCACGTTATGTGATTCAATTATTATCGATATTTTAAATATTATTAAATCAATAATTGAGATAACAAAGTTATTAATATTATTATTAGCAATATTAACAATGTCTAGAAGTTCTGCCAATGAGAGGTTTGGTCACCTAATTGCGCGCCAATAGGAAGAAATCCTTATTGGAAAGCCCCTTCTTTCCTAGGAACGACCTGGTCGATTAATATTGTGAATTATAATAATGATGATAAATGTTGTTAAATATATTGAGGTGTCTTTTTATGAAGTCACGGAAGTTTATATATATATATATATAAATTTTGTTTTATTAGTATTATTAATGTAATAAAAGCAGAAAAATTTTTATATAAAATGTAATACTTTTATAAAGTTATTTGTTTTATTAGACAATAATTAGAATATAATATATTTTATTATGCATAGTATTTGCATATAGACTGCATGATATTTGCATAGTAAAATATTTTTATATAAAAATAGAATATTTTATAAGGTTAATTATTTTATTAGATTTTAAATAAAATATATATATTATATTTTATTTTATTGCATAATATCCTTTCTATTTTCCTATAAATAGGATGCTTAGTTAGAATTGAAATCACACCAGAAATTCAGAGAATTCTCTTCTATAATCTTGAGCGTATTTCTTTAGAGTTTTAAGAAGCTTTGAGTGTAATGCAAGTTTTCTTCAAGTATATCTACCAGGTCGGAGTACTCTTCTTTATAAGGTAAGGGGTATTATTTCTTTCGTATTCATGAAGAGAACTTTTGTTATTCCATTCTTTATTATTCTGTTGGAATAACCTGTATATGCGAAGTACCGCATACATGGTGAAATTCTTCTGTTATTTCATTCCTTATTATTATGTTGAAATAACCTGTATATGCGAAGTACCGCATATATGGTGAAATTATTTTGTTATTCCATTCTTTATTATTACATTGGAATATCACATGCATGCGTATTACGCATGACATTCGTTTCATTATTTATTATTCATTGGAATAACTATATCATGCGGATCTATCGCATGCACCGTGAAGTCTTTTGTTATTCCATTCTCTATTATTTTGTTGGAATATCATGTTTGTGCGTTTACGCATGAACTGGTTCAATTATTTATTATTCTGTTGGAATATCTTGGCTGTGCGTTTACGTATGTCCTGGTTCTAGTATTTATTATTCTGTTGGAATAACCTGTCTGTGCGGTCTATCGCATGCATGGTAAATTCTTCTATTATTCCATTCTTTATTATTCTGTTGAAATAACCTGTCTATGTGGATTACCACATGCATGGTGAATGACCCTTCGTATTCATTTCTTATTAAATTATGGAAATGATCTGTCTACGTGGATTACCGCATGACGGGTCAAAATCCATTGCAGTTTCATATATTCTATGATACTTATTTGGTTAAAATTTTGGCTTCTATACTCTATGAAATTAGTGGAATATCCTTGATATTTGCGCTTCATCAAATATTTTTTCATGGAAATATTCTTCTGAGCATTCTTGAATTTTACTCCACAAAGCAGTATCATGTTGACAATTTGGACATTATTGAGTTCAGGATAAATTAACTTATAAATCTTTAAAATTTATTCTTGAACTGGTTTTATTGAATTATTATGTCATTGTCATCATCCTCATGCTTATATTGTGATGAAAGTCATCTTTGGCTTACGTGCATAGATGGACTTGGTATGATTATGACCAGGGATTATTCGGTATAATCATGACCTGTAATGTTATAAATGATGTGGTAAATGTCCTCAGTGGCCAGTAGTGTATTGACGGACAGTTTTTGGTATGATTATGACCAGGGATTATTCGGTATAGTCAGAACCATTGATAATTTAATGAATATCCTTGGCCTGTAAAGCAGGAGTCACTCGATGATGTGGTTTATTTATTAAGTTGAGTCTCAGCGATAAAAATTGATGAAAACATTTTAAATCATAGAAGATAGTAGATATAATGCTCTACTTGACTCTTCTAATGGATTGCTTATTCCGTTGCAGATTAAACTTGATGTCTATTGTATTTTATCAGTTTAACATTGTTGAAGACTAATGATAATTTATTCTGCATTATCTTAGTCATAATATTTCTTACTGGGCTAGTTGAGCTCACCCCTTTCTTTCACTTTGTTCCTTGAGGAAGCGAGAACGTAATCGGGACTAGTCGGGGAGCGAGTGGCGGTCAGATGATGATAGTATTAGTAGTCCTCACTGTTTTGTTAAATAGTGTGACAATAAATATATTGAGGACTCCTTTGAGTGTGGATATTGTCTAAATGACAATATTCTTATTAAAACTCTCAATTTATGTTTTGTTGTATTTTACACGACTGTTGTATAATTAGTTTGTATTTGTATTCAGTATCTTGTATCTAACGACCCAAGATGGGTGATGTGTACCTATTTTGGGGGCGTCACATTATTGTTGTTATTATTATTATTATTATTATTATTATTATTATTATTATTATTATTATTATTATTATTATTAGAACTACTATTGTTATTGTTATTGTTATTTTTATTGTTATTGTTATTGTTAGAACAACTATTGTTATTATTATTATTATTATTATTATTATTATTATTATTATTATTATTATTATTATTATTATTATTATTATTATTAGTACTATTATTATTATTATTATTATGATTGTTCTTATTATTATTATTATTATTATTATTTTATTATTATTATTACTTTTATTATTATTAGTACTATTATTATTATTATTATTATTATCTTAATTTAAGGCAACATGTTAATAGTCGTTGCAAAAAGTTGTATAAAATATGCAGCGAAAATAAAAATTGTTGCCAATGAATGTGGTCCATATTAGGCAAACGAAATATAGCAACAAAAAAACTTTCGTTTACTTACGATGAGGAGAAATCAAGTGGTTAGAAATTTTGCAAGCAATTTCTAATCTAATTTTGTTTCCAAATTTTGCAACTACTTATAAATTTCGTTGCAAAAAGTGAAAGTTTGACACAATCTGAAACGAAGGACAAGTTTCGTTGCTAAACATTCACTTTCATTCCCTGAAAAATCATTGTTAAAGACCCATTTTTAGCAACAAAAAAACTTTCGTTGCCCACGATGATGGGAAATCAAGGGTAGAAAATTTTGCAAAAGCAATTTCAACAAAAATTTTTCCATGATGAATTAGTTAACGAAATTTTGCAACGACTTATGAATTTCGTTGCAAAAAGTGAAAATCGACACATCTGCAACGAAGGACAAATTTCGTTGCTAAACATATACATTTTAGCAACGACTTATAAAGTCGTTGTCCCGAAAAATCGTTGCTAAAGGCCCATTTTTTTTTGTAGTAGTGGCCATTACTATTTGCTTACAGCAGACTGAAATCTGCGATTCATGATTCAAGATAAAGTGAAAGCCAATTTGGCTTACAAGAAACATTCTAACAACCAATTTTCACACATTTAAGTTGCATAAACTTCACAGAAACACAATTTAAGATTTTTAACATGTTTTTAACTATATAACAACCTAAACATCAAAATTACAACCTTTAATTTCACTATTTTTATTATTTCCTCTTCTTTTGACATTCATAACGGAATTCATCACTGTGAATTCGTTTTTCAACCAAAACAACTAATTTAACTCATAATGTTTTTGTTTCCTCATGTATTATCACAATCAACAACAATTTACAGTTTAACACATGAATTGAACATCAATTTTAGTTCTAAAATAAGACATATATATATATATATATATATCACTGTAATTTAATTCTTCAATACTAAGCATATTTTCATGAAATTGACTATTCTAAATCATGAATGAATGATATAAAATATGTTATCAACACCAATTAACACATATAACACCATGTTTTCACCAATTATACACAAAACTAATTTATAAAGAAATTTTTATGAAAACTCAAAAACATAAGAACTAAGAGCAAAAGGGTTAAATTACTACCTCAAATCTCTTGTTTGAGTGACACAGATGATAGCAACCCCTTTGATTATCTCAAAATCAAAAAACCCTTCTCTTCTTCCTTCTCTCTTTTCTCTCTACTTTCTTCTCTATTTTTTCTCTCTTCTGTTCTTAGGCTTAAGCCAATATTCTTAACGTAAAATAAACAAACGCCAACGTATTACGTATTAAAATAAAACTGACATAATAATAATTTTATACGTAATATATCAGTTATGCTTTATTTTAAATTTAAAAACCAAAAGGCCTTGTTTGACAAAAGCAATTATAAATAATGACTTAATCATTCCTTAAGTTTTGTTTGGCAAAAACAAGATTAAAATAAGAATTTCAAAAGCTCGAAGGCTTTGTTTGATAAAACCAAATTAAAACTCTTTTAATTTATTTTCATAACTCATTTATAATATAGTTTATTATCCCAATTTATTTAATTAAACTCTCATATTCACATTTAATTAAATTAAAACTAACAACAACTTATTAAATTAATTTCCCACATAACCCAATTACCACAAATTATAATTTTATTTAACAAATTAACACATCAATTTAATTACTAAATCAAATTAAAATAACTTTATAACAATTCATTTAATCCTTATCAACTCTCTAATTAATTATTAAATTAAATTAGAATATTATCTCATCATAATTAATTCATCAGTCTTTTATTTTTATTAGCTTCTGTAACGACCCAGAAATTTGAACAATCTGTAAAATAAATTTATTTGAAGTAATAATGAATAAAATTATATTATATGTTGTTATATTGAGTAAGCAAGATGGTTGTCGTTCTATAACCTAGAAACGTCTAAATGTTGTAGTATTTTGACTGCGTGAGAAAATTAAAGTGTTCGAATTTTCAAGACGAAAATAAAAGTTTTCCAAGAATTTTTCCGAAAAACACTTTTCATCGATTTCTGCTCGGGAATTATTTTTGAACTTCCGAGAAATACGTAACAATAGAATATCGAAGTGAGTTGGATTAAGTAATAATAATTCAAGTATGGAAAACGTAATTTTTCACATGCGGACTTAATTCGAGAATGTTAGGAAAATAAAGCATTAAGGAAGTGAGTGTAATGATCGTATGATACGTATGTATTGTACGAGGTAATGAATACAAATATGATACGAGTATGTATGAAGGATTGAATATCGTATATTATGAAGTAGTATACAAGTTAGAATACGAGAATAATACATAAGCAATATGTTATAAGGCTTTAAGGAAATGAATTGGTTGGATTGTGTAGGAAGTGTAAGCCCAATAATAGTTAATTGAAAAGTTCAATAGAATTTATGTGCAAGCCCAAGTGGTTGTTAAGGAGAAGTCTAAGTAAGTTAAGTAATCCAAAGCCCAAGTTATGATCCAATGGGTTATGGTGATCCATGGGCAACCAAGATCACATGGTTTAATGTGATGACCAAGTAAAAGTCGTGGTGAACAAGTATTGGATAAGTGTTGTGGTTAGCAAGTAAACTGGGTAAGTAAGTAATGGCTAGTAAGGAGGTTAGCTTAAGGAGGTGGGATGACCTAAAGACCAAATTACCCTAACTTTAGAAATCCTATAAATAAGAAGCTTTTATTCGTTATTTGCTTGTTCAAATTTAATCCAATAACTTTCCTTTACAAAGCAACTTAAGTCTTAGAGAGAATACGCACTTATAAGCTAAACTTCCATATTTGTTTCAAGAAGAAGAACTAGTTCATCAAGGGTAAGACTCTTGTCCTATATTCTTCCATCTCTTTCGTGATAACTTGATAGTGAAGTGATGGTCTTGTATGCTAAGAAATCATAAGGAGGGATAAGCTAATGACTTAAGTATTAATGAGCCGGGAATAAGCACTTTATTCATGAATAAGCTATGAACTAAGGAAGAACTTATAATACTTATAGCATGTTTACATAAATTAATTTGGTATGATAAAAGTATGTAAGAATGATGGTTAGAAGACTTAAACTATCATAAGCCATGTGAAGCAAAGTTATATGTAGTTTATACCTTAATAAGCTATAAGCTCATGAAGAATAAGCCATAACTTTTCATGAAAATAATTTTATATAATATGTAGGTTAAGATGTCAATATGATGGATAGAATCCATTTGAAATGATAATCAAATCATAAGTAACGAAGCTATGCCAGAATTTTCACAATTGGACGATAATTGTCGAATTTGTGAAATTCTCGGATTAGAGGTCGAATTTTGATATTGAGCTCGGAAACGTTGGTTTTCAATGGGAACAAGTCTTATCTGGCATTATAGAGTTGCGGACTAAAAAATGACCGAATTTCAACTTAGAACGAAGAAACGAGCATTAAACGTTCACGAACGTTTATCGTTTTCATTAAAAATGAACCAATTGGTGAATTTTGAGTAAACAAAATCAAAAATATAAAATTCTTGCATAAACACGTAGAGTATGAGATTTGTGAGCTAATAGCATTTGAACAAGCCAATTCAGAATTAAAATGATCAAATTGGGAGTCCGAGAAGTTCGCAAAGTAGAAAAACTGTCATTTCTATCTGGTGCACAAAGCTATGCATGCATTTTAGCCTAAGGTCAAACAAATGGTATTTGCATCATGGGACACTGATACCATGACCTACTAATGTTTTGCACCACAATGCGGCATAATGAAATAGGACTCGCGCCGCAGCACCGAGCTCGAACCCTGACCATTGCTAACTCACGCCGCAACGCGGCGTAGAGAATAAAGGGTGGCGCCACAGCGCTAGCACTAGGGTTTGCATAGTAGAGAAAGGTTTCCAATATAAAAAGAAAGGCAGATGTTTAATGATGAAGTACAAAGTTAATTAGCTTAATGTAACATTGTTTGAAATGTCATAAACCTTAAATATGATAACTAAAGGTTGATGATAACATACTCAAATGTGAATGTAAACTATAACGGCAAGCCAAAAGCAATAGTAACAAATATAAGTCATGATTAGATTGAGAAGAAGGGTAAGATATAGTCGTACACATACTTGATTATATATGACCTAATTTCGTACGTTATGTGATTATGTATTGTAGAGACTTTAAAGACTCAAACAAAAAGTAATTGTATAGTAGCAAACGCTGAAGGCAATTATTCTAACCCTTGTCTATGTTCAATCTAGACAAACTTTGTGGTTCATGTATTCTTACGCATGAATTATTTTGTGATGAAGTCAAAGCCAATTCTTTCGGCTAGACATATGATATGTTGGATTTCTTACAATCTATCAATGTATGGTCAATGTTGTACCAAGTTTTATTGGTGTGGTTTTCAAATGAAGACTGAGTATGCTAAAATGTTTTGTCGTCAAACGACAGGCACGTGAGGTTGCCACAACATAAACGTATATACGTTTAATGAATGTAGTGTTGATCAACATTGAGTACTATAGGCTGATCACCTAGACGTGCTCTTAAGAAATACAGGACTTACGGACTTAGTGTCGAGATGTCCTTTTCAATGAAAGTATAAAATGCTCAAGGTCTTGGACCGAAATTGATGTTTTACTGAATATTGTTATTGTAAAATGTTTTAAAGAAAAGATAAATGCTATTTTGAATTATGAATAGTACTTCATAGCTATTGTTCAGCTATTGAAGATATATGATTTGTATGATTCAAACATATTGTTAAATAGAATTGTTGTACTTGCTGAGCTAGTCATGCTCACTCTTTCTTCAACCATATGAATACAGCTAAGACCAAGCGGACCGAAGGATCCGACAAGGATAAAGGAAAGGCGAAGACAAACCCGTAGAATACCTATGTAATAGTATAGGTTTGTAATGATAATATTTGATATTATGACAAGAACAAATGTAACGGTTATTAAGAACCTGGGGAATGTTAATATGGATTTTCAATATATACATAAGACATATTCGTTCTTTTGAGGCATCTCAATTGAATGTTTGTGTGAACTGTAGCACCGTGGAGCACCATCTATCGGGTTGAAAGATACCCGGATTTGGGGGCGTCATAGGTTGGTATCAAAGCATTAGGTTATAATACTTAAGGGGGAAATTAAAACCTTAAGTCATAACCTTAAGAGAAGTCAAAGAAGTAAAAGAAGAAAATAACCTTATAAAAATGCATTATGTATATGTTATGTGTTTTTATTATTATAATGACATGTACTAATTAACTTAATTGTGTTGTGTAGATGTCAGGTGGAAATGGAATGTATAGGGATGTACAGGAAGTTAGTGAAGAATCGGTTAACCAGATAGAGGTTATACCGAACCCAATAGTAGAGGAGCCAGATATAGTAGTAATTGAGTCTGGAGACTCAGAGGACCCCAAGCTCATGTCGGTATTTGACAGCATGATAGAAGAGGAGGTGCAGGTGGTGTCCTTTAACCCTATAGTACTTGCAGAAGATACACCCCAAGGAGAGTCTATGATGTTTTTGTTCATGGTAGTGTTAGATAGGAACCTCCACTATTGTCAGGAGGTGAAGGAGTTATGAGCAGAGCTTCAGGCTGTGTTATAGGATAAGACAGATGTGGAGTCGATGTAGGAACAAGAACACGATGAGCGGGTTTTAGCCAAGGACAAGGTCTATGAGTTAAAGCATGAGGTTTTTGAGCTCAAGGGGGAGCTAAAGACCAAGAGACAAAAGATAGGGAGAATGTCCTATATCCATAGGAGTTCTCATCAGGATTTCTAGTAGTAGCAGGTATTTGGATATCCGATGAGATCTTTGCGGATGACTCAACACACTTATCACCGAGAAGTTATCATTGGTGCAGCCACAACAAATTTTAATAATGCCTTAAGGCATATGTAATCTAGTATTAGCTACAGTAGTTTTAGATATGTAAATATTGTGTATCTAGTAGTGACGTAAAACCCTTTTTTGTATATCAAAGGGTAGTCTTTTGTAAATCCTAATTTTTGGAAAGCAATTGCGGGATGGTAATGTAATCAGCTTAGGCTGTGTAATGAAACGATGTAGTATTACAATACAATGTATGAATCAATATAAGCCTTTTTATGGAACATATTGAGTAATGGATGTTGAAGTTATTGTTTAATCTTGAATAATAACTAACTAATAAGAAGGGAATAATAACGCAATGTGTTGTTTATTGTATCAGCAAAATGCTGCCGAGAAGAGGACAACGACACCAAGGCACTAATGTAAATTAACCGGAAGGAGGTCCGGTTAACCCAATGCAAGAATTTGTTAATTTATTAACAACCGTGTTTAATAGAAATGGGGCTAATATTCCCGTAAATCCAGGAGTAGCACGAGCTACTACCTTCAAGGATTTTAAAAGTGTCGGCCCGCCAGAGTTCAAAGGAACTACAGACCCCATAGAGGCCCAAACATGGGTAAAGGAAATCGAGAAGGCATTTGTCATAACAAATGTCGAAGAAGGTCAAAAGGTTGCTTTTGCAACCTATATAATGAAAGGTGAAGCCAATTTTTGGTGGGAGGCTAACCAGGCTAGGGCGGGTATAGAGAACCTAATGTGTGTGAGGTTCAAGGAGATATTCTTCGAGAACTACTTTCCCACAAGTATGCATGGAAGGATGGAGATACGGTTTTTGGATTTAAAACAAGGGGATATGACGGTTCCCCAATATGCTGCCAAGTTTAATGAACTGGTGAGGTTTGCTCCACACTAAGTGGACACCGAGGTTAGGAAAGCTCGACAGTTTGAGCAGGGCTTGAAACCCTGGCTCTATAACCATATATCTGTGTTCCAAAGTACTATATTTGGGACTATTTTAGAGAAGGCGATAATCGCCGAAGGTAGTAGCGAGGCTTTAAGCTAGTACCACAAAGATAAGAAGAATAAGGGGAATATTGATGGGGGAGTAAAGATAGAAGGTGCCAGTGGAGGTGGCGAGGGACAGAAGAGTAAAGTGTTCAACTCTGGGAATACTGGAGTGAAGCAAGGAGATCCAAAGAGGAGAATGGAGGCCTACAAAACCTGTGGGAAGACTCATCTGGGAGTCTTTCTCAAGGGGAAGGTCATATGCTATAATTGTGGATAGGAGGGGCACATTTTGCCTAACTATCCAAGTCTGAAGAAAAACCACAAATGCTTTGTGTGTGGGTCAACTGACCATATGGCAAAGAATTGCCCAAAGAAGGGGACGGACGGGAATCGGAGCACTAATAGCCGTAAGTTAGCTATTAGTGGTCCAACGCAGCCTGGTACACCGATGGGTCGTACCTTTAATATGACAGTCCAAGATGTAGTTGCCTCATGGGACGTAGTCGTAGGTATTATTCAGATCAACGACATAAATGCCTACGTGCTGTTTGATTCGGGTGCTACTTGTTCGTTTATAGCATGTGATTTTGCTAGACGATTAGAATTTCTTCCCGAAAAGTTGCCTATACCTTTAAATATTAAGGTAGTAAATGAGGAGATAATTCATGTTGAAAATATTCATAGGAGTTGTTGCGTAGACATACGGGGTTGTAAATTATCGGTAGATTTGCTACCTATAAAGTTAGGAGAATTTGATGTAATTCTCAGAATGGATTGGTTGGTTAACCATGGGGCAATTATAGATTGTTAGAAGAAATGTGTGAATATTAGAACGTTAAAATAACCCCAGGTAGTATTTTATGGTAATAGATCGTTGGGACGTTCGTGTTGTCTTACCATGACACAAACTAGGAAGTTATTGAGAAATGGATGTGTAGGTTATTTGTGTCATGTTGTTGATACCCAGAGAGTGGTAGCAACCATGGAACAAATACCTATAGTTAGAGAATTCGTGGATGTATTTCTAAATGAATTGCCAAGTCTTCCACCGGATAGGGAAACCAAGTTTGTAATAGACATTGTACCAGTGGAGATGAAGGAGTTGATGGTGCAGTTACAAGAACTGTTGGACAGGAAGTACATACAACCGAGTGTTTCACCGTGGGGAGCACCGGTATTGTTTATCAAGAAGAAGGACAAATCGTTAAGACTTTGTATCGACTATAAAGAGTTGAACAAGTTAACGATAAAGAATAAATACCCATTGCCCAGGATCGATGATCTCTTTGATCAGTTGAAAGGGGCTAAGTATTTTTCTAAAATAGATTTAAGAACGGGGTATCATCAGTTGAAGGTTAGGAAGGAGGATGTACCAAAGATGGCATCCAGGACTCGTTATGGTCATTACGAGTTTCTGGTAATGTCATTTGGATTGACTAATGCACCGGCTGTATTTATGGATATGATGAACAGAGTGTTCAAACAATATTTGGACAAGTTCGTCGTATTGTTTAACGATGATATTCTAGTCTATTCTAAGATTCCAGAAGATCATGTTGAACACCTAAGAATAGTGTTGGAGACACTAAGGAAGGAGAAGTTGTATGCGAAGTTCACTAAATGTGAATTTTGGTTGGAAAAGGTAAAGTTTTTAGGTTATGTTATTGACCATGAAGGGATTTCGGTAGATCCAGCGAAGGTGGAAGCCGTGATGAATTGGGAACAACCAAAAACGCCGACTGAGGTGCGAAGTTTCCTAAGGTTAGCGGGATACTATCGGAGATTCATCCAGGATTTTTCGAAGATAGCTACTTCGTTGACTAATTTAACAAAGAAGACGGTGAAATACGTGTGGACTAATAAATGTGAACACAGTTATCAAGAACTGAAAAAGAGGTTAAGTGAAGCACCTGTTTTGTCATTACCCGATGACACAGGAAATTTCGTAGTGTATAGCGATGCTTCACATAGAGGATTTGGTTGCGTGCTTATGCAGCATGGCAAGGTCATTGCGTATGCATCAAGGCAGTTGAAGGATTATGTGAAAGTTTACCCTACTCATGATCTGGAACTGGCTGCAGTAGTTTTTGCTTTAAAGATATGGAGACATTATCTTTATGGAGAAAAATGTGAGATATAAACGGATCATAAGAGTCTAAAATATATTTTCACACAGAAGGAGTTGAATATGAGACAGAGGAGATGGCTTGAGTTGATAAAGGATTACGATTGTGAAATCCTGTATCACCTTGGAAAAGCCAATGTAGTTGCCGATGCCTTAAGTAGGAAGGATCGGGAGAAGTTATCTATGTTAACGGCTCAAACTGAGTTAATAACAGAGATGGCTAAGATGGAAATAGAATTGAAGTTGCCAAGTGAATCAGGCCAGATATTGTTTGCGACAGAGATTCAATCTACCATTATAGAGAGAGTCAAGGAGGTGCAACTCAAAACTGTTGAGTGTGACCGGGTAAAGGAGCGGCTAACCAATGAAAAAGATTTTAAGTACAGTCTTGATAACAAGGGGTTATTGAGATTTGAAGGAAGAATTTGGGTTCCGAATGTGACGGAATTAAAGGAGAAAGTATTATAAGAGGCTCATAGTTCGAGGTTCTCGATTCATCCTGGTAGTACTAAGATTTATCAAAACCTTCGACAGAGATTTTGGTGGCCGAACATGAAGAGAGAGATAGCTGAGTATGTGAGTAGGTGCTTGACTTGTCAGAAAGTTAAAGCTTAACATCAACGACCAAGTGGCTTGTTACAGTCATTGGAAATTTTGGAGTGGAAGTGGGAGCATATCACGATGGACTTTGTGGTGGGACTTTTAACTACAACGAAAGGATATGATGTGATTTGGGTAATAGTGGACCGGTTGACGAAGTCGGCTCACCTTTTGCTAATTAGGGTCAAGTATAACTTTGACCAGTTAGCTAAACTTTATGTTAAGGAAATAATTTCCAAACATGGAGTACCAGTTTTGATTGTGTCAGATCGAGATTCACGATTCACATCGAACTTTCGGAGAAGTCTACAAGAGCAGTTGGGAATGCAGTTGAAGCTGAGTACGGCATATCATCCACAAACTGATGGACAGAGCGAGAGAACAATTCAAACGTTAGAAGATATGTTGAGATCTTGCGTCATGGATTTTAAGGGTAGTTGGTATGATCATCTACCATTAGTAGAGTTTGCATATAACAATAGTTATCATGCAAGCATAGGTATGCCACCTTACGAAGCTTTGTACGAAAGGAAATGCAGAACATCATTATATTGGGATGAGGTAGTAGAATGCCGAATGCTAGGACTTGAAATGGTGCAGCAAACAATGGATATTGTCAAGCTGATACACATGCGTTTAGTAGCAGCTCAAGCCAGACAGAAGAAATTTACAGATTTGCATCGGGAAAATAGAGAGTTTGAAATAGGCTCTTATGTATTTCTAAAGGTATCTCCCTAGAAAGAAAAGATACGCTTTGGAAAGAAGGGAAAGTTAAGTCCAAGGTTTATAAGAACTTTTGAAGTGTTAAAACGGGTAGGTGAGGTAGCTTATATGATAGCATTACCTCCAGATCTAGAACGAATACATAATGTGTTTCATGTATCTGTATTACGTCCTTATAAGCCAGATTATAAACACGTGATAGAATACGAGCCTATTCATATCGAAAATGATTTAACGTATGAAGAGTTGCTGATTCAAATTGTCGATAGAAAAGAACAAGTTCTGCGAAACAAAGTTATACCTTCGGTAAAGGTGTTATGGAAGAACCACAATGCAGAAGAAGCAACGTGGGAACTTAAAGAAAATATGAAAAAGAATTACCCTAACTTGTTTGAGTAATTTTTTTTTCTTTTACGAGATTCTGGGGACAGAATCCTTATAAGGGGGAGAGAGTGTAACGACCTAGAAAATCGAACAATCTGTAAAATAATTTTATTTGAATTAATAATGAATAAAATTATATTATATGTTGTTATATTGAGTAAGCAAGATGGTTGTCGTTCTATAACCTAGAAACGTCTAAATGTTGTAGTATTTTGACTGCGTGAGAAAATTAAAGTGTTCGAATTTTCAAGACGAAAATAAAAGTTTTCCAAGAATTTTTCCGAAAAACATTATTCATCGATTTCTGCTCGGGAATTATTTTTGTACGAGGTAATGAATACGAATATGATACGAGTATGTATGAAGGATGGAATATCGTATATTATGAAGTAGTATACAAGTTAGAATACGAGAATAATACATAAGCAATATGTTATAAGGCTTTAAGCCAAAGGAAATGAATTGGTTGGACTGTGTAGGAAGTGTAAGCCCAATAATAGTTAATTGAAAAGTTCAATAGAATTTATGTGCAAGCCCAAGTGGTTGTTAAGGAGAAGTCTAAGTAAGTTAACTAATCCAAAGCCCAAGTTATGATCCAATGGGTTATGGTGATCCATGGGCAACCAAGATCACATGGTTTAATGTGATGACCAAGTAAAGGTTGTGGTGAACAAGTATTGGATAAGTGTTGTGGTCAGGAAGTAAACTTGGTAAGTAAGTAATGTCTAGTAAGGATGTAAGACCCGAATTTTATGAAATGAAAGTATTTGATTTTCTTATAATTATTATTCTATTTAATAAATGGTTTAATTGATAAAAGGATAAAGTTAAGGGTGATATGTGAATTTTTTTGCAAAGTAAGCAAGTTAATCTAAAATATTCGATGTGTCGGGGAATATTCGTTTGGTTGGGAAATATTCTTTTTTTCAGGGAATATTCGTTCGATAACACAATCATTGGTGGACCTCACAACGGAGGTATTTTCGTAGTTAGAAAACGACATAAATATCTTTTTATAAAAATAACGGTGAAAGTTTTACAGTTAAAATGTTGAACTATCCGGTGGTAAAAGTACAGTAATATGCGTGGTTGCATAGTAGCACACAGTATTGATTATTGATGCTTACATAAGAAGTCACTCAGTTTACTCAATTATTGCTATAGTAATTGTTGCATAGTATCTCACGTTATTTGATTCAATTATTGTCACAGTATCATCTGCATAATATTTTATATTATTAAATTAATAATTGAGACGACAATGTTATTCATATTATTATTTGCAATATTGACGATGTCTAGAAAGTTCTATTGAGGAGAGGTTTGGTCACCTAATTGTGCGCCAATAGTGAGAAATCCTTATCGAAAAGCCCCCTCTTTCCTGGGAATGATCTGGTTGTTAAATATTATGAGTTATAATATTAATGATGAATAATTGTTGAAGTATTAAGAATGTGTTTATTGAAAATAAGTGATTTACAAAAGTTAGAGGGGAATAATGCAAACTTGGAAAACTTTATGGGTACCAAAGTGTAATAAGTTGAATTAATCTGGACCATTGGTGGTGGTTTTAATAGTAAATCAATATGGACCATTGATGGTGGTTTTAATAGTAAATCAATCTGGACCGTCATTGGTGGTTTTAATAGTAAATCAATTTGGACCTTCGGTGGTGATTTTAATAGTAAATCAATCTGGACTGTCAGTGGTGGTTTAAAAGTAAATCAATCTGGACCGTCGGTGGTGGTTTTAAAATTAAATCAATTTGGACCGTCGGTGGTGGTTTTAAAAGTAAATCAATATGGACCGTCAGTTGTGGTTTTAATAGTAATCAATATGGACCGTCTGTTCTAATAGTGAATCAATATGGACCGTTAGTGAATTAGTTACTATTTAGTCCATTCTCCTATAAATAGAAACTTAATTCTTCTTTCATTCTCACCAATTCACTGAGACTCAAAAGAGAAACTATAGAGAGAGAAACTATAGATAGCAAGAAGAAGAGTATTCTGCTACTTGACTATTGCAGTATCCAGCATTCTACTAAGCTAAGAGATATTATTTTCATTTGGTAAGGGATATTATTTGTTGTATTCGTAAGGGGTATTATTTCTTTCGTATTCATAAGGAATACTACTTTTCGTATTCATCCTTTAATATGTCAGAATAACCTGTCTACGCAGATTACGTACCGTATGACAGATGAAAATCCATTTGCAGTTTCGTATGTTATTTCTTTTTATATTCTTAAATCTAAACTTACTATGGTAAGTATTTCTTCGATAATCCTTGAAATTAGTGGAATATCCTTGAGTTTTGCGTTTCATCCAGTATCGTTTCATTGAAATATTGATCTGAACTTTCTTATTAAATATCAATACTTTCACCCGGGGTACTATTCACAGGTTACTTTTCACCCGATTACTATTCACTCAAATTTTATTCACTCGGGTATTCGGGGCACTTTTCATGCCAGGGTACTATTCACGGGTTACTATTCACCCAATTACTATTCACTCAAATATTATTCACTCGGGTATTCGGGACACTTTTCATGCTGGGGTACTATTCACGAGTTACTATTCACCTTATTACTATTCACTCAAATATTGTTCACTCGGGTATTCAGGGCACTTTTCATGTCGAGGTAATATTCCCAAAGTACTATTCATGGGGTACTATTAACCAAAAAACTTATTTCTTTTCAGTCCAAATTATTTTTGATACATGGATATTATTCTTGAATTTTACTCCACAAAGCAGTATCATGTTAACAATTTGGACATTATTGAATTCTGGATAAATTAAGTTATAAATCATTAAAAATTTATCATTTTCCTTCTTTTAATTGAATTCTTATATCATTGTCATCATCCTCATGCATATACTGTGATGAAAGTCATCTTTGGCTTACGTGCATAGATGGACTGTTGATTGGTATGATTATGACCAAAGATAATTCGGTATGATCATGACCATTGATGATTACACGAATATTCTTGGCCCGTAGTGCAAGAATAATTTGTGGATGTGATACTAATGAATATCATTGGCCCGTAGTGCAGGGATGATTCGATGATGTGATTTATTTATTAAGCTGAGTCCCAGCGATAAAGTTAATGATAAGCTTTTTAAATCATAAAAGATAGTAGATATCATGCTCTACTTGACTCTTTTAATGGATTGCTTGTTAATTGCGATTAAACTTGTTATGCGTTATATTCTATCAGTTTAACATTGTTGAAGGCTAATGATAACTTATTCTGCATTATCTTAGTCATAATATTTCTTACTGGACTAGTTGAGCTCACCCTTTTACTTCCATTGTTCTCTTTAGGAAATGAGAACGTAGCCGGAACTAGTTGGGGAGCGGAGTGATGGTCCGAGATGGTGTTATAGTAGTCCTCACTATTCTATAAAATAGTGTGACAATAAATGTAATGAGGACTCCATTTGAGTTTGGATATTGTCTAGAAGACAATATTCATGTAAAAACTCTCAGCTCATGTTGTATAATTAAATTTGTATTTGTATCCAGTACCATGTATTTGACGACCCAAGATGGGTGATGTATACGTATTTTGGGGGCGTCACAGCTGGTATCAAAGCTTAGGGATATGATCCCTGGCTGTGATGTGAGACAAGAACTAGGAGGGGAGAGACTAGTAATTCCTTCGCTAGTATGACCTACCTAAGTTTATTTGGTATTTAATTGGTCGGTCAGAGTATAGGGATAATATATGACATATCAATTAACCCTTATTTTGTGGCAGTGTTTGAAAATGGCATCTGAAAATGTCAAGATAAGCAATGAATCACATGAGATCGTTGAGTCACCAATGATCAATATCCAGGATAATGTACAACAGGAAGATAATAATCCTCAAGTAAACAAAAACACCAATCAAATGATGAACGATGGGATGTTTAGAGGCTTTATGCAATTCATGCAACATCAGGCAAGAGCGGCTCCTATTCATAATGCAAGTGGAAACACTGACAACTCTCGGATGGTCACTGCTAAGCAGTTCAAGGAGCTGGGACCACCGATGTTTTTAGTAGAGCTAAAACCACTTAAGGCGGAGATGTGGATAAAGCAGATCACCAAGATATTTGATGTCTTGGGATGCTCTGAGGAGCAAAAGGTTCCCTTTTCCACCTTTATGTTGAGAGGAGAGGAAGATTATTGGTGGGAATCAGTAAAACGTACTCAGCCTGCCGCACTCAAAATGTCTTGGGAAAAGTTCCAAGAACTGTTCAATGACAAGTACTTTCTCGAAAGTATTCGTCACATGACGGAGGTGGAGTTTATCAATTTGGAGAAAAACAATATGACCATGTCGTAGTACGAGGCTAAGTTTGCCGAGTTGTCCCGGTTCGCATCCCATTTGGTTGATAATGAGGAGAGAATGACGCGAATGTTTCTACGAGGTTTGAGACCCGAAATACGTCAATACCTCATTTCTCACAAACTGTGTTTGTATTCAGATGTTGTAAATAGAGCTCAGTTATTAGAGCGCGATAATGAGTAAACCCAACCAATAGAGAGCAGTCGGCAAATCGATAATACCAGTGGTAGCAGTCATCGAAGCGGTGACAACAAATGTGGAGGGAATGAACATGCCAAAAATGGTAACCACTTCGGTGGTAATCATGGCCAAGACAATAGAAGTGAAAATTTCAAGAAGAGGAGATTCAATAATGATGGAAAGACGTCAGCACCAACACCTGTTGTTAAGGAAGGAGAACGACCGCCGGTCATATGTTACAAATGCGAAGGAAAGGGACACATCAGTCTAAACTATACTCAGCAGTCCAAAACATGTTATAATTGCAGAAGAGAAGGCCACCTAGCCTGATTTTGTCGTGCAGTGAAGTCAAGTCCAGCTGGGATGGTGACGCCAAAGGATGTTGCAAACAAGTCAGAATTGGTAGTTTAAGAGAGAGCGTTTTTCGTGAAGAGAAACCCAAACGAGGTTATCACGGGTAAGTTAATCATAAACTCTTAGGAAGTCTATACCTTATTCGATACCGGTTCTACCCACTATTTTGTTTCTCCTACTTGCACTCAATGTTTAAATTTTACTCCGGAGAAATTAGACTTTGACTTATTGATTGAAACTCCATAGGGAGAAACCTTCATTACATCCACTATTTATATGTCTTGTTTGATTCAAATTGGTAACCACACGTTACCTGTCGATATTATCTCTTTAAAAATACCTACATTCGATGTGATTTTAGGAATTGATTGGTTGACTACTCATCGTGCTAAAATTGATTGTTTTCTTAAGGTTGTTAATTTTCATATTCCTAACCAACCTATTATGCGAATTCAAGTAACCAAACCACTAAAGTCATTCACTATCATATCAAGCCATAAAGTTATTCGTTTATTGAAAAATGGATGTCAAGCTTTCTTAGCTCATGCCACGAATTTAAACAAAAATACGTCAGATTTGAATGATATTTCTATTGTTAATAAATTTCCTGACGTATTCCCTGAAGAACTTCCTGGCCTACCCTCAGAGCGTGTAATTGAATTTTGTATCGAACTTGAACCCGATACAAAACCCTTAAATATTTCTTCTCCTAAAATATACATAATATGCGTCGAAGAAGTTGGCACAAGCTGTTGAAGATTACGACCATACCATTCAATATCATAGTGGAAGAGCGAACGTGGTAGCTGACGAGTTGACTGGAAGATCGTATGCGTTTATGAGTGCAATATTGTTAACACAAAGACCCATTTCGTACGACTTACAAAAGATAGAGATAGAGTTAAAGACTCTAAGAACCTACGTGAAGATAACGAATGTAAGATTAGAACCGACTTTAATTGATAAAGTTAAAGCCACTCAAGCTACATACTCAAAGCTGATGAATGTGAAAAAGAAGGTGCAAGAAGGCGTTATTCCAGAAGTAAGAGTCGATGAAGTGAGGAAAGCTCAAACCCACGATTTTATTAGTCTATTTAAAATCTTTGATTGAGTAGGAGTTGTGGCCTATAGACTCGCTTTATCACCAAGTATGTCGCGTGTTCAAAATTTTTTTCACATATTGATGTTACGTAAATATGTGGACGATCAGAACCACATTATTGAATTAGAACCGGACGAGATAGCGGAAGATTTAACGTATGAAGAGGTACCTATTAAAATCTTGGATAAGAAGGAATATATTCTACGCTCAAAGGTTATACCTCAAGAGTTAGAATCTAAATGAGGTATCCTCACCTCTTCGGCATACCAGGTACGTACGTAAATTTTGAGGGCGAAATTTCATAAGGAGGGGAGATTGTAAGACCCCGAATTTTATGAAATTAAAGTATTTGATTTTCTTAAAATTATTATTCTATTTAATAAATGGTTTAATTGATAAAAGGTTAAATTTAAGGATGATATGTGAAATTTTTTGCAAAGTAAGCAAGTTGATATAAAATATTCGTTTAGTCGGGGAATATTCTTTTTGTCAGGGAATATTCGTTCGATGACACAATCATTGGTTGACCTCACAACGGATGTATTGTCGTAGTTAGAAAACGACAGAAATATCTATTTATAAAAATAACGGCGAAAGTTTTACCGTTAAACTGTTAAACTACCCGGTGGTAAAAGAAATCTGATGTCTGGCGTGGTTGCATAGTAGCTGCACGGTATTGATTATTGATGCTTACGTAAGAAGCCACTCAGTTTACTCAATTATTGCTACAGTAATTGTTGCATAGTATCTCACATTATTTGATTCAATTATTATCACAGTATCATCTGCATAATATTTTATATTATTAAATCAATAATTGAGACCACAAAGTTATTTATATTATTATTTGCAATATTGATGATGTCTAGAAAGTTCTGTCGAGGAGAGGTTTGGTCACCTAATTGCGCGCCAATAGGGAGAAATCCTTATCGAAAAGCCCCCTCTTTCCTGGGAATGATTTGGTTGTTAAATATTGTGAGTTATAATATTAATGATGAATAATTGTTGAAGTATTAAGAATGTGTTTATTGAAAATAAGTAATTTAAAAAAGTTAGAGGGGAATAATGCAAACTTGGAAAACTTTATTTGTACCAAAGTGTAATAAATTAAATTAATCTGGACCATTGGTGGTGGTTTTAATAGTAAATCAATATGGACCATTGATGTGATGCCCCCAAAACAGGTATACATCACCCATCTTGAGTCGCCAAATACATGGTACAAAATTCAAATACAAATTAATTATACAACAGTCGTGTAAAATACGACAAAACATAATCTAAGAGTTTTAATAAGAATATTGTCATCTAGACAATATCCACACTCAATGGAGTCCTCATTACATTTATTGTCACACTATTTAATAGAATAGTGAGGACTACTAATGCTATCATGTAGACCGTCACTCCATCCCCCGACTAGTCCATTGCCACGTTCTCATTTCTGAGAGAAGAAAGTGAAAGAAAGGTTGAGCTCAACTAGCCCGATAAGAAATCTTATGACTAAGATAATGCGAATAAATTATCATTAGCCTTCAACAATGTTAAACTGATAGAATATAATAGACAACAAGTTTAACTGCAGTGGAACAAGCAATCCATTAGAAGAGTCAAGTAGAGAATAAAATCTACTATCTTCTAAGATTTAAAAAGTTTTTTATCAACTTTATCGCTGAGACTCAGATTAATAAATAAAATCGAATCATCCCTACATCACGACCAAGGATATTCATGTAATCATCAATGGTCATGACTATACTGCATAATCCCTGGTCATAATCACACCAACAACTGTCCATCAATGAACTACAGGCTAATGAGGACTTTTACCACATCATTCATCACATTACGGTCATGATTATATCGAATAATCACTGGTCATAATCATACCAAGTCTATCTATGCACGTAAGCCAAAGATGACTTTCATCACAATATAAGCATGAGGATGATGACAATGATATAATAATTTAATAAAACAAGTTCAAGGATAAATTTTAAAGATTTATAATTTTAATTTATCCAGAAATCAAAAACGTCTAAATTGTCAACATGATACTTCGTTGTGGAGTAAAATTCAAGAATGCTCAGAAGAATATTTCCATGAAAAGATACTGGATGAAGTGCAAATATCAAGGATATTCCACTAATTTCATGGAGTATATAAGCCAAAACTTTAACCAACTGAGTATAATAGAATATATGAAACCGCAAATGGATTTTTGCCCGCCATGCAGTAATCCGTGAGATGATCATTTTCACAATTTAATAAGGAATGAATCTGAAGGATCATTCACCATGCATGCAGTAATCCACATAGGCAAAGTTATTCCAATGAATAATAAAGAATGGAATAACATAAGAATTCACCAAATGCGTGAATCCGCATGCAGAGCGAGTTATTCTAACGAGAATAATAAAGAATGGAACGTGTGTCATGCGTAAACTGCGCATGCATGTGGATATTCCAATAGAATAATAAAGAATGGAACTGAGGTCATGCGTAATCAGATGCACAAGATATTCCAACAGAATAATAAAGAATGGAATAACAACAGAATTCACCAGGCATGCGATAAACCGCACAGACAGGTTATTCTAACAGAATAATAAAGAATGGAATAATAGAAGAATTTCACCATATATGCGGTATTTTGCATAGACAGGTTATTCCAACATAATAATAAAGAATGGAATAACAACCCTTATAAGTATTGAAAGAAAATAACTTTCTTCATGAATACGAAAGAATAATACCCCTTACCTTAGAAAAAGACTGGCTACTGGAATACTAAGGTAGCAGACTTCTCTCCTTCTTCTCTCTATAATTTCTCTCTACAATAATTGCTCTATAGCTTTAGTGAATTGGTGAGAAATGAATGAAGACTGAGCTTCTATTTATAGGAAAATATAGTTTCGATAATTACACGTTTTGGGGTTCAAAATATTACAGTATAATACCTTCCTCTTTTTCTTCATTTTTAATTTAGTCCTGCAAGTATTATCAAACTTACACCACCTCCCCTAATAGTAAATAATGTGAATCAATAGTTCAATCATGTGAATCAATAGTTATAATCATGTGAAAATATGAATTACAGCATAGTACCTTTAACTATACCTCCATTTTTAACTTAGTCATGCAAGTATTATCAATCGTGCACCACCTCCCCTAATAGTATAAGAATGTGAATCAATAGTACACACATTTGAACAAATAGTTATAATCATGTGAATTAATAGCAATTAATTACTCATTTATCCGGTTAATTACCCGATTGGTCAATATAACCTCCAGACATCAATTATTATCGAAATAAATGTCGATTTTCACTAACACTAATAATTCCAACACAATGGAACTATGCAATTCATCTTTAATCAACACGAACATATTCATCATTAATATTATAATTCACAATATTTAACAACCAAGTCGTTCCCAGGAAAGAGGGGTCTTTTCGATAAGGATTTATCCTTATTGGCACACAATTAGGTGACCAAACCTCTCCTTGACAGAACTTCTAGACATTGTCAATATTGCAAATAATAATATGAATAATTTTGCCGTCTCAATTATTGATTTAATAATATATATTATCCAGATGATACTGTGACAATAATTGAATCAATAATATGAGAGATATGATGTGAGACCCCAAAGTTTATGAATAAAGATTTAACTTTCTCAAAATTTTTGTTTGAATATTATGGTGTGGATTTAATATAATGTTATAGTTGTGGGTAATATTTATAAATTTTGCAAAGTATGCAAGTTGTTATATTATATTCGATTGGTCGGGGAATATTCTTTGTGTGTCGGGAATATTAAATACGGCAAGCACAATCATTAGTGGACCCCACAACGGAATTATTATCGGATTGAAAAAATGACAAAATATTTTTATAAAAATAACGGCGAAAAGTTTTATCGTTATCTTGTTGAACTACTCGGTAGTAAAAAATACGATGTCTGGCGTGGTTGCATAGTAGCTACGGTATTGATTATTGATGCTTACGTGAGAAGTCACTCGGTTTTGTTCAATTATTGCTTGATGAATTGTTTGCATAGTATCTCACGTTATTTGATTCAATTATTGTCGATATATGATATATTATTAAATCAATAATTGAGATGATGAGTTATTAATATTATTATTTGCAATATTAACGATGTCTAGAAGTTCTTCCAAAGAGAGGTTTGGTCACCTAATTGCGCCGATGGGGAGAAATCCTTATTAGAAAGCCCCTCTTTCACGGAACGACACAGTGCCGATTAATAGTGTGAATTATAATAATGATGATGAAGTTTGTTTTATTAGTATTATTAATGTAATAAAACAGAAAAGCTTTTTATATAAAATAGAATACTTTTATAAAGTTATTTGTTTTATTAGGCAATAATTAGAATATATTATATTTTATTATGCATAGTGTTTTGTATAGTAAAATCTTTTTATATAAAATAAAATACTTTTATATAGTTATTCGTTTTATTAGATTATAAATAGAATATATTATATTTTATTTAAAAAGATTTTGTTTTATTAAAATATTTTATTAAATCAATCTGGACCGTCCATTTAAAAGTGAATCAATCTGGACCGTTCATGAATTAGTTACTATTCAATCCATTCTTCTATAAATAGAAGCTCATTCCTTCATTATTTCTTACGAATTCACTGAAACTCTAGAGAGAGAAACTGTAGAGAATTCTTCTTCTATAATCTTGAGCGTATTTTATGTTTAAGAAAGCTTTGAGCATAGTGCAAGTTTGTTCAAGTATATCCCCGCCCTACCCGTCGGAGTACTCTTCTTTATAAGGTAAGGGATATTATTTGTTGTACTCGTAAGGGGTATTATTTCTTTCGTATTCATGAAGAGAACTTCTGTTATTCCATTATTTATTATTTTTAGAATAACCTGTATACGGGGACTACCCTATACTTGGTGAAATTTTTCTGTTATTCCATTCCTTATTATTCTGTTGGAATAACCTGTATATGCAAAGTACCGCATACATGGTGAAATTCTTCTGTTATTCCATTCTTTATTATTAAGTTGGAATAACTTTGTATATCACAATACCGCATACATGGTGAAATTCTTCTATTATTCCATTCTTTATTATTTCGCCGGAATATCGCTCATGCATGCGTTTACGCATGACTGGTTCTATTATTTATTATTCTATTGGAATAACACATGCATGCGATCTATCGCATGCATGGTGAATTTTGTTGTTATTCCATTCTTTATTATTCTGTCGGAATATCCTGTCTGTGCGTTTACACATGACCTGGTTCCGTTATTTATTATTCTGTTAGAACATCCTGTCGGTGCGAATTTTGCCTGACCTCGTTCTATTATTTATTATTCTGCTGGAATATCCTGTCTATGCGTTTACGCATGACCTGGTCCCGTTATTTATTATTCTGTTGGAATAACCTGTCTATGCGAAGTACCGCATGCATGGTGATTTCTTTTGTTATTACATTCTTTATTATACTCAGTTGGTTAAAGTTTTGACTTCTATACTCCATGAAATTAGTGGAATATCCTTGATATTTGCGCTTCATCTAGTATCTTTTCACAAAAATATTCTTCTGAGCATTCTTAAATTTTATTCTACAAAGAAGTATCATGTTGAAAATTTGGACGTTATTAGTTCCTGGATAAATTAATTCTTGAACTTGTTTTATTGAATTATTATGCCATTGTCCTCATCCTCATGTTTATATTATGTTGAAAGTCATCTGTGGCCTGTAGTGCATAGATGGACTTGGTATGATTATGACCAGGGATTATTCGGTATAATCATGACCATAATATTACAAATGATGTGGAAAAAGTCCTCATTGGCCCGTAGTACATTGATGGACAGTTTTTGGTATGATTATGGCTATGGATTCTCTTCAGCCAAGGGTGTAAAGATGAATTGTTTTATGGCATGATCAGGACCGTTGATGAATACACAAATATCCTTGGCCCATAGTGCATGGATAATTTATGGTCGTGATACTAATGAATATCCTTGGTTATAGTGCAGAGATGATGTGGATTATTTATTAAGCTGAGTCTCAGCGATAAAAGTGATGAAAAACCTTTTTAAATCATAAAAGATAGTAGATTTTATTCTCTACTTGACTCTTTTAATGGATTTCTTGTTCCGTTGTAGTTAAACTTGATGTCTATTATATTTTATCAGTTTAACATTGTTGAAGACTAATGATAATTTATTCTGCATTATCTTAGTCATATTATTTCTTACTGAGCTAGTTGAGCTCACCCTTTCCTTCACTGTTTTCTTAAGGAAATGAGAATATAGTTGGGACGAGTCAGGGAACGGATTGACAGTCCAGATGATAGCATTAGTAGTCATCGCTATTCTATTAAATAGTGTGATAGTAATTGTAATGAGGACTCAATTGAGTGTGGATATTGTCTAGATGACAATATTTGTATTAAAACTCACAGCATATGTATTGTAGTATATTACACAACGGTTGTATAATTAAGTTTGTATTTGTATTCTGTACCATGTATTTGGCGACTCAGAATAGGTGATGTATACCTATTTTGGGGGCGTCACATATGATGCAGCAATTACTGTAGCAATAATTGACTATAACTGAGTGACTTCTCACGTAAGCATCAATAATCAATACCGTGTGCTACTAAGCAACCACACGTATTACTGTACTTTTACTACCAAGTAGTTCAACAATTTTAACGATAACACTTCTGTCGTTATTTTTATAAAAAGATAATTCTGTCATTTTCTAACTATGACAATACTTCCGTTGTGGGGTCCACTAATGATTGTGTCGTCGTACAAATATTCCCTGTTAAAATGAATATTCCCCGACCAATCGAATATTATATAACCACTTGCTTACTTTGCAAAATTTGTAAATATTACTCACAACTATAACATTATATCAAATCCACACCATAATATTCAAAAATATATTTCGAGAAAATTATTCTTTATTAATAAAAGTTGGGGTCTTACAACCTCCTCTTCTTATGAAATTTCATCCTCGAAATTAGGGTACGTACCTGGTATATCAAAGAGGTGAGGATATCTTAACTTCATTTTAGATTCTAACTCCCAGGTCATTTCTTCCACATCGTGGTTTCTCCACAAAACTTTGACTTGAGGTATAACCTTGGAGCGTAGAATATGATCCTTCTTATCCAAGATTTTAACAGGTAACTCTTCATACATTAAATCTTCCTCTATCTCGTCTGGTTCTAATTCAATAATGTGGTTAGGGTCTTTCACATATTTACATAACATAGATATGTGAAAAACATTATGAACACGAGAAATACTTGGCGGTAAGGCGAGTTTATAGGCCACAGTTCTTACTCAATCGAGGATTAAAAATGGGCCAATGAATCGAGGATTGAGCTTTCCTCTCTTTCCAAATCTCGTAACTCCTTTCCATGGAGCAACACGTAACAACACATGATCTCCAATATTGAATTCCACGTAACTCTTTTGTCGATCTTGTAAGGTTTTTATACGTTGTCGGATCGTTTGAATCTTTTTCGTAGTCATTCGTACCAAATCTGGTCCCAACAACGTTGCTTCACCCACCTCATCCCAGCATACTGGAGAATGACACTTTCTTCCATACAATGCCTCAAATGGAGCCTTGCCAATACTTGCTTGATAACTATTGTTGTAGGAAAACTCCACCAATGGTAAGAACTTGTCCTAACTTCCCTTGAAGTTAAGGACACAGAGTCTTAATAAATCTTCAAGAGTTTGAATAGTCCTTTCCGTCTGCCCATCCGTTTGAGGAAGATATGCCGAACTAAATCATAAATCCGTGCCCATAGCTTTTTACAAACTAACCCAAAATCTTGAAGTGAATCTTGGGTCTCGATCAAAAACTATAGATACGGGCACACCATGCAATCTTACAATCTCATTTATGTACATACTAGCAAGACGTTCAAGTGTATAAGTTTCTCGTATCGGTAAAAAATGAGCAGACTTGGTCAATCTATCAACAATGACCCAAATCGCATCTATGCCTTGAGAAACCTTGGGAAGACCAGTAACAAAATCAATGGTAATGTGCTCCCACTTCCATTCTGGAACTCTAAGTGGTTGCAATGGACCTTTTGGCACTTGATGCTCTGCCTTGACTCGTTGACAAGTTAGACCTTGAGATAAACCCCGCTATCTCTCTCTTCATATTGCTCCACCAAAATGTATGTCGAAGATCACGATACATTTTGGTACTCCCATGATGGATTAAAAATTGTGTGTTGTGCGCCTCCATCATGATTTTATACTTCAAGTCAGAATCGTTAGGAACACAAAGTCTGGAGTTGACTCGAAGTATTCCTTCTTCATCTATTCTTGCTTTTGAAATAGCACTTTCTTGCACTTTCTTCCTCATACGCATCAGCTCCAGGTCTGTAGCTTGAGCAGCTTTAACTTTATCGATTAAAGTCGGTTCCACTCGTATATTCGCCATCATCAGATGGGTCCCTGGAGTCTTTAACTCTATTTTCATCCTTTTCAAGTCATACAAAATGGGCCTTTACGTTGACAATATTGCACTCGTGCCCGTATATGTTCTTCTACTTAATGCGTCAGCTACTACGTTCGCTTTTCACGGATGGTATTGGATGGTATGATCATAATCTTTCAACAACTCAAGCCATCGTCGTTGCCGCATGTTGAGTTCCTTTTGAGTGAAGAAATATTTAAGGCTTTTATGATCCAGATAGATCTCCACCTTCTCGCCATACGTGTAATGCCTCCAAATCTTAAGCTTAAAAACGATCGGCCGCTAACTCTAGATCATGAGTAGGATAATTCCTCTCATATTCTTTTTGAGTTGTCGTGAGGCATAGGCTATGACTTTCCCATGTTGCATGAGAACACATCCTAACCCTTTGCCTAAAGCATCATCAGAGATGACAAATCCCTCCGAGCCAGGATGGTATTGTCAGAACAGGTGCTAAAATGAGTCTTCTCTTGAGTTCTTGAAAACTCTTCTCACATTCCTCGCTCCAACCGAACTTTGTATTTTTTTGAGTTAGCTAAGTTAATGGAGTTGCGATTCGAGAAAATCCTTCCACGAATCTCCGATAATAATAACTTGCTTCGAGAAAGCTACGATTTTCTATTACTAACTTTGGTTGCTCCACTTTGAATTGCTTCAATCTTTGCTGAGTCAACAGATATTCCATGATTTGATATCACGTGCCCAAGGAATGCAACTTCCTCAAGCCAGAACTCACATTTCTTCAATTTGGCATATAACTTGTTTTCACGAAGCTTTTGGAGTATCAGCCTCAAGTGTTGCTC
The DNA here is from genome assembly GCA_020205605.1 of Panax ginseng. Lineage (NCBI taxonomy): Eukaryota > Viridiplantae > Streptophyta > Magnoliopsida > Apiales > Araliaceae > Panax > Panax ginseng. The sequence goes on along the minus strand of CM035139.1, from coordinate 130,094,156 downwards.
ATGGTTTTCACGGGTTTTGGAGTGTATGAGGATGTCATCAATAAAGACGACCACAAAGTGATCCAAATATTCCTTGAATACTCGGTTCATCATGTCCATGAAGGCAGCAGGAGCATTAGTCAATCCAAAAGACATGACTAGGAATTCATAATGCCCGTACCGAGTTCTAAAAGCAGTCTTTAGAATGTCATTAGTTTTAATCTTCAACTGATGATATCCGGAACGTAGATCAATCTTTGAAAAGAATTTGGCTCCTTGCAACTGGTCAAATAGGTCATCAATGCGAGGCAACGGGTACCTATTTTTGATGGTGACATGATTCAACTCTCGATAATCAATACAAAGTCACATACTTCCATCTTTCTTCTTCACGAATAGAACAGGAGCACCCCAAGGAGATGTACTAGGATGAATGAAATCGATGTCTAACAATTCCTGTAGTTGGATTTTTAACTCCTGAAGTTCAATAGGAGACATTCGATATGGGGCTTTGGAAATGGGTTTTGTATCGGATTCAAGGTCGATACAAAATTCAATTTCACGCTCTGGGGGTAGGCCAGAAAGTTCTTCAGGGAATACGTTAGGAAATTTATTAATAATAGAAATATCATTCAAATCTGACGTATTTTTATTTAAATCTGTGACATGGGCTAAGAAAACTTGACATCCATTTTTTAATAAACGAATAGCTTTATGACTTGATATGACAGTGATTGATTTTAGTGGTTTGGTTGCTTGAATTCGCATAATAGGTTGGTTAGGAATATGAAAGCTAACAACCTTACGAAAATAATCGATTTTAGCATGATGAGTAGTTAACCAATCAATCCCTAAAATCACATCAAATGCAAGTATTTTCAAGGAAATAAGATCGACAGGTAACGTGCGGTTACCGATTTGAATCAAACAAGACTTATAAACAGTGGATGTAATGAAGGTTTCTCCCAACGGAGTTTCAACAGATAAGTCAAAGTCTAATTTCTCCGGAGTCAAATTAAACGTTGAGCGCATGTAGGAGAAATGAAAGAATGGATAGAACCGGTATCAAATAAAGTATAAACTTCACTAGAGTTTATGATTAGCTTACTCGTGATCACCTCGTTCGGATTCCTCGCTTTTTGGGAGGTTACGACAAATGCTCTCCCTTGAACTACCGGTTTTGTCTTGTCTGGGACACCCTTTGATGCCTCCATCCTAGCTGGACTTGACTTTGGTGCACAAAAAAATCGGGCTAGGTGACCTTCTTTTCCATAATTATAACACGCTTTGGACTGCATCGCGCAGTTTGGACTGATGTTTCCTTCCCCTCCACGTTTGTAACATACGATCGGCGGTCGTTCTCCTTCCTTAACAACAACAGTCTTTGGTCTTGGCGTCTTTCCATCATTGTTGAATCTCCTCTTCTTGAAATGTCCACTCTTATTGTCATGACCATGATTACCACCGAAGTGATTACCATTTATGGCATGTTGATTCCCTCCATGCTTGTTGTCACCGCTTCGATGACTGCTACCGCTGGTGTTATCGACTTGTCGACTGCTCTCTCTTGGTTGGGTTGACTTATTATTGCGCTCCAATAATAGAGCCATATTCACAACATCTGAATACAAACACAGTTTATGAGAAATTAGGTATTGACGTATCTCGGGTTTCAAATCTCTTAGAAACATCGCGTCATTCTCTCCACATTATCAACCAAGTGGGATTTAAACCGAGACAACTCTTAAGAACTTAACCAGGTTGCGCCACGATCATATTGTTTTGCTCAAGCTTGATGAACTCTACCTCCTTCATGTAAAGAATACTTTTCGTGAAAGTACTTGTCGTTGAACAAAGATTGGAACTTCTCCCAAGACATCTTGGTCACGGCGGAGTTAAACACGCTTTACTGATTTCCACCATGTCTGCCCGCTGCCATAACATGAAGGTGGCAAAGGGAACCTTTTGCTCCTCGGAGCATCCCAAGACATTAAATATCTTGTTGATCTGCTTTATCCATGTCTCCGCCTTAAGTGGTTTTGGCTCTCCAAAAAACTCTGGTGGTCCCAGCTCCTTGAATTCCTTAGCGGTGACCATCCGAGAGTTGTCAGTGTTTCCACCTGCATTTTGGACAGGAGTCGCCCTCGCTTGATGTTGCATGAATTGCATAAAATCTCTGAACATCCCATCGTTCATCATTTGATCATTGTTGTTTACCTGAGGATTATTGTCTTCCTGTTGCACATTATCTTGGTTATTAATCTGTGGTGACTCAACGGTCTCATGTGCTTCATTGCTTATCTCAATATTTTCGGATACCATTTTTCAAATATTGTCACAAAACAAGGGTTAATTAACATACACTACAAGAAAAACCTCTATCAGCGACCAAAGTTTTCAGCGACCGCACTATTTGGTCGCTGTTAATGGTAATATGCGATTGACCATCCGCGAGGTATTATTTTTAGTCGCTAGTTTATATCAACGATCATGATGCGGTCGCTAAGCTAATGGTCGCTAGATTGAATTTCCTCCCAAAATTTGGTGCGAAACGTTGGCGCGCGAATGTGTTTGGCGACAAATCCTTATCGTGACCGCTAAGCTGGTCATCGACACGCATACACGTTATTAAAATTAGCGTATCGCAAATGGTCGCAGATGTGATCACGATCCTCTTAAACATAATCACATCGGGGCATTCGCCGATTTAACAATGGAAGAAAGAAAAAGAGGGAGAACAGAAGAGGGAGAAGAGGGAGAATAGAAGAGGGAGAAGAGAAGGGGGATGGAAATTGCAAGCTACCGCGTCGCCCATCTAAAAAACTCAGGTATTAACTACAAATTTTTCATCTACTTCAATAATGTTCTCTCAAATCAGAACTTTTGCAAAGTATTGTTAGTGTGATTTTTATGAATTTGTTACCTATGATAGCTGAATAGTGTAGTGAATAGTATGATGCTACAATATTTTCATCTTGTTCAATAATGTTTCTTTTTTGTTTTTATTTGCATTGGTTTTGATTTGGTGATGTGAGAATCAATAATACTGCAGGAACTATAAGGATTCTTGCTTATTTTGTGATAAATTTAATCCACTAAGCTAGGAAGTTATGAAGTGTTTGGTTTAAGTTATATTTTGGTTTACTTGTATTGTCATATGTCTCTTGATTAATAGTTCAAGTACTTAATGTTAAATAAATTTTGCATGTAGTTTTTGATTATTTTGTGTTTTCTAAATAGGTTAGAAATGTATATTAGGAGAAGGTCCATTCCACATGTTGATCATACGGACTTGGTGATTAGACTAGCACCCTATTTATTTTATACCATGATTGAAGTTCAAATTACCAAAAGTGTACACATGTACTCTCTTTTATCTTACACTAGTTATTTATAAATATTAATAGATAAGTTCTTTATGGATGAGTAGTATTACAAATATTCTATCAAAGATAATGTACTAAAAGTTTTTCCAAATACAATAAAAGTAGGGAATTGATATTACCACATGGAAAAATGTAATAAAAGTTTTTCAAAATACAATAAACGATGCATAATCACAAGTCTCCATCTTCGTCGTTATCATTGCTTGAATCTTCATCATGCTCATCCTCAATATCATCATCCTACAAGTAGTACCTAATACCCAAGTAAAATACAATTATACCACCGACATTGCATTGATAACTAATTAATTTTTCTAAAAATGAAAATTAAAAAAACCATCCATCCATTATTGAGAGTTCAAAAGCACTTTGAAATAAATTATATAGGAACATGAAGTTTTTTTAGTTTGAAAGGAAGAGATACTTATATTACATGATGAACCAAAAGTTTACAAAAGCAACCAACTACAGAACACATACAACAACAACATTACAGAAAAACCACACACAACTAGCTCACTAAACAACAAGACATTCTAACAAGTAACAACCAAAAACCCACAGACAACTAGCACACTAAACAACAGTAATGCTTTTACTTAATTTGTCTTTTCTAAATATATATGCAAGCATCCTGCAGATCGAATTATTAGCATTTGAAAGTTACTTGTGCCATATATGTGGCCTTTTATCTCGACCTATATAGGGAGTCCTTCTAGGCATTTCTAATATTTTAGCTAGCATATTGTCGATTCATGACCTTGTCGCTAGCATTCTACGTACTAGGTGTATATATATATATATATATATATATATATATATATATATATATATATATATATATATATTGATAGTCTTATAAGTTATACTAACTTATAACCTCAATTAATTAGTTAGTACTATTATGTGTTGTTGTTTTTTTGATCTATTGCTTCTAGACACAATCTTGTGGTTTTCTTTCCAAATCCAAGTATAGATTGAATGTACGTTGAATTATAACTCATAAATGTTTATTCATATTTGAATAAATCCTCGCTTTAGCTCCAAATTAATAAACTATGTTTGTAGTATGTACCAATGGGAAAATTAATGTGCATTTATAATTGTAACCACCGCTTGCACTCGTAGTTAAGTACACTACTCTACATGGCAATTGCCCAATTAACTACTCCCACATCGTATTCTATTCCTTGAGACTCTCTCACTTCACTTGAATTATAAAATTATTATTATATTTTTATTTCATATTTACCTCTAAGATTTATAAGTTGGTCATTTAATTGTGGTGCAACGACAAACTTAAAAATATTGATACTATCATCAAAATAAAAGCTCTTTTTTGTGGAATAAAATAATTTGACAAGTAGAATTCATTTTGAAAAAGTATATAGTATTTGTTAATAAACTTTGTACGTAGGTTTCAACTTTTGCCTTTCTACGTCTGTACCCAATAAGTATATATAAAAGCTGAGAAATCACATTTGATGCCGATAAGAACATAAATTCCTTTGAATTGTTGTGTGTGTTTTCTGTATATATATATATATACACACACTCACTAGATTGCCATTCTTTTTGTTGTTTGTTTATTGTTTATTTGTAGTAAGCTCCAGTTTTGTCTCCAGTTTCTGTATATTTCAGTCATGTTAATGTATATTTCAGTAATTATCATTATTGTCCTTTTCTATAAAATGTATGTTTAGTTTTACATGTATTAACAATTACATGTACCTTTCATTTATAACTCATACTAACATCCTAATTTTTTTTATAGATGTCTTACGAACTCAAGCAAAGACGCAGCGGGTTGGGTTGGGTCGGGGCCCTAATCATGTGCCGAAGGCCCCGGCAAATTCGGATGATCGCATTTTTATACAGATCCGTCCTCCTCCAGAGAGCACGTAAGTTAAACATCGTATATATATATAAGGGTTTAATATTAATTTGTTATAAATATAGTAATGATTTAAATGCAAGGGTTTTAATATAAATTATTGTATATTGTAGTGATTTTCAAGATAGTAAAATTGTGAAGTGCATTTCACAATTATGCTTACAGAACTGGCCTACGCCAGTGATTACATGGGCGAGCACACCTCTCGCCCATAAGGATGCTGATTTAATTTGAATTCGGGTATATTTTTTATCACTCTGATAGGTAATACATAGTTAATCAAATAATATTGTTTAGTAATATAACAGTTTTAATATTATTATTGTTGTTTTATTTGCAGAAACGGTATAGATGGGATGACGCACAAGCATCAGTTATTCAGACACTATTCTGGCAGAAATGCGCCATCCGAACTAAAGATAATTTGAACAAGGAACGACAAAAAGCCCCACGCACAATCTCGAGATTGACCATCCAGACGTGGTGAGCAATATATGCATGACCATAGCCCTGGTGGTGCGTGACAACCCATATGGGTGCGAGATGTGTGACCAAAGGAGAGTCGAGAGTTGGGTCAAGAGGCGCAAGACTTGCGCCTCGAAACAGATCCTCAGTGTATTAGACGGCGAGAAGGCAAAAGGCACGTGTCGGAAGCAATATATCACACATTACAAAGACATTCTTCGCCAGTGGTACGTATGTTATGTTTACAGTAATCTTTTGTAGCTAAAATATCACATGTTTACATAATAATATGAGAAAATGAATTGTAGGAGTCTCAGTCTCAAAGTCAACCTATCAATTGGTTGGATGTGTATGTGGCCACCCGTGATGGTCTGCCTCAGGCTGTTCAGATAGCGGTAATAAGTTCACTTTATCCTAATATGTTGTTTATAAATTGTGACGATCTTTTTTAGTATTTTTTTTAATTTATGTTAAACTATTTAATTGTTCATCTTCTGACAGGACACTTATAAGGGCTTAATGAACGAGCGCTATCATCGAAGGCACCCGCGTCCGTCGATTGATCAAGAATTATGGAGAGAGGCGTCCATCGTGAAGAAAAATTATGTCAAAGGCCAAGGACAAAGACGGCGCCCGACCATCAGTGGCACAGGCAGCTCTGCCACCCAGTCTACACAGTCATCAGGTTATCCAGCCTATCATACTCCTGCTGACTGTGTGAGAGCGATCTGTCAGGATCGTGATCTTCTTCGTATACTGGGCGGGCATCTGCAGTCTCTGAGTCCTGATGAGTTGGCGGAGGTAGTATGGGCGGCGGCAAGCAAGAACAGAGCAGGATAGAGCAACACGATGCGAGGAGATAGTATATATATATATATATATATATATATATCGTTTATTGTATAGCTACATTGTCATATATGTTTATAGTCTCTGAGTCAATGTCTTACTTATATGTAACATATATGTTTTATTACTTTGTTAATTACAGGATCCTAATTTGGATGATCCATGAAGAGCGCCTAGACTTGTTTTTTTTAGATTTTTAAAGCCTTGTACTCTTTTAGATTCATTATTTGGACAATTGTATTGGTTTATATGGATGTTTATGATATCAATTGTATTGTGTTGGATGAATGTTTTGTATTGTATTTGATGAATGTTTATTCATGGATGAATGTTTTGTATTGTATTGGATGGATGTTAATATGGATGCTTGTTTATATATATTATTTGTGTTGGGATTGAAAAGCAGTACAAAGCAAAGTTATTTTGGGAAATCAATAAAACAGCAAAATTATTAAAAAAAAAAAAAAACATCGGTGACGATGCGTCGCTATTGTCCGTCACGCCCGCCGTGTGCCACGTCACACACCGCATTTAATGACTCAAAGATATCGTCGAATAGCGTGATATCGGTCAAGTAGACGACGGCCGCTAATTATTCTTGGTCATTATTGTTAGTCGATGTCCTCCCAATGACCGAGATTATCTTCATGATTAGTATCAATGATCAAAACGAAAGCGCCGATATATAAATGAATCGATGCGATCAGCCGATATGCACGATCACCGATAAGCTTTTTTGTTGTAGTGATATCACATATTATCCCTATACTCTGACCGACTAATTAAATACCAAATAAACTTAGGTAGGTCATACTAGCTAAGGAATTCCCGTCTCTCTCCCTCCTAGTTCTTGTCTCACATCTCACCAGGATCATATCCTAAGCTTTGATACCAAATTGTGGACGCCCCTAAAACAGTATACATCACCCATCTTGAGTCGCCAAATACATGGTACAAAATTCAAATATAACTTAATTATACAATAATCATGTAAAATACGACAAAACATAATCTAAGAGTTTTAATAAGAATATTGTCATCTAGACAATATTCACACTCAATGGAGTCCTCATTACATTTATTATCACACTATTTAACAGAATAATTAGGACTACTAATGCTATCATCTGGACCGTCACTCCGTCCCCCGACTAGTCCCGGCTACGTTCTCATTTCCTGAAGAGAACAGTGAAAGAAAGGGTGAGCTCAACTAGCCCAGTAATAAATATTATGACTACGATAATGCAGAATAAATTATCATTAGCCTTCAACAATGTTAAACTGATAGAATATAATAGATATCAAATTTAACTGCAGCGGAACAAACAATCCATTAGAAGAGTCAAGTAGAGCATAAAATCTACTATCTTCTATGATTTAAAAAGTTTTTCATCAACTTTATCACTGAGACTCAGCTTAATAAATAAAATTGAATCATCCCTGCGTCACGGCCAAGGATATTTGTAAGACCCCAACTTTTATGAATAAATAATAATTTTCTCGAAATATATTTTTGAATATTATGGTGTGAATTTAAAATAATATTATAGTTGTGGGTAATATTTACAAATTTTGCAAAGTAAGCAAGTGGTTATATAATATTCGAATGGTCGGGGAATATTCATTTTAATAGGGAATATTCGTACGATGGCACAATCATTGGTGGACCCCACAACCGAAGTATTGTCGTGGTTAGAAAATGACATAATTATCTTTTTATAAAAATAACGGCGGAAATTTTACCGTTAAACTGTTGAACTACCCGGTAGTAAAAGTACAGTAATACACGTGGTTGCATAGTAGCACACGGTATTGATTATTGATGCTCACGTGAGAAGTCACTCAGTTATACTCAATTATTGCTACAGTAATTGCTGGATCATATCTCTCATATTATTGATTCGATTATTGTCACAGTATCATCTGCATTATATGATATATTATTAAATCAATAATTGAGACGACAAAGTTATTTATATTATTAAATTGCAATATTTACAATGTCTAGAAGTTCTGTCAATGAGAGGTTTGGTCATCTAATTGTGCGCTAATAAGGAGAAATCCTTATCGGAAAGCCCCCTCTTTCCTAGGAATGACCTAATTGTTAAATATTATGAGTTATAATATTAACGATGAATAAGTTCGTGTTGATTAAAGATGAAATTGATCATTCCATTGTGTTGGAATTATTAGTGTTAGTGGATATCGACATTTATTTCAATATTAATTGATGTCTCGAAGTTATACTGACCAGTCGGGTAATTAATCGGATAAATGAGCAATTAATTGCTATTAATTCACATGATTATAACTATTTGTTCACATGTGTGTACTATTGATTCACATTCTTGTACTATTAGGGGAGTTGGTGTAAGATTGATAATACTTGAATGACTAAGTTAAAAACGGAGGTACTATACTGTAATTCGTATTTTCACATGATTATAACTATTGATTCACATTATTTACTATTAGGGGAGGTGGTGCAAGTTTGATAATACTTGCAGGACTAAATTAAAAATGAAAGAAAAGTTGAAGGTATTGTACTGTAATATTTCGAGCCCCAAAACGTGCAATTATCAAAATTATATTTTCCTATAAATAGAAGCTCATTCTTCCTTCATTTCTCACCAATTCACTAAAGCTATAGAGCAATTATTATAGAGAGGGAGAAGAAGAGAAGTCTGCTACCTCACTATTCCAATATCCAGTTTCTTCTAAGGTAAGTGGTATTATTTCTTTCGTATTCATGAAGAGAGCTATTGTTATTCCTTTCTTTATTATTATGTTGGAATAACCTATCTATGCGAAGTACCGCATATATGGTGAAATTCTTCTGTTATTCCATTCTTTATTATTCTCTTGGAATATCATGTCTGTGCGGATTACGCTAGACCTGGTTCCATTCTTTATTATTCTGTTGGAATAACCTGTCTGTGCGGTCTATCGCATGCATGGTGAATTCTTTGTTATTCCCTTCTTTATTATTCTGTTGGAATATCCTGTTTGTGCGGATTACGCTAGACCTGGTTTCATTCTTTATTATTCTGTTGAAATAACCTGTATGTGCGGTCTATCGCATGCATGGTGAATTCTTTGTTATTCCATTCTTTATTATTCTGTTGGAATATCATGACAGTGCGGATTATGCTAGACCTAGTTCCATTCTTTATTATTCTGTTGGAATAACCTGTCTGTGCGGTCTATCGCATGCATGGTGAATTCTTCTGTTATTCCATTCTTTATTATTCTGTTGGAATGTCCTGTTTGTGCGGATTACGCATGACCTGGTTCCATTCTTTATTATTCTGTTGGAATAACCTGTCTATGTGGATTATCACATGCATGGTGAATGATCCTTCATATTCATTCCTTATTAAATTATGAAAATGATCTGTCTACGTGGATTACCGCATGGCGGGTGAAAATCCATTTGCAGTTTCATATATTGTATGATACTCATTTGGTTAAAGTTTTGGCTTCTATACTCCATGAAATTAGTAGAATATCTCGGATATTTGCGCTTCATCCCAGATCTTTTCATGGAAATATTCTTCCGAGCATTCTTGAATTTTACTCCTAAAGCGATAAGATCATGTCGATAATTTGGACATAATTGATTTCAAGATAAATTAACTTATAAATCTTTAAAATTTATTCTTGAACTTGTTTTATTGAATTATTATGTCATTGTCATCATCCTCATGCTTATATTGTGATGAAAGTCATCTTTGGCTTACGTGCATAGATGGACTTGGTATGATTATGATTAGGGATTATTCGGTATAATCATGACCTGTAATGTTATAAATGATGTGGTAAAAGTCCTCAAAGAGTAGCAGTGGTGCATTGATGGGACGCTTTTTGGTATGATTATGACCGTGGGATTATTCGGTATAGTCATGACCATTGATGATTTAATGAATATCCTTGGCCCGTAGTGCAGGGATGACTCGATGATGTGGTTTATTTATTAAGATGAGTCTCAGCAATAAAAATTGATGAAACCATTTTAAATCATAGAAGATATTAGATATCATGCTCTACTTGACTCTTCTAATGGATTGCTTATTCCGCTGCAGTTAAACTTGATGTCTATTGTATTTTATTAGTTTAACATTTTTGAAGACTAATGATAATTTATTCTGCATTATCTTAGTCATAATATTTCTTACTAGGCTAGTTGAGTTCACCCTTTCTTTCACTGTTCTCTTCAGAAAATGAGAACGTAGCTGAGACTAGTCGGGGAATGGAGTGACGGTCCAGATGATAGCATTAGGCGTCCTCACTATTCTGTTAAATAGTGTGACAATAAATATAATGAGGACTCCATTGAGTGTGGATATTGTCTAGATGACAATATTATTATTAAAACTCTTAGATTATGTTTTGTTGTATTTTACACGACTGTTGTATAATTAATTTATATTTAAATTTTGTACCATATATTTGGCGACTCAAGATGGGTGATGTATACCTATTTTGTGGGCGTCACAGTTGGTATCAAAGCTTAGGGATATGATCCCTGGCTGAGATATGAGACAAGAACTAGTAGGGGAGAGACGGGTCATTCCTTCGCTAGTATGACCTACCTAAGTTTTTTTGGTATTTAATTGGTCGGTCAGAGTATAGGGATAATATGTGATATGTTAATTAACCCTTATTTTGTGGCAGTATTTGAAAATGGCATCCGAAAATGTTGAGATAAACAATGAATCACATAAGACCGTTGAGTCACCACAGATTAATGCCCAGGATAATGTGCAACAAGAAGACAATAATCCTCATGTAAACAATAACACTGATGAAATGGTGAACGATGGGATTTTCAGAGGCTTTATGCAATTCATGCAACATCAGGCGAAAGCGGCTCCTATCCAAAATGCAGGTGGAAACACTGACAACTCTCGGACGGTCACCGCGAAGCAGTTCAAGGAGCTGGGACCACCGGAGTTTTTTGGTGAGCCAAAACCACTTAAAGCGAGACGTGGATAAAGCAGATCGACAAGAAGATATTTGATGTCTTGGGATGCTCCGAGAGCAAAAGGTTCCTTTGCCACCTTCGTGTTCTTGAGCAAGAGGGATTCTTGGTGGGAATCTATAAAGCGTACTCAACCTGCCGCACTCAAAATGTCTTGGGAGAAGTTCCAAAAGCTGTTCAATGACAAGTACTTTCTTGAAAGTATTCGTCACATGAAGGAGATAGAGTTCATCAAGCTTGAGCAAAACAATATGACCGTGGCACATGACGAAGCTAAGTTTGCCGAGTTGTCTCGATTTGCATCCCACTTAGTTGATAATTAGGAGAGAATGACCCGGATGTTTCCAAGAGGTTTGAAATCCGAGATGCGTCAATACCTAATTTCTCACAAACTGTGTTTGTATTCAGATGTTGTGAATATGGCTCAATTATTGGAGCGCAATAATGAGTCAACCCAACCAAGAGAGAGAAACCGACAAGTCGATAATACCAGTGGTAGCAGTCATCGAAGCGGTGACAACAAACATGGAGGGAATCAACATGCCATAAATGATAATCACTTTGGTGGTAATCATGGCCATGACAATAAGAGTGGACATTTCAAGAAGAGGAGATTCAACAAGGATGGAAAGACGTCAGCACAAGAACTTGTTGTTAAGGAAGGAGAATGACCACCGGTCGTATGTTACAAATGTGGAAGGGGAGGACACATAAGTCCAAACTGCACGATGCAGTCCAAAACGTGTTATAATTGTGGAAAAGAAGGTCACCTAGCCCGATTTTGTCGTGCACCAAAGTCAAGTGTGACACCCCCAAATCTGGGTACTTCCGTTTCCGCAGGATTTGGTGTTCACTGTACAAATATCATCTATCTATCTACCCATAAATAAATGCAAACCATGCAATAGATAGAAATAATAAATAAATCTCCCCTTATGGGGTTACATCAACTGCATAAAAAAAATACAATCCCAGGTCACTCTAACCTTAAACATTAGTGCGGAATCATAAACAAATAACAAGTCTTTAAATAACATAAATCCTGAATATCATTACATAACCACATAAATAACCAGTCTTCATTACTTGCTAATCTTGCCCTTGCCTTTACTAGTGGAAGGCGTCAGATCTTTCGTTCTTAATTGCAATGTTATTATTATGCAAGAGTGAGTACGATTGACCACAAGTATAACAATATAACAAAGAAATAATAACATTCGAATAAATCAAAGGCTTCTAAAATATGAAAACTCAGCTTTTGAATCAAGAATGAATAACAAGAAACAAAAGAGCTTCTGAGGGTCATAAGACCTTGAACTATGTCCTAGGTTGTCAAGTGTTTATACTTGAAACCTTTAACAGTTATAAGACTATGGACTCTTCTTCTCGTACTTGGGGGGATCAACCCTTGTACCATATCTGCGTAATAATATCTTAACGCTTAACGATAAGTAATCCCTATATGTGGTTGTTCATCTCAGTTTGACATTAGAGTCCCGCACCAAGGAAGTTTTGTTTGGATAATTCATCAAGGGTTTTGAAATTTAGAATGCTCATCAACTATGGACTAGTCGAATCATGAAGGGTTCGCTAGTCTAACAAAGTTCAACAGTAACTGATAATTTAAAATTGAATAGCAATCTCAAAAGGTATACAATAGAATAATTATTGTATAACAGAATCATACTTTGAAAGATTAATAAAATTTAATATAATAAAATGGACTTGATCAATAATAACGAGAATTTGCTCGAAGTAAAGAGACAACTTATAAGCTCATATTAAGATAACGAGTAAGTTTACGAAACTTGCCTCGTGCGTAGATTACACGTTAATTTATACAAGTTCCTTGATTTAATCCTACATACCATTTACATTCACAATACCAGTCAATTATCACGTAACTAGTCGTCATACGCTCATTCTTTTTGTTTAAACTCGAATTATGGCTATACTTAGTCAAATTGCCACAATTAACACTTTATGAATAATAAGCTAACTATGCATTCAGTCATTCAATTCACACATAAATGTGTTATTGACATGTTAAGAATTTATTTTAACACCTCCTTATATGTCTAATATGTTTTCATGTTCATTAGGTTAAGTTACTAACACATTGCTAGACTTGAACATTTAAAAACTCATTTCTGGACCATTCTGCTAAGTGGCGCTGCGGCGCCACTGATAGGCTTATTCTTGGCACTGCGGCGCGATGGCGCTGCGGCTCGAGTCTTAAGGCATGGAGTTTGCGTTGCGGAGCGAGACTCCAGTTTCAGTTCTGCAATTCGCGAAAATTGCAGAACATGGCCAAAAAACTCCAATTAACTTATTTTTACACGAATTTAGACATACCCAAACATTATAATACACAAATAACTAATACTCAACCCTTCAAGCATGATTTTAACAAGTTAAAACATATAATTACAGAATTAAAACATGCAAATTTCACTATTCTTGATGTTCTTGAAGGTTTTGAACATAAAACATGAAAATTATCATTACGGATTCATTATAACACTAAATCCATCCATTCAAGTTTTATTTTCTTCGTTTTAGCATGCATAATCATATAGAAGTGTGAATTTTATAAAACAATTTATGTTTGACATATTAATTTTACGTATAAGGGCCATATGGCCATATTCTATACTCTGTAATTTTTGAAACAACAACATACGTTATAATACATAGGAAAACACATTAAAACATCTTAACACGTATATGCACATAATCTTTTCTCTTTCCAAATTAAAGAGACTTTACAGAAAACTTGAAAGCCATATTTATAAAAACTTTAATAACGTAAATAAACTGGGTTGAAGAAATTACCCAAAGCGTAGATGAGTAGAATTGAAACCCTTCTCAATTAATTCTTCAATCACACAACTCACAATCTCCCTCAACAATTTCTCAAACTCTCTCTGATTTTTACTTTTCCAGACATAGAAAAATAAAAAGAAAAAGGAAGACGCATAATAAATAAAGGAAAGGAACTGACGCGTTGTGGTCAGTTACCTAGTCATGGATTAACTGCCCTCAACTCCCACTAAGGCCATGTTTGGCTATCTTTACAAAGCTTATACCCATTTAATTTAATAATCCTTGATACTACAGTTTAAATCATGTCACACCCAATTGCTCAATAATTCAAATATCTTATTTAATTTATTTTAAATAAAATATAATAATTTCTCATTAATTCATATAGTCACATAATTAAATTTCTCATTTATTAACTATGTCAAATTATTAAATTTCTAATTAATTATTTAATTAATTAAAATAACATTAGGCTTATTAAATATTTTTTTTAATTCAATAAGCTCACATAAATACATACTTCGAATAATAAAATTCTTCACATTAATTTAATAAATATAACACATATAATTAAATTAATCTACCACAACTTCATCAATTAATTATTTAATCTAATAATTAATTCATCGGAAAATATTTATTCAATCCAATAAATATTTAAAATTAAATTACAAAATCTCGGTTGTCACATCTTTCCCCCCTTAAAAGGATTCTGTCCTCAGAATCACAACTTAACAATTCGTCCCGTTACATTCTCCCCCCCTTACAAAGATTATGTCCCCAGAATCGCTTATAATAATCTAAGTAAATGAATGAGGATAATTATTCATCATATTCTCTTCGAGTTCCCACGTTGCTTCTTCAGCATTGTGGTTCCTCCAGATTACCTTAACAGAAGGTATTACTTTATTTCTTAGAACTTGCTCTTTTTGGTTGACAATCTGAACAAGAATTTCTTCATAAGATAAGTCTTTGTCAAAATGTAGGGGCTCATATTCAATCACGTGCTTGTAATCGGGTTTGTAGGGTCGTAGGACTGAGACATGGAAAATGTTGTGGACATTCTCTAGAGCTGGAGGTAAGGCTACCTCATAAGCAACTTCTCCGACCCTTCGCAGAACTTCAAAGGGTCCAATGAATCTTGGGCTTAACTTCCCTTTCTTCCCGAACCTGATCTTTCCCTTCCAGGGAGAGACCTTTAAAAACACATAACTACCTGATTCAAACTCAACATTTTTACGATGTGGATCGGCATATTTCTTCTGTCTATCTTGAGTTGCTATCAATCTTGTCCGGATTACTTTAACTATTTCTGCTGTCTGCTGTACCAATTTCGGGCCTAGTAATTGTCTTTCGCTAACTTCATCCCAGTAAAGCGGAGTTCTGCACTTTCTATCATATAATGCTTCATAAGGCGGCATGCCAATACTAGCGTGACGACTGTTGTTGTATCCGAACTCTACGAGCGGTAGATGATCATCCCAATTTCCTTTAAAGTCCATTATACAAGCTCTTAACATGTCTTCTAATGTCTGAATTGTTCTTTCACTTTGTCCATCTGTCTGAGGGTGATATGTTGTGCTCATTCGCAACTGTGTACCCATGCATTCCTGTAGACGTTTCCAGAAGTTCGATGTAAAGCGCGGATCTCTATCTGAGACAATTGACACCGGGACTCCGTGCCTCGAAACAATCTCTTTCACATATAACCTTGCCAACTGATCTAGGTTGAATCTGATTTTGATCGGAAGGAAGTGTGCAGATTTCGTCAATCGGTCAACAATAACCCATACTACGTCATAGCCTCTCTGAGTTTTCGGTAGGCCAACCACGAAATCCATCGTAATATGTTCCCATTTCCATTCTGGAATCTCTAAAGGTTGTAGTAACCCACTCGGTCTCTGATGTTCTGCTTTCACTTTCTGACATGTCAGGCACTTGGCAACACATTCTGCAACCTCTCATTTTAAATTTGGCCACCAGAAATGTTGTTGAAGATCTTGGTACATCTTGGTACTACCAGGGTGAATCGAATATCGTGAGTTATGAGCCTCGCTCAAAATTTCTTCCTTAATCTCTGGTATTGGCGGTACCCAAATTCTACTCTCAAATCGTAGTATTCCTTCCTTATCCATCTTGAATCTTGATTCGGTTCCTTCGAATATCTTCTTTTCACCATTTTACATTCGTCATCCTAAAGTTGAGCCTCCTTAACCTTGTCTAGTAGAGTTGTACCAGATTGCATCTGAAATAGCTTCTCATCAATCTCCATAGGACACTTCACTTCCAATTCCATCTTTTCCATTGCTGAAATTAACTCCTCCTGTTTGGCCAACATCATCAGTTTCTCCCGACCCTTTCTACTTAAGGCGTCGGCAACCACATTTGCCTTACACGGATGGTATAGAATTTCACAATTGTAGTCTTTAATTAACTCCAACCACCTTCTTTAGCGCATATTCAAGTCTTTTTGTGTAAAAATATATTTCAAACTCTTGTGGTCTGTATATATTTCACACTTCTCCCCATAGAGATAGTGCCTCCAGATTTTCAAAGCAAAAACCACTACAGCTAACTCCAAGTCATGGGTCGGATACCCCTTCTCATAATCTTTTAGTTGTCGTGACGCATATGCATTGACTCTGTCATTCTGCATAAGCACACAGCCAAGTCTTTTATGCGATGCATCACTATATACCACAAAATTTCATGTATCATCTGGAAGAGATAACACAGGTGCTGTACTCAACCTCTTCTTTAATTCTTGAAAGTTTTCCTCACACTTCTCCGTCCAAACAAATTTCACCGATTTTCTAGTCAAATTTATCAACGGAGTTGCGATCTTGGAAAAATCCTAAATGAATCTTCTGTAATAACCTGCTAATCCAAGAAAACTTCTTACTTCCGACGACGTTTTCGGCTGATCCTAGTTAATCATAGCTTTGACTTTGGAGGGATCCACTGAAATTCCGTCCCTATCGATCACATGTCCTAGAAATTGTACTCTTTCAATCCATAATTCACATTTCGAAAACTTGGCATACAACTTCTCCTTTCTCAATGTCTCTAATGTCGCCCTCAAATGCTCTTCATGTTCTTCCTTGGTTTTTGAATATACCAAAATATCATCTATAAATACCACTACGAATTTGTCTAAAAACGGCTTAAACACTCCATTCATTAAGCCCATAAATGCTGCAGGAGCATTTGTTAGACCAAATGACATTACCAAAAATTCGTAGTGACCATATCGTGTTCTGAACATTGTCTTTGGTACATCCTCTGGCCTCACCTTCAGTTGATGATAACCACTCCTCAAGTCTATCTTTGAAAAGTATCTTGCTCCCTTTAACTGATCGAACAGGTCATCGATTCGCGGTAATGGATACCTATTCTTTATCGTGACCTTATTCAGTTCTCTATAGTCGATGCAGAGCCGCATTTTCCCATCCTTCTTCTTCACAAATAAAATCGGCACTCCCCACGGTGATACGCTTGGTTGGATATACTTCTTGTCCAGTAATTCTTGTAATTGGACCATCAGTTCTTTAATCTCTACTGGTGCCATTCGGTATGGGACCTTCGATATTGGAGCCATTCCTGGAGCCAAATCGATCACAAACTCAACTGATCTATCTGGAGGAAGTCCTGGCAATTCGTCTAGAAATACGTCTGCAAAATCTCTCACTACTGGTATCTCATCTATTTTTGGATTCTCTTTACGACTATCGACTATGTAAGCTAGATATCCTACACAGCCTTGCCTTAATAACCTCCCCGGCTCGCATCATCATTGAAAAACTCGCTTGTCTAGGCGACTTTGTCATTATAAAACACAACCTTCGATTTTGAGTCATAAGGTTAATACGCTTCTTTGGGCCAATTATCGCCCCATAATTGGATAACCAGTCCATACCCAAAATAACATCGAATTCTCCAAGTCGAATAGGGATAAGATCTACATTCATGATATTACCCTTAATATCCACTCTACAGTTCTTATGCACGTACTTAATAGGGATTATTTCTCTATTCACAATTTCTATGTTCGTGGGGTATTCTAACTCGTCCTTAAGCAATTCTAAGTTCTTAGCAAAGTCATCAGATATAAATGAACAAGTAGCACTTGAATCAAATAATACATAAGCATTAACTTTATTGATCAGAATGATACCTGACACCACATCGCGAGACTACACTGCATCCTGTACTGTCATGTTGAATGTTTTGGTGGTCGGTCGGTTGGTTGCAGTTGGTCCTGTGATAGTCAAAGTGCTTCCACCGCTGTTTCCTTTATTTCCTCCTGAACCCGTCCCTCCAGATCCCTTCTTAGGACAATCCCTTGCAAGATGATCCTTTGAGCCACAAGTGAAGCAGGCACCCTTCTTTGGGTTAGGACAGTTAAGTGCTATGTGGCCTTCCTGACCACAATTGTAGTACACTCGTTTTCCCTTCATGCAAACTCCCAGATGAGTTTTTCTGCAGGTTTGGCACGGTTCAATCTTCTTCTTCTGCCCTCCTTGTTGACTTCCAGCTGACGAGTTATCAGACCACTTTCTCTTCTAATTATGGCTACCCCCCGTTCTACTCCCACCAGTCTTGTTAATTCCTTCATTATCACTCTTTTTCTTCTTCTGATCCTGATTATATTTAGTTACCGCATCGCTTCCACCTTCAGCGAGTATGGCCTTCTCTAACACTCCAACAAAAGTGTTCAATTGGAACATTGACACCTTGCTATACAACCTGGGCTTCAGTCCCTGCTCGAAACGTCTTGCTTTCCTCTCATCAGTATGTACTTGGTATGTGGCGAACCTAGCTAACTCGTTGAATCTTGTCGCATAATCAGCTACGGACATACTCCCCTATTTCAATTCTAGAAACTGAACTTCCATTTGATTCTGCGAGCTGGTCGGAAAGTACATCTCGAAGAACATCTCTTTGAATCTCTCCCAGGTTATTACACCTTCACCTCCCCGTACTTTGTTTGCCTGCCACCAATAACTGGCTTCAGACTTCAGCATGAATGTTGTATACACGGTTTTCTGGTCTTCCCTTACTCTAGCGACATCGAACACCTTCTCCATCTCCATAACCCAGGTCTGAGCTTCGATTGGGTTTATGGAACCCTTAAACTCTGGCGGTCCTACCGCCTTGAAATCCTTAAACGATGTGTTTGGTGGAACTTGTGGTTGATTGTTAATTTCTCTGGCTAATAGGTTCACCAACTGCTGAAGAGGGTTAGCATTGACATCGTTATTGTTATTCATTGGTTCTTCTTGAGCTTGCTGACGGTTTTTTCTTCTTCTAGGCGGCATATTTCTGTTAAGAATATACGCTTATTAGGTCTTTAATCAATCTCTTAAACATTTAAGGCTTACCTAGAACATTTAATCATAAATCACTTAACACATTATTTCAAATAAACTCTGACATTTTCATTCAATTCAAAAGTTTTAACATCATACGATAGCATCACTGCTATTTACATCAACTATCCCGAGATAAAGAATCTACAGGATTTAAAACATTAAAATATTCCTTTGTTTATAAACACATTGGAATTTACATCTTTAACTACCAGATAGATTTCACATAAGGAAACTAATCCTATCACTGCCTATTAAGGCGCTGAATAGCCTTGCCATGTTCTTCTTCCATAATGCGGGACATCGTCCTGCGATCTAACATGTATGATGGTAGACCTTCAAATTGGATTGGATACTTCATAACTCGATCTTGAGCCTCATCCATCGCATTATGAAGTGTAGAGGACGTCTCCCCAAGCTTAGCCTTCTTCGCACGACAATCCTCTTCTACAAGATCAGCACGACGTGACTCTCTTATCCAGCCCTCCTCTGCTAAGGCCAGTCTTTCTGAGCTCTCTTTCAGATCTTTCTTCAACTTTTCTATTTCTTCGGACTTCTCCTCAGTTTGACCCTTCTCGTGAACCAAATCCCACTCCACATTTCCTAAACGTGTGTGAAGAGTCACAATTTCCTCATCCTTCTACTCGATGGTAATCTGTTGGATAACAGTCCGCTCCTTTAGCTCCTGAACAGTGTCTTGCAACTCTATGTTATGATCATAAAGTGTATCATACATCTTAGCATCGATGGAGTTCGGTGGGAACTCCTCTTCCTCCTCTTCTTCATTAGAATCCTCCTCTGGATCAGTCTCAGGCTCATGCTCCTGACCAACAACAGTGATCAACGAAGATGGCTCTCTCTGTACCAACTGTTCCCTGACGACATGAATGTCTCGAGGCTCCTCCTCCGTAGGTACTCAGGGTTCCTCCTCCCCAGCTCGACTAGCTCCTCTAACATCCGACATCCTGACAACAAAATTTTAAGCTTTAGTTACTAATCCGGGCTAGCGAACACATAATTTAACACATAAGCACATAAAGTCTTTTATTATCCTCAATGAATTAAGAAATTCATTTCTTATAACTCGATAAGAGTTTACCACCACTATGTTCTCGATCTCCTACAAGGCTACTACCTAAGGTTGTTCCCCCACCTAAGGTTCATAAGCTACAGCTTTGATACCAACCTGTGACACCCCCAAATCTGGGTACTTCCGTTTCCGCAGGATTTGGTGTTCACTGTACAAATATCATCTATCTATCTACCCATAAATAAATGCAAACCATGCAATAGATAGAAATAATAAATAAATCTCCCCTTATGGGGTTACATCAACTGCATAAAAAAAATACAATCCCAGGTCACTCTAACCTTAAACATCAGTGCGGAATCATAAACAAATAACAAGTCTTTAAATAACATAAATCCTGAATATCATTACATAACCACATAAATCCTGAATATCAGATCTTTCGTTCTTAACTGCAATGTTATTATTATGCAAGAGTGAGCACGATTGACCACAAGTATAACAGTATAACAAAGAAATAATAACATGCGAATAAATCAAAGGCTTCTAAAACATGAAAACTCAGCTTTTGAATCAAGAATGAATAACAAGAAACAAAAGAGCTTCTGAGGGTCATAAGACCTTGAACTATGTCCTAGGTTATCAAGTGTTTATACTTGAAACCTTTAACAGTTATAAGACTAAGGACTCTTCTTCTCGTACTTAGGGGGATCAGCCCTTGTACCATACTGTGCACAATATCTTAACGCTAACGCATAAGTAATCCCCTATACAGGGTTGTTCATCTCAGTTTGACATTAGAGCCCGCACCGAAGGAAGTTTTGTTTGGATAATTCATCAAGGGTTTTGAAATTTAGAACGCTCATCAACTATGGACTAGTCGAATCATGAAGGGTTCGCTAGTCTAACAAAGTTCAACAGTATCTGATAATTTAAAATTGAATAGCAATCTCAAAAGGTATACAATAGAATAATTATTGTATAACAGAATCATACTTTGAAAGATTAATAAAATTTAATATAATAAAATGGACTTGATCAATAATAACGAGAATTTTCTCGAAGTAAAGAGACAACTTATAAGCTCATATTAAGATAACGAGTAAGGTTACGAAACTTGCCTCATGCGTAGATTACACGTTAATTTATACAAGTTCCTTGATTTAATCCTACATACCATTTACATTCACAATACCAGTCAATTATCACGTAACTAGTCGTCATACGCTCATTCTTTTTGTTTAAACTCGAATTATGGCTATACTTAGTCAAATTGCCACAATTAACACTTCATGAACAATAAGCTAACTATGCATTCAGTCATTCAATTCACACATAAATGTGTTATTGACATGTTAAGAATTTATTTTAACACCTCCTTATATGTCTAACATGTTTTCATGTACATTAGGTTAAGTTACTAACACATTGCTAGACTTGAACATTTAAAAACTCATTTCTGGACCATTCTGCTAAGTGGCGCTGCGGTGCCACTGATAGGCTTATTCTTGGCGCTGCGGCGTGGTCTTTGGCATTGCGATGCGATGGATACCAACAACCTGAGTCTTAAGGCATGGAGTTGGCGCTTGTGATGCGAGACTCGATTTCAGATTCGTAATTTGTGAAAATTACAGAACATGGCCAAAAAACTCCAATTAACTTATTTTTACACGAATTTAGACATACCCAAACATTGTAATACACAAATAACTAATACTTAACCATTCAAGCATGATTTTAACAAGTTAAAACACATAATTAAAGAATTAAAACATGCAAATTTCACTGTTCTTGAAGGTTTTGAACATAAAACATGAAAATTATCACTACGGATTCATTATAACACTAAATCCATCCATTCAAGTTTTTTTTCTTCATTTTAGCATGCATAATCATATACAAGTGTGAATTTTACAAAACAATTTATGTTTGACATATTAATTTTACGTATAAGGGCCATATGGCCATATTCTATACTCTGTAATTTTTGAAACAACAACATACGTTATAATATTATGAAATTGATGATATGGAACCATCTAATACATAGGAAAACACATTAAAACAACATCTTAACATGTATATGCACATAATCTTTTCACTTTCCAAATTACAGAGACTTTATAGAAAACTTGAAATAAATGTTGATATCCACTAACACTAATAATTCCAACACAATGGAACAATAAATTTCATCTTTAATCAACACAAACTTATTCATCATTAATATTATAACTCACAATATTTAACAACTAGGTCATTCCCAGGAAAGAGGGGGCTTTCCGATAAGGATTTCTCCTTATTGGTGCGCAATTAGATGACCAAACCTCTCATTGACAGAACTTCTAGACATTGTAACTATTGCAATTTAATAATATAAATAACTTTGTCGTCTCAATTATTGATTTAATAATATAACATATTATGCAGATGATACTATGACAATAATTGAATCAATAATATGAGAGATATGATGCAGTAATAATTGAGTATAACTGAGTGACTTCTCACGTAAGCATCAATAACCAATACCGTGTGCTACTATGCAACCAGCGTATTCATCGTACTTTTTTACTAGGGTAGTTCAACAGTTTTAATTCAGTAACACTTCGCCGTTATTTTTATAAAAAGATAATTCTATCATTTTCTTATTATGACAATACTTCCGTTGTGGGGTCCACCAATGATTGTGCCGTCGTACGAATATTCCTTGTTAAAACGAATATTCCCCGACCAACCGAATATTATATAACCACTTGCTTACTTTGCAAAATTTATAAATATTACCCACAACTATAACATTATATCAAATCCACACCATAATATTTAAAAATATATTTTGAAAAAATTATTCTTTATTCATAAAAGTTGGGGTCTTACAATTGATGGTGGTTTTAATAGTAAATCAATCTGGACCGTCGGTGGTGGTTTTAATATAAATCAATCTGGACCGCCGGTGATGGTTTAAAAGTAAATCAATCTGGACCGTTCGTGGTGGTTTTAAAAGTAAATCAATCTGGGCCGTCGGTTATGGTTTTAATAGTAATCAATATGGACCTTCCGTTCTAATAATGAATCAATCTGGACCGTTCGTGAATTAGTTACTATTTAGTCCATTCTCCTATAAATAGAAGCTTAATTCTTCTTTCATTCTCACCAATTCACTGAGACTCACAAGAGAAACTATAGAGAGAAAAACTATAGAGAGCAAGAAGAAGAGTATTCTGCTGCTTCACTATTGCAGTATCCGGCCTTCTACTAAGGTAAGGGATGTTATTTTCGTTTTGTAAGGGATATTATTGGTTGTATTCGTAAGGGTATTATTTCTTTCATATTCATAAGGAATACTACTTTTCGTATTCATCCTTTAATATGTCAGAATAACTTTGTCTCACGGATTACACGTCATCGTATATGAGATGAAAATCCATTTGCAGTTTCGTATGTTATTTCTTTTTATATTCTTAAATCTAAACTTACTATGTTAAGTATTGCTTCGATAATCCTTGAAATTAGTGGAATATCCTTGAGTTTTGCGCTTCATCCAGTATCGTTTCATTGAAATATTGATCTGAACTTTCTTATTAAATATCAATACTTTCACCCGGGGTACTATTCATAGGTTACTATTTACTCGGGTATTCGGGGCACTTTTTATGTCGGGGTACTATTCACGAGTTACTATTCATGGGTTACTATTCACTTAATTACTATTCACTCGGGTATTCGGGGCACTTTTCATGTCGAGGTACTATTCACCCGATTACTATTCATTCAAATATTTTTCACTCGAGTATTCGGGGAACTTTTCATGTCAGTGTACTATTTACGGGGTACTATTCCCAAAGTACTATTCACATGGTACTATTCACCGAAAAATTTATTTCTTTTCTGTCCAAATTATTTTTGATACATGGATATTATTCTTGAATTTTACTCCACAAAGCAGTATCATATTGACAATTTGGACATTATTAAATTCTAAGTAAATTAAGTTATAAATCTTTAAAAATTTATCTTTTTCTTTCTTTTAATTGAATTCTTATATTATTATCATCATCATCATGCTTATATTGTGATGAAAGTCATATTTGGCTTATATGCATAGATGGACTGTTGATTAGTATGATTATGACCAGGGATAATTCGGTATGATCATGACTATTGATGATTAAACGAATATTCTTAGCCCGTAGTGCAAGAATAATTTGTGGACGTGATACTAATGAATATCCTTGGCCCGTAGTGCAAGGCTGATTCGATGATGTTATTTATTTATTAAGCTGAGTCCCAGAGATAAAGTTAATGATAAACTTTTTAAATCATAGAAGTTAGTAGATATCATGCTCTATTTGACTCTTCTAATTGATTGCTTTTTCTGTTGCAGTTAAACTTGTTGTCTATTATATTCTATCAGTTTAACATTGTTGAAGGCTAATGATAACTTATTCTGCATTATCTTGGTCATAATATTTCTTACTGGGCTAGTTAAGCTCACCCTTTTACTTCCATTGTTCTCTTCAGAAAATGAAAACGTAGCAGGAACTAGTCGGGGAGCGGAGTGATGGTTAGAGATGGTGTTATAGTAGTCCTCACTATTCTATAAAATAGTGTGACAATAAATGTAATGAGGACTCTATTTGAGTTTGGATATTGTCTAGAAGACAATATTCATGTACAAACTCTCAGCTCATGTTGTATAATTAAGTTTGTATTTGTATTCAGTACCATGTATTTTGCGACCCAAGATGGGTGATGTATACCTATTTTGGGGGCGTCACAAATGAGGTTAGCTTAAGGAGATGGGATGACCTAAAGTGTAAGACCCCAACTTTTTTTGAATAAAGAATAATTTTTCTCGAAATATATTTTTGAATATTATGGTGTGGATATGATATAATGTTATAGTTGTGGGTAATATTTGGAAAATTTTGCAAAGTAAGCAAGTTGATATAAAATATTCATTGTGTCAGTGAATATTCGATTGGTCGGGGAATATTCGTTTTAGCAGGGAATATTCGTACGACGACAATCATTGGTGGACCTCACAACAGAAGTATTATCGTAGTTAGAAAATGACATAAATATCTTTTTATAAAAATAACAACGGAAGCTTTACTGTTAAACTATTGAACTACCCGGTGGTAAAAGTACGGTAATTTGTGTGGTTGTATAGTAGCACACGATATTGATTATTGATGCTTACGTTAGAAGTCACTCGGTTATACTCAATTATTGCTACAGTAATTGTTGCATAGTATCTCACGTTATTTGATTCAATTATTGTCACATTATCTTATGCATAATTTTTTATATTATTAAATCAATAAATTGAGACAACAAAGTTATTCATATTATTATTCGCAATATTAACAATGTCTAGACAGTTCTGTCGAGGAGAGGTTTGGTCACCTAATTGCGTGCCAATAAGGAGAAATCCTTATTGGAATGCCCCCTCTTTCCTGGGAACGATCTGGTTGTTAAATATTGTGAGTTATAATATTAATGATTAATAATTGTTGAAGTATTAAGAATGTGTTTATTGAAGATAAGTGAATTACAAAAGTTAGAGGGGAATAATGCAAATTTGGAAAACTTTAGGGGTACTAAAGTTGAATAAGTTAAATCAATCTGGACCATTGGTGGTGGTTTTAATAGTAAATCAATCTGGACCATTGATGGTGTTTTTAATAGTAAATCAATCTGGACCGTTGGTGGTGGTTTTAAAAGTAAATCAATCTGGACCGTCGGTGGTGGTTTTAAAAATAAATCAATCTGCACCGTCGGTGGTGGTTTTAAAAGTAAATCAATCTGGACCGTCAGTTGTGGTTTTAATAGTAATCAATATGGAACGTCCGTCCTAATAGTGATTCAATCTGGACCGTTCGTGAATTAGTTACTATTTAGTCCATTCTCCTATAAATAGAAGTTTAATTATTCTTTCAGTCTCACCAATTCACTGAGATTCACAAGAGACACTATAGAGAGAGAAACTATAAAGAGCAAGAAGAAGAGTATTCTGCTACTTCACTTTTGCAATATCCAGCTTTCTACTAAGGTAAGGGGTATTATTTCTTTCATATTCATAAGGAATACTATTTTTTGTATTCATCCTTTAGTATGTCGGAATAACCTGTCAACGCGGATTACATACCGTATGACAGGTGAAAATCCATATGCAGTTTTCGTATGTTAATTCTTTTCATATTCTTAAATCTAAACTTACTATGGTAAGTATTGCTTCTATAATCCTTGAAATTAGTGGAATATCTGTGAGTTTTGCTCTTCATCCAGTATCATTTTATTGGAATATTGATATGAACTTTTTTATTAAATATCAATATTTTCACCCGAAGTATTATTCATGAGTTACTATTTATGGGTTACTATTCACCCGATTACTATTCACTATAATATTATTTACTCGGGTATTCGGGGCACTTTTCATGCCGGGGTACTATTCACGAGTTACTATTCACAGGATTACTATTCACCCAATTATTATTCACTCAAATATTGTTCACTCGGGTATTTGGGGCACTTTTCATGTCGGGTTACTATTCACGAGATACTATTCTTGAAGTACTATTTACAGTGTACTATTCACGTGGTACTATTCACCGAAAAATTTATTTCTTTTCTATCCAAATTATTTTTGATACATGGATATTATTCTTGAATTTTACTCTACAAAGTAGTATCATGTTGAAAATTTGGAAATTATTGAATTCTTTATAAATTAAATTATAAATCTTTAAAAATTTATCCTTTACTTTCTTTTAATTGAATTCTTATATCATTGTCATCATCCTCATGCTTATATTGTGATGAAAGTCATCTTTGGCTTACGTGCATAGATGGACTGTTGATTGGTATGATTATGACCAGGGATAATTCGGTATAGTCATGACCATTGATGATTACACGAATAATTCTTGGCTCGTAGTACAAGAATAATTTGTGGACGTGATACTAATGAATATCCTTGGCCCGTAGTGCAGGGATGATTCGATGATGTGATCTATTTATTAAGCTGAGTCCCAGCAATAAAGTTAATGATAAACTTTTAAATCATAGAAGATAGTAGATATCATGCTCTATTTGACTCTTCTAATGGATTGCTTGTTCCGTTGTAGTTAAACTTGTTGTCTATTATATTCTATCAGTTTAACATTGTTGAAGGCTAATGATAACTTATTCTACATTATCTTAGTCATAATATTTCTTACTTTGGGCTAGTTGAGCTCACCCTTTTACTTCCATTGTTCTCTTGTGAAATGAGAACGTGTAGGAACTAATAGGGAATGGAGTGATGGCCCGAGATGGTGTTTAGTAGTCCTCACGATTCTATAAAATAGTGTGTCAATAAATGTAATGAGGACTCTATTTGAGTTTGGATATTGTCTAGATGACAATATTCGTGTAAAAACTCTCAGCTCATGTTGTATAATTAAGTTTGTATTTGTATTCAGTATCATGTATTTGGCGACCCAAGATGGGTGATGTATACCTATTTTGGGGGCATCACATAAAGACCAAATTACCCTAACTTTAGCAATCCTATAAATAAGAAGCTTGGATTCATTATTTGCTTGTTCAAATTTAATCCAACAACTTTCCTTTACAAAGAAACTTATGTGTTAGAGAGAATAAGAACTTATAAGATAAACTTCCATATTTGTTTCAAGAAGAAGAATAACTAGTTCATCAAGGGTAAGGCTCCTGTCCTATATTCTTCTATCTCTTCCATGATAGCTTGATAGTGAAGTGATGGTCTTGTATGCTAAGAAATCATAAGGAGGGATAAGCTAATGACTTAAGTATTAATGAGCCGGGAATAAGCACTTTATTCATGAATAAGCTATGAACTAACGAAGAACTTATAATACTTATAGCATGTTTACATGAATGAATTTGGTATGATAAAAGTATGTAAAAATGATGGTTAGAAGACTTAAACTATTATAAGTCATGTGAAGCAAAGTTATATGTAGTTTATACCTTAATAAGCTATAAGCTCATGAAGAATAAGCCATAACTTATCATGAAAATAAGTTGATGTAATATGTAGGTTAAGATGTCAATATGATGGATAGAATCCATTTGAAATGATAATAAAATCATAAGTAATGAAGCTATGTCGGAATTTTCACAATTGGACGATAATCGTCGAATTCGTGAAATTCTCGGATTAGAAGTTGAATTTTGATATTGAGCTCGGAAATGTTGGTTTTCGATGGGAACAAGTCTTATTTGGCATTATAGAGTTGCAGACTCAAAAATGATCGAATTTTGACTTAGAACGAAGAAACGAGCATTGAACGTTCATGAACGTTTATCGTTTTCGTTAAAAATGAACCAATAGGTGAATTTTGAGTAAACGAAATTGAAAATATAAAATTCTTGCATAAACACGTAGAGTATGAGATTTGTGAGGTAATGGCTTTTGAACGAGCAAATTCGGACTTAAAATGATCAAATTAGGATTCTGGGAAGTTCGCAAAGTAGAAAAATTGTCATTTCTATCTGATGTATAGAGAAATTTGGCGCGCGTTGCGAGACCAAGGTCAAACAGTGGTGACAGATACTAGATATAGTGCCATGACCTCATCGATGTTTCACATACATGACGACATAATGAACTAGGACTTGCTTGCAAAGATCGAGCCCTGGACCCGACCACTTCTAACTCTGCCACAAGCATAGAGATAGAGAAGGGTGGGTGAATGCAAATACCAAATTTCTAGGGTTTGCATAGTAGAGAAAGGTTTCCAAGATAAAAAGAAAGGCAGCTGTTTAATGATGAAGTAAAAAGTTAATTGGCTTAATGTAACATTGTTTGAAATGTCATAAACCTTAAATATGATAACTAAAGGTTGATGATAACATACTCAAATGTGAATGTAAACTATAACGGCAAGCCAAAATCAATAGTAACAAATCTAAGTTATGATTAGATTGATAAGAAGGGTAAGATATAGTCGTACACATACTTGATTATATATGACCTAATTTGGTACGTTATGTGATCATGTATTGTAGAGACTTTAAAGACTCAAACAGAAAGTAATTGTACAGTAGCAGACGCTGAAGGCAAGTATTCTAACCCTTGTTTATATTCAATCTAGAAAAGCTTTATGGTTTATGTATTCTTACACATGAATTGTTGTATGATGAAGTCAAAGCCAATTCTTTCGGCTAGACTTATGATATGTTGGATTTCTTACAATCTATCAATGTATGGTCAATGTTGTACCAAGTTTTATTGGTGTGGTTTTCAAATGAAGACTGAGTATGCTAAAATATTTTGTCATTAAACAATTGGCACGTGAGGTTGCCACAACTTAAACGTACATACATTTAATGAATGTAGTGTTGATCAACATAGTACTATAAATTTGATCACCTAGACGCGTCTTTCGTAAGAAATGTCGGACTTACAGACTTAGTGTCGGGATGTCCTTTTCAAAGAAAGTATAAAATGCTCAAGGTCTTGGACCGGAATTGATGTTTTACTGAATATTGTTATTGTAAAATGTTTTAAAGAAAAGGGAAGTGCTATTTTGAATTATCGATAGTACTTCATAGCTATTGTTAAGTTACTGAAGATATATGATTTGTATGATTCAAGCATATTGTTAAATAGAATTGGTGTACTTTCCGAGCTAGTTATGCTCACTCTTGCTTGAATCATATGGATACAGCTAAGACCGAGCGGACTGAAGGATCCGACAAGGATAAAGGAAAAGCGAAGATGAATCCATAGAGTACCTATGTAATAGTATAGGTTTGTAATGATAATATTTGATATTATGACAAGAACAAATATAACGGTTATTAAGAACCTGGGGAATGTTAATATGGATTCAATATATACATAAGACATATTCGTTGTTTTGAGGCATTTTAATTGAATGTTTATGTGAACTATAGCACCGTGGAGCACCATATGTCGGGTTGGAAGATACCCGAATTTGGGGGCGTCACAGCTTCAAAATACCAAGTTACCAATTATCAACTTAATTAGCATATTACCTTAATTAATTTAATTCCCAAACTCATAAATTATTTATTTAACAAATAAATAATCACATTAGACAAATATTTATTTAACAATAAACACATCAATTAAAATATTTATTTATTTTGAAAATATTTGAAATCACAATTAAAATTCTGGATTGTTACATCTTTCCCTTTTTATAAGGATTTTGTCCCTAGAATCACAACTCAAACAATTCATTCGTCACATTCTTCCCTCCTAACAAAGATTCTGTCCCAGAATCAAAGAAACAGATTAAACATATAACTCAGGATAGTTCTTCATCATTTTTTCTTCGAGTTCCCACGTAGCTTCTTCGGCATTGTGGTTCCTCCATATCACCTTCACAAATGGTATCACTTTATTCCTAAGCAATTGTTCTTTTCTGTCAACTATCTGGATAGGAATCTCCTTATAAGATAAATCTTTATCGAACTGCAATGGTTCATACTCGATCACATGCTTGTAATCGGGTTTATACGATCTTAGCACCGACACATAAAAAACATTGTGGACATGTTCTAATTCTGGAGGTAGAGATACTTCATAAGCCATTTCACCTACTCTTCGTAGCACCTCGAAGGATCCAATAAACCTCGGGATTAGCTTTCCTTTTTTACCAAAATGAATATTCCCCTTCCAAGGAGAAACTTTTAGGAAAACAAAATTTCCTACGTCAAATTCACAATTTTCCTGTGTTGATCAGCATACTTCTTCTGTTTGTCTTGAGCAGCTACCAACCTTGCCCTGATGAATCTGACAACCTCAGCGGTCTGTTGTACCAGTTCCGGTCCTAACAATTGATGTTCACCAATTTCATCCCAACACAGTGGAGTTCTGCATTTCCTGTCGTACAATGCTTTGTAAGGCGGCATGTCAATGCTTGCGTGTTAACTATTGTTGTAGGAAAATTCTGCCAATGGTAAGTGATCATCCCAGTTCCCTTTGAAATCCATGATACATACTCTAATCATATCTTCAAACGTCTGGATTGTTCGTTTGCTCTGGTCGTCTATTTGAGGACGGTACACCGTACTCATTCTTAATTGTGTTCTCATGAATTCTTATAGTCTCTTCTAGAATTTTGACGCGAATCACAGATCTTTTTCTGACACAATTGACAATGGAACTCCATGTCTCGAAATGATCTCCTTGACGTATAACTTTGCCAACTGATCAAGATTGAGTCTAATCTTTATTGTCAAAAAGTGTGCTAATTTCGTTAGTCTGTCCACTATCACCCAAATTACATAGTAACCTTTCTGAGTAGTCGGAAGACCTACCACAAAATCCATTGTGATATGCTCCTACTTCTATTCTGGTATTTCCAACGGCTGAAGTAATCCTCTTGGTATCTAATGCTCGGCATTGACTCTTTGACACGTCAAATATTTTGCGACACATTCAGCAACATCACGTTTCATATTTGGCCACCAGAAATACTATCCTAAATCTTGATACATCTTCGTACTTCCCGGATGAATTGAATATCTTGAGTTATGAGCATTAGTCAAGATTTCATCTTTAATATCCGGTACTACTAGGACCCAAATTCTTCCTTCGAACCGTAATAGTCCTTCGGCATCAATCTTGAACTTCATCTCACTACCCTCGACCACCCTTCCTTTGATTTTTCCACATTCTTCATCTTGTAGTTGAGCGTTCTTCACTTTGTCCACTAAAGTTGGACTAGCTTCCATCTGAAACAACCTTTCATCGGATTCTTTTGGAAGTTTTATTTCCAACTCTAGCCTTGTCATTGCTGAGATAAGTTCCTCCTGAGCAATTAGGATCATCAACTTCTCCCGACCCTTTCTACTTAAGGCATCTGCAACCACATTCACTTTACCCAAATGATAAAAGATTTCACAATCATAGTCTTTTATCAGTTCTAACCATCGCCTCTGATGCATGTTTAGTTCCTTTTGTGTGAAAATATACTTCAGACTTTTATGGTCTGTGTATATCTCATATTTCTCCCCATAGAGACAGTGTCTCCATATCTTTAGAGAAAATACCACCGCAGCCAAATCTAAATCATGAGTCGGGTATCCTTTCTCATAGTCCTTCAGTTGCCTTGATGCATACGCAATGGATTTACCATTTTACAAAAGCACACAACCTAGTCCTTTATGTGATGCATCACTATACACCATAAACTTTCCTGTATTATCCGGTAATGACAACACAGGTACCATGCTAAGCTTCTTTTTCAAGTCCTGAAAGCTCTCTTCGCACTTCACCATCTAAACAAACTTTACGACTTTCCTAGTTAAATTCGTTAACGGAGTGGTAATCTTGGAAAAGTCCTGAATAAACTGTCTGTAATAGCCTGCCAATCCCAAGAAACTTCTCACCTCCGATGGAGTCCTTAGTTATTCCCAATTTATTACAGCTTCCACCTTTGATAGATCCACCGAAATCCCATCTTTGTCAATCACATGCCCAAGAAATTCTACACGTTCTAGCCAGAATTCACATTTTAGAGAATTTCGCATATAACTTTTCCCTTATTAATGTCTCTAACGTCAAATGTAAATGTTCCAAGTGTTCCTCTTGAGATTTGGAGTACACCAGAATATCATCAATGAATACCATCACAAACTTATCTAAGAATGGTTTAAACACCATGTTCGTTAAATCCATGAATGCTATAGAGGCATTGGTCAAACCAAAAGACATTATCAGAAACTTGTAGTTTCCACACCGAGTTCTGAATGTCGTCTTAGGTACATCCTAATTCCTTAGATTTAATTGATGATACCCACCTCTCAAATCTATCTTCGAGAAGTACTTGACTCCTTTCAGTTGATCAAACAAGTCATCTATTCTTGGTAACATATACTTATTCTTAATAGTGACTTTATTCAACTCTCTATAATCAATGCAAAGACGCATTGACCCATCCTTCTTTATAAATAACACCGACGCTCCCCATGGTGATACACTCGATTGAATGTATTTCTTGTCTAACATATCTTGCAATTGTACCATTAGTTCCTTCATCTCTACCGAGCCCATCCTATACGGGGCGTTCGATATCAGAGAAGTTCATGGTGCTAAATCGATAATGTGACGCCCCCAAAATAGGTATACATCACCCATCTTCAGTCGCCAAATACATGGTACAAAATTCAAATACAACTTAATTATACAACAGTCGTGTAAAATACGACAAAACACAATCTAAGAGTTTTAATAAGAATATTGTCATCTAGACAATATCCACAGTCAATGGAGTCCTCATTATATTTATTGTCACACTATTTAATAGAATAGTGAGGACCACTAATGCTATCATCTGGACCATCACTCCGTTCCTCGACTAGTCCCGGCTACGTTCTCATTTCCTGAAGAGAATAGTGAAAGAAAGGGTGAGCTCAACTAGCCCAGTAAGAAATATTATGACTAAGATAATGCAGAATAAATTATCATTATTCTTCAACAATGTTAAACTGATAAAATATAATCGACATCAAGTTTAACTGCAGCAGAATAAGCAATCCATTAGAAGAGTCAAGTAGAGCATGATATCTACTATCTTCTATGATTTAAAATATTTTCATCAATTTTTATCGCTGAGACTCAGCTTAATAAATAAACCACATCATCGAATCATCCCTGCACTACGGGCCAAGGATATTCATTAAATCATCAATGGTCATGACTATACCGAATAATCTCTTGTCATAATCATACCAAAAACTGTCCATCAATGCACCACAGACTCACGAGGACTTTTACTACATCATTTATAACATTACAGTCATGATTATCTTAGAATAATCCACGGTCATAATCATACCAAGTCCATCTATGCACATAAGCCAAAGATGACTTTCATCACAATATAAGCATGAGGATGATGACAATGACATAATAATTCAATAAAACAAGTTCAAGAATAAATTTTAAAGATTTATAAGTTAATTTATCTTAAAATCAATTACGTCCAAATTATCAACATGATACTGCTTTGTGGAGTAAAATTCAAGAATGATTAGAAGAATATTTCCATGAAAAGATACCAGATGAAGCACAAATATCCAGGATATTCTACTAATTTCATGGAGTATAGAAGCCAAAACTTTAACCAAATGAGTATCATAGAATATATGAAACTGCAAATGGATTTTTACCCGCCATGTGGTAATCCACGTAGATAGATCATTTCCATAATTTAATAAGGAATGAATATGAAGGATCATTCACCATGCATGTGATAATCCACATAGACAGGTTATTCCAACAGAATAATAAAGAATGGAACCAGGTCATGCATAATCCGCACAGACAGGATATTCCAACAAAATAATAAAGAATGGAATAACAGAAGAATTCACCATGCATGCGATAATAATCGCCTTGCAGAATGAGTTATTCCAACAAAATAATAAAGAATGGAACCGTGTCTAAGCGTAATCCATGCAGCATGAGGATATTCCAATGAGAATAATAAAGAATGGAATAACAAAGAATTCACCATGCATGTGATAGGCCGCGCAGACATGAGTTATTCCAGCGAGAATAATAATAAAGAATGGAACCCGGTCTAGCGTAATCCGCATACATAAGATATATTCAATGAATAATAAAGAATGGAATAACAGAAGAATTTCACTATGTATGTGGTACTTCGTATAGACAGGTTATTCCAACATAATAATAAAGAATGAATACCAGAAGAATTTCACCATGTCTGCGGTACTTCGCATAGACAGGTTATTCCAACATAATAATAAAGAATGGAATAACAAAAGTTCTCTTCATGAATACGAAAGAAATAATACCCCTTACCTTAGAAAGAAACTGGATACTGGAGTAGAGGGGTAGCAAACTTCTCTTCTTCTTTCTCTCTATAATTTCTCTCTATAATAATTGCTCTAAAGCTTTAGTGAATTTGTGAGAAATGAAGGAAGAATGAGCTTCTATTTATAGGAAAATATAGTTTTGATAATTACACGTTTTGGGGCTCAAAATATTACAGTATAATACCTTCAACTTTTCTTTCATTTTTAATTTAGTCCTTCAAGTATTATCAAACTTGCACCACCTCCCCTAATAGTAAATAATGTAAATCAATATTTATAATCATGTGAAAATACGAATTATAGTATAGTACCTCCATCTATACCTTCATTTTTAACTTAGTCATGCAAGTATTA
This sequence comes from Panax ginseng, assembly GCA_020205605.1. Taxonomy (NCBI): domain Eukaryota; kingdom Viridiplantae; phylum Streptophyta; class Magnoliopsida; order Apiales; family Araliaceae; genus Panax; species Panax ginseng. Next base: position 130,058,170 of record CM035139.1, on the reverse strand, counting down.
TCAATCTTGCACCAACTCCCCTAATAGTACAAGAATGTGAATCAATAGTACACACATGTGAACAAATAGTTATAATCATGTGAATTAATAGCAATTAATTGCTCATTTATTAGGTTAATTACCCGACTGGTCAGTATAACTTCCAGACATCAATTAATATCGAAATAAATGTTGATTTCCACTAACACTAATAATTCCAACACAATGGAACTATCAATTTCATCTTTAATCAACACGAACTTATTCATCATTAATATTATAACTCACAATATTTAACAACCAGGTCGTTCCAAGGAAAGAGTGGGCTTTTCGATAGAGATTTCTCCTTATTGGCGCGTAATTAGATGACCAAACCTCTCCTTGACAGAACTTCTAGACATTGTAAATATTGTAATTTAATAATATGAATAACTTTGTCGTCTTAATTATTGATTTAATAATATATCATATAATGCAGATGATACTGTGACAATAATTGAATCAATAATATGAGAGATATGATGCAACAATTACTGTAGCAATAATTGAGTATAATTGAGTGACTTCTCACGTAAGCATCAATAATCAATACCATGTGCTACTATGCAACCACGCATATTACTGTACTTTTACTACCGGGTAGTTCAACAGTTTAACGGTAAAACTTCTGCCGTTATTTTTTATAAAAAGATAATCATGTCATTTTCTAACTATGACAATACTTCCGTTGTGGGGTCCACCAATGATTGTGCCATCGTACGAATATTCCCTGTTAAAACGAATATTCCCTGACCAAATATTATATAACCACTTGCTTACTTTGCAAAATTTGTAAATATTACCCACAACTATAACATTATATCAAATCCACACCATAATATTCAAAAATATATTTCGAGAAAATTATTCTTTATTCATAAAAGTTGGGGTCTTACAACCTCCCCTTCTTATGAAATTTCATCCTCGAAATTAGGGTGCATACCTGGTATGTCGAAGAGGTGAGGATACCTTGATTTCATCTCAGATTCTAACTCCCAGGTCATTTCCTCCACATTGTGGTTTCTCCACAAAACTTTGACTTAAGGTATAACTTTTTAGCATAGAATATGATCCTTCTTATCCCAGATTTTAACAGGTAAATCTTCATACGTTAAATCTTCCTCTATCTCGTCTGGTTCTAATTCAATAATATGGTTCTGGTCTTTCACATATTTACGTAACATAGATATGTGAAAAACGTTATGAATACGAGACATACTTGGCGGTAAGACGAGTCTATAGGCCACAGTTCCTACTCGATCGAGGATTAAAAATGGGCCAATGAATCGAGGATTGAGCTTTTCTCTCTTTTCAAATCTTGTAACTCCTTTCCATGGAGCAACACGTAACAACACATGATCTCCAATATTGAATTCCACGTCTTTTCGAAGAAGATCAGGATAACTCTTTTGTCGATCTTGTGAGGTTTTTATACGTTGTCGGATCGTTTGAATCTTTTCTGTAGTCATACGTACCAAATCCAGTCCCAACAACATTTCTTCACCCACCTCATCCCAGCATACTGGAGAACGACACTTTCTTCAATACAACACCTCAAATGGAGCCATGTCAATACTTACTTGATAACTATTGTTGTAGGAAAACTCCACCAATGGTAAGAACTTGTCCCAACTTCCCTTGAAGTCAAGGACGCAGAGTCTTAATAAATCTTCAAGAGTTTGAATAGTCCTTTCCGACTGCCCATCCATTTGAGGATAATAAGCCAAACTAAATCATAAATCCGTGCCCATAGCTTTTTGCAAACTAACCCAAAATCTTGAAGTGAATCTTGGGTCTCGATCAGAAACTATGGATACTGGCATACCATGCAATCTTACGATCTCGTTTATGTACATACTAGCAAGACATTCAAGTGTAAAAGTTTCTCGTATCGATAAGAAATGAGCAGACTTGGTCAATCTATCAACAATGACCCAAATCTAATCTATGCCTTGAGAAACCTTGGGAAGACCAGTAACGAAATCCATGGTAATGTGCTCCCACTTCATTCTGGAATTTTAAGTGGTTGCAATGGACCTTTTGGCACTTGATGATCCACCTGGACTCGTTAACAAGTTAGAAACCTTGAGATAAACCCCGTTATCTCTCTCTTCATATTGCTCCACCAAAATGTATGTCGAAGATCACGATACATTTTCGTACTCCCAGGATGGATTACAAACGGTGTGTTGTGCGCCTCCATCATGATTTTATACTTCAAGTCAGAATCGTTAGGAACACAAAGTCTGGAGTTGACTCGAAGTATTCCTTCTTCATCGATTCTTGCTTCCGGAATAACACCTTTTTGCACTTTCTTCTTCATACGCATCAGCTCCAGGTCTGTAGTTTGAGCAGCTTTAACTTTATCGATTAAAGTTGGTTCCACTCGTATATTTGCCATCATCACATGGGTCCCTGGAGTCTTTAACTCTATTTCCATCCTTTCCAAGTCATGCAAAATGGGTCTTTGCGTTAACAATATTGCACTCGTACCCGCATATGATCTTCTACTCAATGCGTCAGCTACTACGTTAGCTTTTCCAGGATGGTATTGGATGGTATGATCATAATCTTTCAACAACTCAAGACATCATCGTTGCCGTATGTTGAGTTCCTTTTGAGTGAAGAAATATTTGAGGCTTTTATGATCCGTATAGATCTCCACCTTCTCTCCATATAGGTAATGCCTCCAAATCTTAAGCGCAAAAACGACTGCTCCCAACTCTAAATCATGAGTAGGATAATTCCTCTCATATTCTTTGAGTTGTCGAGAGGCATAGGCTATGACTTTCCCATGTTGCATGAGAACACATCCTAACCCTTTGCCTGAAGCATCACTATAGATGACAAATCCCTCCGAGCCAGATGGTATTGTCGAGCAGTCTTTGAAATGAGTCTCCTCTTGAGTTCTTGAAAATTCTTTTCACATTCCTCGCTCCAACAGAATTTTATATCTTTTCGAGTCAGCTGAGTTAATGGAGTAGCGATTCGAGAAAACCCTTCTACGAATCTCCGATAATAACTAGATAAGCCAAGAAAGCTACGTACTTCGGTCATTGACTTAGGTTGCTCCCAGCTTAGAATTGCTTCAATCTTTGTTGGGTCAACAGATATTCCATGATTTGATATCACGTGCCCAAGGAATGCAACTTCCTCAAGACAGAACTCGCATTTTTTCAACTTGGCATAAAGCTTGTTTTCACGAAGCTTTTGAAGTATCAGCCTCAAGTGTTGCTCATGGTCTTCGTGAGTTTTGGAGTATATGAGGATGTCATCAATAAAGACGACCACAAAGTGATCCAAATATTCCTTGAATACTCAGTTCATCATATCCATGAAGGCAGCAGGAGCATTAGTCAATCCAAAAGACATGACTAGGAATTCATAATGCCCGTACCGAGTTCTGAAAGCAATCTTTGGAATGTCATCAGTTTTAATCTTCAACTGATGATATTCGGAACGAAGATCAATCTTTGAAAAGAATTTGTCCCCTTACAACTGATCAAACAGGTCATCAATGCGAGGCAGCAAGTACCTATTTTGATGGTGACATGATTCAACTCCCGATAATCAATACAAAGTCGCATACTTCCATCTTTCTTCTTTACAAACAGAATAGGAGCACCCCAAGGAGACTTACTAGGACGAATGAAACCGATGTCTAACAATTCCTGTAGTTGGGTTTTTAACTCACGAAGTTCAATAGGAGCCATTCGATATGGGGCTTTGGAAATGGGTTTTGTATGCGATTCAAGGTCGATACAAAATTTAATTTCACGCCTAGGGTAGGCGGGGGAAGTTCTTCGGGAATACGTCGGGAAATTTATTAACAATAGAAATATCATTCAAATCAAGCGTATCTTTATTTAAATCTGTGACATGGGCTAAGAAAGCTTGACATCCGTTTTTCAATAAACGAATAGCTTTATGACTTGATATGACAGTGATTGATTTTAGTGGTTTGGTTGCTTAAATTCGCATAATAGGTTGGTTAGGAATATGAAAGCAAACAACCTTACGAAAACAATCAATTTTAGCATGATGAGTAGTTAACCAATCAACCCCTAAAATCACATCAAATGCAAGTATTTTCAAAGAAATAAGATTGACAGGTAACGTGCGGTTACCGATTTAAATCAAACAAGACTTATAAACCATGGATGTAATGAAGGTTTCTCCCAATGGAGTTTTAACAGATAAGTCAAAGTCTAATTTCTCCGGAGTCAAATTTAAACATTGAGCGCAAGTAGGAGAAATAAAGGAATGGGTAGAACCGGTATCAAATAAAGTATAACCCTCGCTAGAGTTTATGATTAGCTTACATGTGATCACCTCGTTCGGATTCCTCGCTTTTTGGGAGGTTACGATAAACGCTCTCCCTTGAACTACCGGTTTTGTCTTGTCTAGGAAACCCTTTGATGCCTCCATCCCAGTTGGACTTGACTTTGGTGCACGACAAAATCGGGCTAGGTGACCTTCTTTTCCACAATTATAACATGCTTTGGACTGCATCGTGCAGTTTGGACTTATGTGTCCTTCCCCTCCACATTTATAACATACGACCGGTGGTCGTTCTCTTTCCTTAACAATGTAATTGGTCTTTGACGTCTTTCCATCCTTGTTGAATTTCCTCTTCTTGAAATGTCCACTCTTATTGTCATGGCCATGATTACCACCGAAGTGATTATCATTTCTGGCATGTTGATTCCCTCCACGTTTGTTGTCACCACTTCGATGAATGTTACCACTGGTATTATCGACTTGTCAGTTGCTCTCTCTTGGTTGGGTTGACTCATTATCGCGCTCCAATAACTGAGCCATATTCACAACATCTGAATACAAACACAATTTGTGAGAAATTAGGTATTGACGTATCTTGGGTTTCAAACATCTTAGAAACATCCGCGTCATTCTCTCCTCATTATCAACCAAGTAGGACGCAAACCGAGATAACTCGACAAACTTAGCTTCGTACTGTGTCACGGTCATATTGTTTTGCTCAAGCTTGATGAACTCTATCTCCTTCATGTAACGAATACTTTTAGGAAAGTACTTGTCATTGAAAAGCTTTTGGAACTTCTCCCAAGACATTTTGAGTGCGGCAGGTTGAGTACGCTTTACAGATTCCTACTAGTAATCTGCCTCTGCTCGCAACACGAAGGTGGCAAAGGGAACCTTTTGCTCCTCGGAGCATCCCAAGACATCAAATATCTTGTTGATCTATTTTATCCACGTCTCCGCCTTAAGTGGTTTTGGCTCACCAAAAAACTCCGGTGGTCCTAGCTCCTTGAACTGCTTAGCGGTGACCGTCCGAGAGTTGTCAGTGTTTCCACCTACATTTTGGACAGGAGCCGCTTTCGCCTGATGTTTTATGAATTGCATAAAGCCTCTAAACATCCCATCGTTCACCATTTCATCGGTGTTATTGTTTACACGAGGATTATTGTGTTCCTGTTGCACATTATCCTTGGCATTAATCTGTGGTGACTCAACGGTCTCATGTGCTTCATTGTTTATCTCAACATTTTCGGATGCCATTTTCAAATACTGCCACAAATCAAGGGTTAATTAACATATCACATATTATTCCTATACTCTGACCAACCAATTAAATACCAAATAAACTTAGGTAGGTCATATTAGCGAAAGAATTCCCCGTCTCTCCCCTCCTAGTTCTTGTCTCGCATCTCAAATGAGGATCATATCCTAAGCTTTGATATTAACCTGTGGCGCCCCCAAAATAGGTATACATCACCCATCTTGAGTCGCCAAATACATGGTACAAAATTCAAATACAACTTAATTATACAACGATGCGTGTAAAATACGACAAAACATAATCTAAGAGTTTTAATAAGAATATTGTCATCTAGACAATATCCACACTCAATGGAGTCCTCATTACATTTATTGTCACACTATTTAACGAGAATAGTGAGGACTACTCTTGCTATCATCACGGACCGTCACTCCGTTTCCCGACTAGTCCCGGCTACATTCTCATTTCAAGAGAAGAAACGGAAAGAAAGGGTGAGCTCAAGTAGTCCAGTAAGAAATATTATGACTAAGATAATGCAGAATAAATTATCATTATTCTTTAACAATGTTAAACTGATAAAATACAATAAACATCAAGTTTAACTTCAGCGGAATAAACAATCTGTAACTTTTTATCGCTGAGACTCAGCTTAATAAATAAACTACATCATCGAATCATCTCTGCACTACGGGCCAAGGATATTCATTAAATTATCAATGGTCATGACTATACCGAATAATCCCTGGTCATAATTATACCAAAAACTATCCATCAATGCACCACAGGCTACTGAGGACTTTTACCACATCATTTATAACATTACAGGTCATGATTATACCGAATAATCTCTGGTCATAATCATACCAAGTCCATCTATGCATGTAAGCCAAAGATGACTTTCATCACAATATAAGCATGAGGATGATGACAATGACATAATAATTCAATAAAACAAGTTCAAGAATAAATTTTAAAGATTTATAAGTTAATTTATCTTGAAATCAATTACATCCAAATTGTCAACATGATACTGCATTGTGGAGTAAAATTCAAGAATGCTCAGAAAAATATTTTCTTGAAAAGATACCGGATGAAGCGCAAATATCTAGGATATTCTACTAATTTCATGGAGTATAGAAGCCAAAACTTTAACCAAATGAGTATCATCGAATATATAAAACTGCAAATGGATTTTCACCTGCCATGCGGTAATTCATGTAGACATATCATTTCCACAATTTAATAAGGAATGAATACGAAGGATCATTCACCATGCATGTGATAATCCACATAGACAGGTTATTCCAATAGAATAATAAAAAATGGAACCAGGTCATGAGTAATCCACACAGACAGGATATTCCAACAGAATAATAAAGAATGGAATAACAGAAGAATTCACCATGCATGCGATAGACCGCACAGACAGGTTATTCCAACAGAATAATAAAGAATGAAACCAGGTCTAGCGTAATCCGCACAGACAGGATATTCCAACAGAATAATAAAGAATGGAATGACAAAGAATTCACCATGCATGTGATAGACCGCACAGACAGGTTATTCCAACAAAATAATAAAGAATGGAACTAGGTCTAGCGTAATCCGCACAGACAGGATATTCTAACAGAATAATAAAGAATGGAATAATAGAAGAATTTCACCATATATATAAAGACTTCTCATAGGTGAGGTTATTCCAACATAATAATAAAGAATGGAATAATGGAAGAATTTCACCATGTATATCTGATTGCTTAGCATGAGCAAGGTTATTCAAACATAATAATAAAGAATGGAATAACAAAAGCTCTCTTCATGAATACGAAAGAAATAATACTGAAATTCTGTAATTAAGCACACCTAGAAGGGGGTGAATAGGTGAGGGGGGTGAATAGATGAGGATGGTGTATAGGTGTAAATACTTAGAAGTGATCTACAGTGGCTAATTTTCAAAGTTTACTATAGTAGGCTATAATCGGATGGTCTTACCTTATCCGTATTAGTTATATTCTTTGTCTGTTATAAATGGACAGCTAATACCTGTCCGTATTAGTGTAAAAAAATTTTGACGTAAACAAAATCTGCAGAATATAGAAGCTAAAAACAGAAGCAAAATAATATTAAATCACACCGAGATTTTTTACGTGGTTAATCCCCTATCCTCTAGTCTAGTAGCCTAATCCATGTCCAATCCCAACCAGGATTGGAGACTCACTTTATTAAAATAATACTCAGCAATTACAAAGTAAATAAAAACTCCGTGTTACAACGACAATCGATTGGACACCTCTGCAACACCTCTCACCTCTGAAACTTTGATAACTTCGTTGAACAGACTGAGTATTACTAAAATAAAAACCCCAAGCCAATCCTAGACTTGTATTATTATGTTTACAATAGATATTGAAATAAAGGATACAAGAACACTGTAAACCTAGACTAAAAGAATGATATGATAATTTGTATCTTGGATAGCTTGAAGAATTTCTGTTCAGTAGTCTTGTTCTTCTAATGCCGAGCAAAGTAGTATATATATAAAGAAGATAGCAACGACTATGTAACGTACCAATTCCTCCTGCAACGGCTAGTACTTTTTCATTGAAATAGGAGATCAACGTTGCCAATGACAACCTCAGTAGATAAGGAAATACAGTTATGAAGAAGTCGATTAAAATTCAAATACTAGTTGAAAGAGTTCTATTAGCAATTAGCAAGATCCCTTAAAAATAGCAACTACTGTTTAGCATGTGACAAAATAACAGTTCCATCAACTTTAAATAAGAATTCTTAATAAAACCAATTCCTAAAAAATCTCCCAAATACGTATAAATTGGTAGCACAATATATATATAACAGATAACATATATATATATATATATATATATATATATATATATATATTGGAAGGATATAACCCCACAATTAAATATGAGAAATTTAAGGAATATTAAACAGATTTTCAATCTCCTTAAAATACTCCAATTTGAATTAGTCTTCAAAGCAAATCAGGATTGAATATATATTCTATATAAAAACTTAAAGCATGTGACAAAAATAACAACTTGTTTTACTCATTCCAATACTGCAGTAACATGCGTGAACCCATGCAAACTATTATATATTATATAATTAATATTTGAATAACATGACCCAATGTGATTAATTCATGCAATAACCCATGTAAACTATTATTTATTATATAATTAATATGCATAAAAATATTTGAATAATATGACCCAATTAAAGAATAAGTTAATATAAAATCAATTAAGTCCGTATAAATATTGTCATCATTAAAATCACAAAGTATATAAACCAACATTCTCCCCCTTTTTGATGATGACAATATATTATCTTTTAAATTTTAATCCTCCCCCTATCTATAATGCTCCCCCTAAATTTATGCATATTATCTTTTTGTCATCATTGCATATGGTATCTCACTACCAACATGAATACAATGTCAAATACCAAATATCTCTCCCCCTTTGTCATTATCAAAAAGAAATCATTAAGAACAAGTTGGTTATAACATAATCATCATTACCCAAATATATCTCCCCCGTTGTCATTAACAAAAAGGAGAAATTAGTGAGATCCTTGAATTTCACACCATCCTTAAATTTCACAGTCTAACCACATATATACATTCCAAGTTCTCTTCTCAAAGTGCAAAAACGCTCTTCACTTAAAGGTTTTGTAAAAATATCTGCCAATTGATGTTTAGTAGGGACAAATACTAATTTAATTAATCCTTTAGCAACATTATCTCTTAAAAAATGATGTCTGACTTCAATATGCTTATTACGAGAATGAAGCACATGATTTTTTGAAATATCAATTGCACTAGTATTGTCACACATAATAGGCACATTTTCACATATCACATTAAAATCATGAAGAGTTTTAATCATCGATAAAATTTGTGAACAACAACTACCTGCAGCCAAATATTCACCTTTCGTAGTAGACAAGGCAACTAATGTTTGCTTTTTGCTGTGCCAAGCCATAAGGCTTTGTCCTAAAAATTCACAAGCACCACTTGTGATTTTTCTATCAACTTGGCACCCTGCATAATCTGCATCTGAATATCCAATTAGTTCAAAGCTAGGAGATACAGGATAGTATAAGCCAAAATTAATTGTACCAGATAAATATTTAAATATTCTTTTTACCGCTTTAAGATGAGATTCTTTAGGTTGAGCTTGAAATCTAGCACAAAGACATACACTATACATAATATCCGGCCTTGATGCAGTTAAATAAAGTAAACAACCAATCATACCTCGATACATTGTCACTTCAACATTTTTACCTGTAGCATCCGTAGTAAGCTTGATGGTAGTACTAATTGGTGTTGACTTTGGTTTGGTATTTTCAAAACCAAATCTCTTTAATAACTCCTTTACATACTTGGATTAGTGAATGTGAATCCCTTCATTGGATTATTTCATTTGAAGCCCCAAGAAATAGTTTAATTCGCCCATAAGGCTCATGTCAAACTCATTATGCATACATTAGGAAAACCACTCACACAAAGAGTTGGTAGTAGCTCCAAAAATTATATCATCCACATAAATTTGAACAATTAATAAATCTTTATTTTTGGTTTTAATAAAAAGAGTAGAGTCAATCTTACCGCGATTAAAACCATTTTCTAATAAAAACTTGCTTAGTCTTTCATACCAAGCTCTTGGAGCTTGTTTTAATCTATACAAAGCCTTTTTCAATTTAAACACATGATGTGGATATTTTTCATGTTCAAAACCGGGTGGTTGCTTAACATATACTTCTTCATTTAAGTAACCATTTAAAAAAGCACTTTTCACATCCATTTGATATAATTTAAATTGTCTAAAGCATGCATAGGCTAATAAAATTCTTATAGCTTCCAACCTTGCAACAGGGGCAAAGGTTTCTTCATAGTCTATACCTTCTTGTTGATTATAGCCTTGAGCTACCAATCTAGCTTTGTTTCTTGTTATAATACCATTTTTATCTAATTTATTTTTGAAAATCCATTTAGTACCAATAATAGAAGCATCTTTAGGAGGTTTGACAAGATCCCATACCTGACACCTTTCGAATTGGTTTAATTCTTCCTGCATGGTAATAGACTAATTTTCATCTTGAACTGCTTCCTTGGCATTCTTTGGTTCTATTTGTGAAAGAAATGCGAAGAATGCATAGTAATTCCTTGCTTTCCTTCTTGTGTTTATCCAAGTGTCAGGATCACATATGATCTGATTTGGTGGATGATTTGTCATTGTTCTAGATGGTTTAGGAAGCCTTGCTGTAGTCATTTGTTCGTTGGATTCAAACTGTGGTATGTCACATTCTGCATCAGTGTGTTCGTCTGATTTTTCTTCTAAATTGGACGAGTCTGACTGTCTGTTTTTCGGTGTCTGCATGTCTGAGTTTTCTACTAAAATGGACGGGTCAGGCTGTATGATTTAATGTGTATTTCCTTCTGATTCAAATGGCTTAGGCTGTCTGATTTCAACTGTATTTCCTTCTGATTCGGACGGCTTAAGCTGTCTGATTTCAACTGTATTTCCTTCTGATTCGGATGGCTTAGACTGTCCGGATTTAGCAGTTTGGCTTCCATGACTCAAATTGTTATTTCCTGCAGAATCCTCATCTTTTGACAGATCATGGTTAACTTCACTAAATATTACATGTATTGATTCTTCAACCTTTGACTTGTCAAGATTATAAACCCTATATGTCTTACTATGTGCTGAATAACCAAGAAAAATAGCTTCAGTTGATTTTGCAACAAATTTTCCAAGGTTACTATTAGTATTTAAAACAAAACATTTAGCACCAAACACTTTAAAATAATTAATATTAGGAATCCTTTTGTTTAGTAACTCATATGGTGTTTTTAATAAAATGGGTATAATCAATACTCTATTTAGAATGTAACATGCAGTACTTACAGCCTCTACCCAAAATCTTTTAGGCAGTTTACTTTCTTAAAGTAACGTTCTTGCAGTTTCTTGGAGAGTACAATTTTTGCATTCCACTACACCATTTTGTTGTGGTGTTCTTGGTGCAGAAAATTCATGTGTAACACCTTTCTCACTGCAATATGGTATAAAGTCTTTTCCAAATTCCCCACCATGGTCACTCCGAATGCCAATCAGCTTGAGGCTGTGTTTTGTTTCAACATTCTTTATAAGCTTTTTAAATTCTGCAAAAGCTTGATCTTTAGTTTTCAAAAATAAAACCCATGTAAATCTTGAAAAATCATCAACAATAACAAAGGCATAATGATTATTTCCTAAGCTAGCATATCTCTCGGGTCCAAACAAATCAAGATGCAATAATTGAAGAGGTAAAGAAGTTGATACCTGATTTTTACTGATAAAGGAATTTCTTGCTTGCTTACCTAACTGACATGCATTACAAATCCATGTCTTTTCATATTTTAGCTTTGGAAATCCTTTGACAAGGTTCTTGGTAGCTAGTTTGTTAATCAATTCCATATGCACATGTCCTAACCTTCTATGCCAAAGAATAGTTTGATCTTGAACAGCAGTTAGGCAAATATCTTCATTTTGATTTTCAAAATTAATTGTATAAATATTACCTTCCCTTTGAGCAATTAAAGGAACATTGTGAGAAGCATGAATAATAGCACATTTATCTTTTTCAAAAACCACTTTATGTCCACTATCCATTAGTTGACTTACACTAATTAAATTATATTTTAATCCTTCAACATAATGAACATTATCAATGAAAACCTTACCATTCCCAATTTTACCTTTACTGACAATTTGGCATGTGGTGTCATCTCCAAAGGTAACAATTCCTCCCTTCTTAGTAGTTAGTGAGATGAATTTAGTATTATCGCCCGTCATGTGTCTAGAACATCCACTGTCTAGCACCCATTTATGTGATGGTACTTTAGCTTTAAAACACACCTACAAAGCAAAGAAGTAGCTCATCGTTTTGATACCCAATCTGTTTTGGGTTTAAGTATTGTTAGTAGCAATTAAATCTCTTTTCTTTACCCAAACTTGTTTTATTTTAATTTTATTACAGTTTGTATCATAATGTCCTTTTAAACCACAATTTTTGCAAGTAACAAAAGGTGAGCAATAAAGAGGCTTGTTCCTTGGTTTATTATTTATTACACTAATTTTATTAGTAGTGCTTGTAATGTTCTTAACAGGATTGTATCCAATTCCTTGTTTATCTAGACTTGACCTTTGAGCACCTAACATTATATTTAAATTCTCTTCCCCTTGAACAAATTTTGCAAGATCCTTTTTCAATGAAATTATTTCTTCCTCATTATTATTTTGCATGTTTAATATTTTTCCATCATTAAAAGCATCAATACAAATATCTCTCATTTTCAAACTTTCTTTTAAAAAATTATTTTCCTTTTTAAGATCATTAAATTCTTCATTTAATTTGTTTGCACGTTTATATAGAATTTTATTATAGTTATCAAGATAATCAATTTTAGCATTTAACTTAGATACTTCAGTTGATGTGCAATCTTTAACTATTTCTTGTTTTTCTTCAATTAATGTTTCTACCTCTTTCATTAAATCATTTATCCAATTTTTTAAATGAACATTTTTCTCTTTAATACGAATATTTTCATTTTTTAAAACTAGATAATCGAAAATAGCAATATCACCAAGTTCAGAGTTTACCTCAAATGATTCTTGATTGTATAATCCAGTGAAACACAGTTGAGCAGTTTCATCTTCTTCCTCGTCATGATTGGACTCATTATCGCTCCATGTCATTAACGCCTTTCCTTTTAAATTGCTTGCTTTGTTCTTCCTTTTTAATTGGAAACAGTCTCTCTTGAAATGTCCGGGCCTTCCACATTCAAAACAGTTATCTTCTTGTGGCTTTTGCTTGGCGTCTTTCTTGTTGTTTAATGTCTTGCCTTGAAACTTTGATTTATTCTTCTTTCTAAGCAGCTCTCTCAATTTTTGGGACATCATAGTTATTTCTTCATCGGAGTCTTCATCATCATCTTCTAAGTAGCTTTCAACTTGAAGAGCTAAGGTCTTCCTTTTAGGTCCTTCATCTTCTTCATCATACCTCTTTAGTTGATTTTTAAATTCTTCAAGTTATCCAAACAAAGTTAGAGTTTCCATCGTACTGATTGTAGTTGAGTCTTGAAGAGTTGTAACTTTTGGTGCAAACCATTTTGGCATGACTCTAAGTATCTTTCTATTTATCTCCCTTTGATAAATTTTCCGGCCGAGCATGCTTAGAGAGTTCATAAGAGTGAGGAATCTAGTTTGAGCTTCTTTGATGGATTCATTCTTCTCTAACCTGAAAAGTTCATATTCTTTCATTAACATACTTAATTTGACTTCTTTTACCTTTGTAGTTCCCTCATGGCTCATGACGATTGTATCCCATATTTCTTTAGCAGTTGTGCATGCAGAAACTTTGTCAATTTCAGCTTAAATCATCCCACTTAGCAGCAAGTTCATGGCTTTGGAGTCGTAGGATACCATGTATGATTCATTTAAATCCATTTCCATGAGAGTCTTCGGTTTTCCATCATCATGTCTTGGAATGACAGGGCCATTTTCAACAACCCACCATTCCCATGGGTCTCGTTTGAGATAAATCATCATTCTAAACTTCCAAAAGTTGAAGTTTTCACTTCCAAGAAACAAAGGTGGCCCTGCTTGTGGATTGATCTTCTTGAAAATTGAGGTGTGCCATAGGATCTTTCCCTACGACCTGTAAAGATCAATATTAGTAGAGCCTTGCTCTGATACCAAATGAAATTCTGTAATTAAGCACACCTAGGGGGGGTGAATAAGTGAAGGGGGGGGGGTGAATGGGTGTAAATACTTAGAAGTGATCTAGAGTGGCCAATTTTCAAAGTTTACTATAGCAGGCTATAATCGGACGGCCTAACCCTGTCCGTATTAGTTATATTCTTCGTCTATTATACACGAACAGCTAATACCTGTCCGTATTAGTGTAAAAAATTTTCGATGTAAACAAAACCTACAGAATATAGAAGCTAAAAACAGAAGCAAAACAACAGTAAATCATACCGAGATTTTTTACGTGGTTCGGCCCCTATCCTCTAGTCTAGTAGCCTAATCCACGTCCAATCCCAACTAGGATTGGAGACTCACTTTATTAAAATAATACTCAGTAATTACAAAGTAAATAAAAACTCCATGTTACAACGACAATCGATTGGACACCTCTGCCCCCTTTGCACCTCTGCAACACCTCTCACCTCTGAGACTTTGATAACTTCGTTGAACAGATTGAGTATTACTAAAATAAAAACCCAAGCCAATCCTAGACTTGAACTACTATGTTTAAAATAGATATTGAAATAAAGGATACAAGAACACTGTAAACCAAGACTAAAAGAATGATATGATAATTTGTATCTTCGATAGCTTGAAGAATTTCTGTTCAGTAGTCTTGTTCTTCCAATGCCGAGCAAAGTAGTATATATATAAAGAAGATAGCAACGGCTATGTAACGTTCCAATTCCTCCTGCAACGGCTAGTACTTTTTGATTGAAATAGGAGATCAATGTTACCAATGACAACCTCAGTAGATAAGGAAATACAGCTATGAAGAAGTCAATTAAAATTCAAATACTAGTTGAAAGAGTCCTATTAGCAATTAGCAAGATCCCTTAAAAATAGCAACTACTGTTTAGCATGTGACAAAATAACAGTTCCATCAACTTTAAATAAGAATCCTTAATAAAACCAATTCCTAAAAAATCTCCCAAATACGTATAAATTGGTAGCACAATATATATATATATATATATATATATATATATATATAATAGATAACATATATATATATTGGAAGGATATAACCCCACAATTAAATATGAGAAATTTAAGGAATATTAAACAGATTTTCAATCTCCTTAAAATACTCCAATTTGAATTAGTCTTCAAAGCAAATCAGGATTGAATATATATTCTATATAAAAACTTAAAGCATGTGACAAAAATAACAACTTATTTTACTCATTCCAATACTGCAGTAACATGCGTGAACCCATGCAAACTATTATATATTATATAATTAATATTTGAATAACATGACCCAATGTGATTAATCCATGCAATAACCCATGCAAACTATTATTTATTATATAATTAATATGCATAAAAATATTTGAATAACATGACCCAATTAAAGAATAAGTCAATATAAAATTAATTAAGCCCATATAAATATTGTCATCATTAAAATCACAAAGTATATAAACCAACAAATACCCCTTACCTTAGAAAGAAACTGGATACTGGAGTAGAGAGGTAGCAAACTTCTCTTCTTCTTTCTCTCTATAATTTCTCTCTATAATAATTGTTCTATAGCTTTAGTGAACTGGTGAGAAATGAAGAAAGAATAAACTTCTATTTATAGGAAAATATAGTTTCGATAATTGCACGTTTTGGGGCTCGAAATATTATAGTACAATACCTTCAACTTTTCTTTCATTTTTAATTTAGTCCTGCAAGTATTATCAAACTTGCACCACCTCCCCTAATAGTAAATTATGTGAATCAATAGTTCAAACATGTGAATCAATAGTTATTATCATGTGAAAATACGAATTATAGTATAGTACCTCCATCTATACCTCCATTTTTAACTTGGTCATGCAAGTATTATCAATCTTGCACCAACTCCCCTAATAGTACAAGAATGTGAATCAATAGTACACATATGTGAACAAATAGTTATAATCATGTGAATTAATAGCAATTAATTGCTCATTTATCCGGTTAAGCATCATTTGACCGGGTCAAGATAACTTCCAGACATCAATTAATATCGAAATAAATGTCGATTTCCACTAACACTAATAATTCCAACACAATGGAAGTATCAATTTCATCTTTAATCAATACGAACTTATTCATCATTAATATTATAACTCACAATATTTAACAACCTGTGTCGCTCCTCGGAAAGGGGGCTTTCGATAAGGATTTCTCCTTATTGGCGCAATTGATTAGATGACCAAACCTCTCCTTGACAGAACTTCTAGACATTGTAAATATTATAATTTAATAATATGAATAACTTTGTCGTCGCAATTATTAATTTAATAATATATCATATAATGCAGATGATACTGTGACAATAATTGAATCAATAATATGAGAGATATGATGCAGCAATTACTGTAGCAATAATTGAGTATAACTGAGTGACTTCTCACGTAAGCATCAATAATAATTACCGTGTGTTACTAAGAAATCACGCGTATTACTGTACTTTTACTACCGGGTAGTTCAACAGTTTAACGGTAAAACTTCCGCCGTTATTTTTATAAAAAGATAATTATGTCGTTTTCTAACTACGACAATACTTCCGTTGTGGGGTCCACCAATGATTGTGTCGTCATACGAATATTCCCTGTTAAAATGAATATTTCCTGACTAATCGAATATTATATAACCACTTGCTTACTTTGCAAAATTTGTAAATATTACCCACAACTATAACATTATATCAAATCCACACCATAATATTCAAAAATATATTTCAAGAAAATTATTCTTTATTCATAAAAGTTGGGGTCTTACAAATAATGAATTAAATTTCTCTATCAGGCGGAAGACCTAGAAAATCTTCCGGGAATACGTCCGCAAAATCTCTAGCAACTGATATCTCTTCCAGTTTCACACCCTTTCTTTGAGTATTGACTATGTAAGCTAAATATCCTATACAGCCTTGACTCAACAACTTTTTGGCCTGCATAATCGTCAAACATTTCGCTTGTCTAGGAAATTTGCTACCATATATGACTACCTTTGACGAGGTCATAAGGTTTACAATTTTCTTTTAGCAATTAATTATCGCTCCATAATTGAATAGCTAATTCATTCCCAATATGACATCAAACTCTCCAAGTTTTATTGGGATTAAATCTATTGTCATAACATTTCCCTTAATATTCACCCTACAATTATTGTATACGAATCTAACACGAATTACCTCCGTATTTGCAATTTCTATATTTAAAGGGAAATTCAACACTTCACTAGGCAATCCTAACCTCTTAGCAAATTCATCAGATATAAACGAGCAAGTAGCACCCGAATCAAATAATACATATGCATTTATATCATTCATCAGAACAATACCTGACACAACATCTTTTGATTGCACCGTATCTTGCACAGTCATGTTGAAGGTTCTAGTTGTGGGCCTATTTGATGACGTTGGTCTAGTAATAGCCAACGTACCTCCACTGCCACCTCCCTTGCTTCCAGTTACCTCTCCAGCTTTCTTCTTAAAGCACTCACGAGCAAGATGATCCTTTGAACTGCAAGTATAACAAGCATTCTTCTTCGGTGATGGCAATTCGGATCAATGTGAACCTCTTGGCCACAATTGAAGCACACTCGCTTACCCTTCAAGCACATGTCAGTGTGATTTTTCCCACATATAGCACACACTTCAAACTTCCTTTTCTGGTGGCTAACTCTGTTGGCTTCCAGCCCCAACACTTGAATTCTACTTCCTCTTCGGGTTATTATTATTTCCACCACTGCAGCCACAAGTTTTAACTTCATTCTCACTCTTCTTCTTCCTTTGTTCCTGATTGTACTTCGTTACGGCATCGCTTCCATCTTTCGCGGTAATCGTCTTCTCAAGCACCGCTACAAACGTCTTTAACTGAAACATGGAGACTCTTCTATACAACCAGGACTTCAGTCCCTATTTGAATCTTCTTGCCTTGCGCTCATCTTTGTTAACTTTATATGGCGCAAATCTCACCAACTCATTGAACTTTGATGCATATTCTGAGACCGTCATAGCACCTTGCTTCAGCTCTAAAAACTGGACCTCCATCTAACTCTGTGAACTCTCTGAGAAATAGGTCTCAAAAAATATTTCCTTGAACCTATCCCAAATCATCACTCCCTGACCTCCTCGGGTTTTGTTTGCCTGCCACCAATAACTGGCTTCTGCTTTCAACATAAATGTCACAAAATCAGTCTTCTGGTCCTCACTGACTCTAGCAGCATCGAAAAATTTCTGTATTTCCATGATCTAGGTCTGTGCCTCAACCGGATTCATGGTCCCACAAAATTCTGGTGGTCCAACCACCTTGAAATCCTTAAAAGTCACAGCTTGGTTCTGCGGTTAATTCTGCAGCGCTCCCATCAGTAATGTCACAAATTGTTGAACTGAGGTAGCCTCAACATTGTTGTTGTTAGTAGACCCCTCAGGGTTTTATTGTCATGGTTGACGTCTTCTTGGAGGTATTTTTTGTTTAAAATACACTTATTACATCATTATTCAATCTTTTAAGTATTTCTACTTAACTTGTACATCATAAAAGATCATTACAAAATACATAACATCTTGAATAAATTTTAACATTTTATTCATTCATAATCTTTTAAAAAGATAATAATGATACCATCCCTGCTATCTACATCTCTTTCTGAACTCATAAAGCTTTAGGATAACATCATCATATCCCATTGGTTATATAACACTTGGGATTTACATCTTATTTACTATCTAATTATTTACACATCAATTACATTCTCTATTATGGCCTACTAAAATGTTGCATAGCCTTACGACGCTCCTCTTCTATGATACGGAACATTGTTCTGCGATCTAACATATACCATGGCAGCATCTCGAATTGAGTTGGATAGTACATGACTCCGTCTTGAGCTCGGTTTATCACGGTGTTAAAAACATAATTCATCTCTTTCATCTTGATCTTCTTTGCTTGTACCTCTCCCTCTGCTATCTCGGCACGCTGAGAAGCTTTCTCATACGCATCTTCAACTCTTGCTCTCTTGGCGGATTATTCTTTCAAGTTGTCTTTCAGCTTTGCAATCTCCTCCATCAGCTACTCATTCTCCCCCTCTATGTGAACCAGCTTCCATTCCACATTGATGAGACGCTCATCAAGATCCCGGATCTCATCCTCCTTTTGCGCCATCAAAGTCTGACGCTCAGCTACTATATCCTCCAACTCCTCGACTCTATCTTGAAGCTCAATATTACAATCATATACCTCATCATACATATGAGCTATGATAGAGTTTGGTGGAAACTCTTCCTCCTCCTCATCTTCATCCATCTATGGCAGCTCCACGGGGTCTTCCTCATCCGTCTATACCACATCCTCCTCATCAGGTATACCTCATCATACATATGAAATGTCCTATGTGATTCGATAAATATCAACCCAGTAGTCCTTGGCCAAGGAAAAATAAAATTAGAAAGGAGTTTCTAATTTGCATTATTTGGAGTTGTGCATTTAAGAATCGAAATACATATAATTAAATAAAATAATACTTGACAGTAATTTCATGTCTTATATTTAATTTGGATATTTTATGGTGGAAGGATTGAATTGTACGGTAACTATTTACTCAAAGGTTATTTTATAATTAATGTTGAAATCTATATTATCTAGAAAGTCGTTAATCGCTAGGGAGGCTTATTCCTATTGTATAATAAATATTATTTATTTAAATAAATTAATAGTTTAATTTATTTATTTAAATAAGATTAGAATTGTTCTAATTGATTTATTCACAACCGGTTTAATATGGAGAACCTAAAGGGTCACACCATAAAAGAAAAAAATATTTATTTAAGAAGTAAATGGTATAATCGTAATAATAAGTTAAGTGTATTTAATTTAATCTATGGTGATAGAATAAATTAAATAGCTTAATATTTATTATTTAATATTTTAGAAATATTAAATATAAATTAATAAGAGGAGACTTATTATTATTATTATTATTATTATTTAATTCCTAAAGGAGTTGGGGAATTAATTAATATAAGTACTCTCATTTATTCCTAATATGATTAGGAAACAAATTAATTAAAAGAGTTAAATTAATTATTTCTAATAAGATTTGGGAGACGAATTAATTAAAGTAGTTTAATTAATAAAAATTAAAAAAACCCAATTCTTTAATTGTTAAGGAGGATTGTCTACATCTATAAATAATAGGAGTCTTATTATGGTGGAGGTTGATGTTTTACAAAAACACATGATACATGATTCTAATAGTTTGAGAGTGCGCTCTTTTTCTATAGAGATAGAAAATTAGGACTTTGCCAAACACCCATCTTCTTGAATATTTGTTCTTCCTTGGAGGATCACCTCTAGAGGCCAAATACTTGGGTGGCTAACGTTGATCAAAGTAAGGAATCAAACCTAGTGGATTCAAGTTGAACGCGAAAAGGATTGTAGGTGAACTCATACCCGAGGAAGCTAGCACTACTACAAAACAGTAAATAAATAACGCGTAAAAAATATTGTGGTTTGTATCCCATAAACGTCGTGGTTAAGGGTGTCATTTATTTGACACCCTTTATACAACGTTTTTAAAACGTTGTGGTGTGTCACATTTACAATATTTTTTTCTTAAAAAACGTTGTATATTTATTTTTCAGAAATCATTGGATGCATGAACACGTTGCAGATGGTATGATTCCACAACGTTTTCTGACTTAAAATGTTGTAATTGAATACATCAGACAACGTTTAGACACATTTATACAACGTTTAAAAGGTGTCATCTATTTGACACCATTTATACAACGTTTTTAAAACGTTGTAGTTTGACTTAAAAATGTTGTAATACATGCATATAACAACTATTTTTGGATCTCTACCTTAACAAGCTACAACAGACAACGTTTAAACATATTTATACAACGTTTAGAAGGTGTCATCTATTTAAAGCCAAAATGTATCAAACATTTAAAATATACCAATTACAAATAATATTACTATCCATACATCTCAAATTCAAAATATACCAATTACAAATAATATATTAATACCATATAATATGTTTACATCCCAATAGTACCAAACTATCCATACATCTCAAATTCACTTTTCAATATAATTACTACTATATTGAATTGTGAATTTGACTACATCCACAAAATATACCAAACTATCCATAAAATTAAACTACTACCTAATTAAACTATCCATACAATATGCCTTGTATTTTGCTTGCGCCTACAAAGAAGAACAGGAGAGATTAAGAACATTATACTGGACAAAATAGAAAAGTTAGCAATTTAATGAATTGTCATTAAATACAAACATGAATATGTTTGAACTTGATTTAGACTCATGTAACGAATCCCTCATTTTCCAGTTTGACTAGCATCCAAAGTAACTTGTGCATTTTCTAATTCAACTGTCAGATTATTTTCAAGGACAAAAAAGGTTATAACAAGATAATTGTGATGAAGATATTTTCTACTACAAGAGCTGGTATGCAGTTAATGCAAATGAAATTTCATCAGGAGATGCAAAATCTCGGTAGGAATACCAATTATCTTGTTAGATTTACCTGCACATAAGAAAGTGGTGCAAAAATTTGAAAAGGTTGATTTATAGTCAACTAAAAATTGTATTAACAGAAAATATGCAAGTATAAATAGTCTCACTGGAGAAAAGAGATAACCAATCGCAGCCACTTCGATTAGATGAGTTCCCGCTGGCACATTATGGCTTTTAGCAAGAAATAAGGAACTTCATCAAAAATATAGAATGATTACAAGCATAGAACTGGTATGTTGGTTACCTTTTGTCATTCAAAATATACTACTTCTCATTATGCCCGAAAGAGTACATAATGCTAAAGGATCTTCCTTATTTAAATTATCTCCTTCATCAAATCAACTTCAATCAGGATATGCTTTCAGAAATACATGACATGCAAGGATGAAACCAACTCAAATGAAAAATGATGTAGTTTATATCACCTTCTTTAGCCTTGATGGCCTGCTCCATGGACTGAATGACATCTTCAAGTAAAGGCACTCCCATTCGATAGTTTAGTGCATTACCATAACCCTTCAATATGAACAACTCAAGGTCGTCTGTCCACTCCAACAAAGCAACCTAAGAATGCACACTTTTCTAAATCAATAAGCACAGAGAGCAAGAAACAAAAGAAGTGAAATTAATGATACAAAACTGCAATGATAGTAGACATGGAATCGTTCTCAAACTATCAAGCAATACACATGGCCAAATCAATCATACAAATATTTAAAGAATAGCAAAAACGAAGCACAATATATATAGTCATGACAAGTTAATAAGTGTGGAACTTATGTACCTTAGAAGGGCTGAACATAACACAAGCTTGATCAAGTATGTTTAATAGAGATACTTGCTGCCCAATTTGCATCCAACATATGATAATCAGAATGGAAACAGTTTCAGTCAAATGAACCCATAAAAGAGTGTTTCTGGTAGAAATGTTCAATTAATAGTTAATGGAGTACATGGGCAGATGGTGTATACTTGTTTGCAAAGAAACCAAAGAGAGGAAGTATCATGTCTTGTAAAATTTAGCCCATAACGCCTCACTAATGAATTAGTAATTTCATCGAGGATAGGTTGCTTGAGCTTATCAACAAAAGGTTCCTGACTTTTTCTAAAAGCCTGCACCCACAGGCTAAAGGTAAGAAATGGTCTCCAATGATTCCAACTAGACATTATTGAGAAAGCAATATTTAGATTGGAATAGATTTTCTTTAATCGTATTGAGAAATATGAACTTTTCACCCTACCAGATCGACCAAGTGCACACCGACACGCATTTAACATGCAACTTCCACAAAAATCCAAATCTAGAGTGTGCAGCCTCAGTGCAGAAGAAGACTAGAAGAAAAATATTAAAAATAGAAGAGCCAAATTTTGTACTAATTAAAGTATTTAAAAAGTTCATAACTTCAGAAGTTTCTTGCACAGATAAATGTTGTTTGCAAGCTTAAAATTTAATCTTTTTTAAGCAAATCTGCAAATTATTTTGCTAGTATCACGGGCGCCTAATAACTGGTTAATAGACAATTATAGTGACCTAAAATCCTGAAAGATACCACACGTTTTTTTGCGTACAAAAGCCAAAAAGTGGTAGTGTGAGGACCATGGGTATGGTTTCTATCCACTCTGATATTAGCATTAAAACTGCACAAAGTTTCTGTTTTTAGTAATCAAAAGAAAAACAAAGTTGCTACTCCATGTAGGGATTGCTTATCACCTGAGTAATGTGAGAATAATATTTTAATACACATTCAAACTCCATGCTAAAGTACTTATCAACTATGAGTTGCTTAATAAAGACACAAAAAGACCAATGGGGGAGTATCATGACAACCAAATACCAAGTGTCAGCATAAGTTATTTATATACAGTGTGAAAAGAAAGTGTTCATTAACAATGAGATATTATTACTTCTTTTAAGTAGCACTACAAATTACGTCAGCAAATACATCCACAATGATGCATCCAGGTCTGCTATTGAGCCTTTACCCTTATTATAGGTTGAGCAATAGAGGCAATTGAGAAGAAAAAGGTCTGCTATAGCAATTAATTTGTGATGTTGTTGTATAACACAGATGTTAGTTCTTTAATCAACATTTTCATGACAGGACTAGTGGAAGTAAAATGTTGAATAAGCTTAATGTCTGTGAGAATTATAACATCAAGAGAAATGAATATGAGGTAGAAGTATGAAAGTTGAATGTTGATATCTACTTATCTAGTCAATTGTGTCAGTTGTCTAGAGTAATTTACTCATAAAAAAAGGAACAATAATGCTCCTCAGTTGTTGAACCTCTTGCCTTACCTAATGCTCATAAGGCTGTGAATCAAAGAACCTCTACGGCAAGTAGAAGGACCGGTGTTGTGGCTCAAAGAGTGGAACATGAGAACTACTAAGACTACTACTATGTAGGAAGAACACTTGAAGTACAGAGATGGAGCTAATCATTCATATGCCATATTTACTGACAAAGACATGTTGGAATATTCAAAGCAAAAGTAGAAATGTACAAAGCATTGTCTCAAATCAATCAATATTTACATGACTACATACAACATAACAACATAACATCATCTAAAACATAGTGCATGCTACCATACCTGGTTTTGATCTCTCTGAAGTTGTTCCATTATTGTAAACACTCTTTCTATTCCTAAACTGACACCAACATCAGGAACCTACTTTGTACCAAACATCCCTATTAGTTTATCATAATGCCCACCAGCTGCAATTGAACCAACCTGAGGAAAATGGAAGTTAAGTTATGTTCACATTACAGCCTGCATGCTCACACAAGAAGAAAAAATAGAAAGAGGGAGGGGCTAACTGTTTAATGACTTGATTTATTGCCTCATCACATAACACCTCAGTATACGAGGGAGAGATTTAGAAAAAGAATATAGAGGGCAATGCATGCTACCATGTTATTTAACTATATGATTTGAGCATGCTAACTACAGAATGACATGTAGTTGGTAGTTCAACCCCCAATAAATTTTATCTGGTTATCTCATTAGATAAACCTAGACCGTCCCACACATGGTTCAAAGTCATGATATCATAAGACGTATCGGCATCAATTCTAAATGTGGTATCATAAGACGTATAAGGCTACAATAGTTTTGCAATAATGAGAGCACCA
This sequence comes from Panax ginseng, assembly GCA_020205605.1. NCBI lineage: Eukaryota > Viridiplantae > Streptophyta > Magnoliopsida > Apiales > Araliaceae > Panax > Panax ginseng. The sequence goes on along the minus strand of CM035139.1, from coordinate 130,033,116 downwards.
AATACCTACAATAAAGCCAGAAATTCTCAATGATGCAACAAAACAAGAAAACACTCCCAATGCTCAATCAAGCAAAACACAAAAAGAGGACATAAATTTACCAGGGATGATGCGTGTATTATATCAGGCTTAAATTGGGAAACCGTTGATATTATCCTAGGGCTGAGTGCTAGGGAAAGTGGCACCTTTTGGTACCATGGTCAGGGGAAGCTACAAAAAAAATTGAGAACCATTAGCGAGAAACATCTAGATATTGACCACTATGAGGCTCCATAATCCATAAGCTTTAATAATCCCAATCTTTGGATGGAGCATGAACAAGCCTAACACCTTAAACTGATAAACTCTTTGTAGGAAAATTAGTAAATTCTATTGATAAGTAAGATTAAGATTTCTACTGAAGAGTTAATCACTTTGCAGCTACCACAGTTTATTAATGATATGCTAGTATCAATAAAGTTTATGCAGGGCTCTTAGAATAATGTATAAGATTTGTTAAGAGATGAGTCTCAAAGACGTTATGCAAGTTTATCTTTAGAAATTTGAAGTAATATGGAGTTAGAATCAGAAGATCATAACAACATAAACTTTCTCACAAATTGATTACAACCTGTTTGATCCAATCAATTTCTCTCCACGAAATTCATGCGGAACTCCTTCATGAGTTGTCACAACCATCACCAACACCATTCACACGCGATTTTAGCAATGAATCATGTGAAGTCATGCAGCAAATATATCAAAGTGTGTCCAGGATGCCAACTTCGTAACTACTGATTTTCAAATATTTTTGTCCTAGTCAGATATATAATTAAATAAATTGGTAAAAGTCATCAAGTTTAAAACATTTATTAATTGAATAAGGGTTCCCTTAATGCCACTTGATCCAAGGAATGTATCAAACTGGGATAAGATGTCTCTAAAATGGATTTAAGGAAAAAAAGAAATAAAGTGCCTGTAATTAATATGAATGTGTAACACCCAAAGCACATAAAGCCATTGAAATTCTCTGACCTTTCTTTTTTGTTTTTGTTTCGAATGAAGATCAAAGACAGAAATGTCACACTTGAAAAAGAGCGAAGCTTTTCTAGAAACTATGTACCTGATGAAGAATTAAAAAGAAGATCTTTGAAACATCAAATAATCTTTAAAGGAAAGTAGAGATATATAATGGTAAGATTTTTCATCATTTTCAGCTAATTATTCTATATTTTAGCAAGAATTAAGGAACTTCGTCAAAATATAGAATGAGTACAAGCATAAAATCCAGAAATTTACACACACACACACACACACACACACACACATATATATATATATATATATATATATATATATATATATATATATTGACATGTATAAATAACATATTCTAAAAGATCTAATTTTTGTTATAAGCTTTAGCAAGATTATGCGCTTCCAAGATAACCAATTAGTGTGAATGGGAGAGCAAATGGTAACTAAATGCCTATAATTTAGATGCATATCATAAAAGTCCTCAATTCTGTTGAACAATGAAATATAGCTTATATAGCACAGCAAGAATAAGTACCTAATTACAATGAAGTAGATCCATATAAAATTAAGTAATAAAACATACATTAATAATGAATAAACTAACTTCTAACAATAAAATAATGAAACAGACTAGAGCCATTTGAAAATTAGCTATAAAATAGACATTAACAATGAAAAAACTAACTTCAAACAAAATATATCGTATATCACAATTTTGAACTTAAATCGCCTCCAATTAAAGATCAAGTAAAACTTTCAGGTGTATATAGGCGAAGATGAAATATCATGCAATTGTACCCATGAGAGAGGCTTCGAGCATGTAATTAGCCAAGAGGACGTGATCAGTAGGGTTAAGGGCTTCCATCGGACGGGTCTGGATTTCTCTAGTGATGTAAATGGTGTACATCATGATGACGAAGATGGTGGCAGCGACGGATTTGATGACGAGCGGTTCCCTTCCTCGTTTAACGCGATCCAAACCCATAATTAGAAGCTTTTCGCGAGAGGGTTACGAATAACAAGAGTGAGAATCCCCCGCCATTTCGGCAAACATCAACATGAACAATAGTTGTATCATTGTCCCCTCTCACTACAAAGTCACAAACCCTAGCCAGAGAGAGGAGAGAGAGAATTAGAAAAGTGTTTTTATTTATCAATTACTGCATCAATTATTAATAATAGAACAAAGGGTGGTTACCGTGAAGCGAAACAACATGAAGCGGAGTCTGATTATCGTAATCCCTGATATGAACAAGGGTGTAAATTGGGATTTGGGAGAGCTGCTTCAGTTGTTGGAAGGCTGGGAGGCAAAGGGAGGGTTTTTAATTTCAAAGTTTATTCTTCCGTGCAATTTATTTTAAGCTCCGTGTTTTTGACATAGATAATGTTCTTTTAAAAAAAATGTTATTTATTTAAAAAATTTTGCCCTTATAAATAGATAATATTTTTTCATATGTATCTACAATATTTTGTTAAAAAATATTATGAAACAAAATACCACAACATTTTTTATAAAAACGTTGTTGTTTAAGTGTTGTCTGTTTACTATTTTGTACTAGTGTAGTTTCTACAATGGTATGAATCTGTTTTTCATCTCTTTTCTATTGATTGATAATTATGCACATAGTATGATCATGGTGATGGGTTTGTATGAATATTTTAAATTCTTATTTTATCGCGCTTCCACACCTTTTTATGTAATTGATTGCATAATCACGCTATATACAAACCCAACAATGGTATCAGAGCCTAACTTTGTGATAATTATCGATCTTGATGATTCTATGTATGCATGATATGCGATTTGATCAAATTTTCTAGGCAAAATATTTTTCCTATTCTGTCCACGATGCGGCATAGCTATGCCGTCTACTGATTCATTACGGAGCGCAAATTTATACATAACCGAAATAATTTTCGGGGCTAAGAACGCAATTGCAACAGATGTTGATGTATTTTAGTATGATTAGCCCATTACCAAATTCTGAATTTTTTTATTTTAATATTTATTTCAATTAACATAAAAAATGTTTATTTCGAATTGGAATATGATTAAAAGAAAAGTTATATATTAACTTGGATTTGGATTCCACGTTCATTTGAATAAAAAAGTTTATTCAAAAGTTTTATATAAACTTGAAATTAGATTTCACGTTCGTTTGAATAAAAGAGTTTATTCAAAAGTTTTATATTCATTTGGAATTATATTCCACGTTCCCTTGAATAAAAGATTTTATTCAAATATGGAATAGGATTACATGTTTCCTAGAATGAAGGAGTTTATTCACATATGGAGTAGGATTTCATATTTTCTAAAATTAAAGATGTTTATTTTGATAAGGAATACGATTCCATATTTTCTAGAATAAAGGAGTTTATTCACATATGAAATAGGATGTCATGTTTCCTAAAATTAAAGATGTTTAATTTTGATAAGGAATATGATTCAAAATATTTTATTTTTCCAGCAATTGTAAGTTAAATAAAGGAGTTTATTTTATACTTAAAATTGGATTCCTTATTAATTAAAATAAAGGAGTTTATTTTTCTTTGGGATTTGATTAAAAATAAAGGATTTATTTTTATTCAAAATTGGATAAAATAAAATAAAAAATTTATTATGATTTAAATTTTGATTAAAATAAAGGAGTTTATTTTTATCTCAAAATTGAATTTTAATAAATTTAAAAGTGCCCATTAAATTGATATCGATGCATATATGGAATAGATTTATTATTCATGAGATTAATTTATTTATTGATGCATATGTTGATGTGCATGATAATAAATAGGATTGATTCTGGACTATTAACAAATGTGATTGGATTTTATTTTAGTTGGATGCATGAATGTATGGATTTTATTAAATGGGGTATGCGTACCTCATCTACTCTAATTTTTCTTAATGTAAATTATATCTCCCTCATATGTACTTCCCCTCGACTACTGATCAATGTTTCTATTTATTTTAAATAATTTTGTAATAAGAATAGTTAGAATTAATTTTGAAGAATTGGAGATCAAGGAGCAAGGAGCAAGGAGCAAGGAGCAAGGAGCAAGAAGCAAGGAACGCATGAAGACCCGTTTATAATGGAACCCGAGTTTAAATATAATAGTTATATTTAAATTTAATTCTTGCACCCTAGGTTTGACCTTTTGGTTCACTTAGTGGCTCTAGTGAACCAAACTATAATAAAGCCCATAATCAATCCGGGTAGAATATAGTATTCTATATGTACATGCTTATACTATATATATATATATGTGTGTGTGTGTGTGTGTGTGTGTGTGTGTGTGTGTGCATGCGCGCTAAACAAGATGAGACAAATTAATAACATGAAAACCCCTCAAATTTTTTATATGAAGTCCTAAGCGTTCATAGATATTTGGAATATCGAACGTCGTCTTCTAGCATGATAAAAATAATAGAGTATCAATTAATTATTATAAGTTTGTTGTGTCACCACAAGGCTTATCTTAATTTTTTGAGATGTTAATTTTATCACATTTGATGCTTATAAAGAAAATTGAACAATGTTATTTTGTTGTGTCACCACAAGGACAATGTTTTTCTTTTTTGAATATATGGAAGTGCTAGGTTGGAATTAACTTAGATAATTTTGATTCGGATGTGCCACCACTTGATCAAAATAATCTAAGAGGTGAAATAAAAAGAGTTAAATAATGATGTAATTGATAAAAGTTGTCTACCTATTTATTTATATATAGTTTGTTGTGTCACCACAAGGCTATATACATTTAAAATGGGATCCTTATTCTCACTAGAATAACTTTAATTAGGTATTTCCTAACTATATATATTGAGGGTAATATAGTTTGATAAAAATAGTGGGAGATACCAATTTAAAACAAGATCTATATTATTTTGGTAATTAATAAAAGAATGTATGCTAAAATGTTGTTAATTAAAAATTCATTTATAGAATTTTACAATGTCTAAGTTACTATCACTGCGGAGCATATTAGATGCAAATTAACTAGACCGAGTTAAACGGATTGGTTAAGGAATTTGAGAATAGTTCTCACGGCTAAAAAGCTATCTTATGTCCTTAATGTCGACATCGGGATTTTTATTTATCCCTTTCTATTCTTGTCTTTTGGTGTTCTCATGTTAGGTGAGATTTGTTTGAAAAAACAAGTTTGAAAAGGTCCAACATGTATATGTTGACGATTTGACTATAAGAGTTGCTAGTTGGTTATTTTTAAATGGTTGCACCAACTCAACCGAGAAAAAGTTTGCACAAAGACCTAGTGTTATGACACTGTTTAACTGGTATGCAAAACCAAAATTTGTTAGGGTCCGGGGGCTTGATTAAGCGGAGGGAAGGTGTTAGGCACCCCCGGACTTTCGTGATAACACGGTTACCGCCACTTTCTATTTAACTTTTACCAATTTGTGTGTGTGTTAGGTTTATGTGCAGTTTGTTTGGAAGTAGTGTTATGCCTCGTTTGCACCTATATACAAAGGGTTTGAGTTTTGTTTAAAAGTTTAATTTTAACAAGATATAGCGGTGATGTTTTGTAAAAAAAGTTTTTCAAACCCTTGTACTTAATAGTAATTGAGGACTTTGATGCTTCCATTTTATTATATGTTTAGCTTGATTACTTTTATTTTTGAGATACGAGGCATCTTCAAGAAAATAAGATACATAGCGCAGTGCCGAACTCCTTGTGGGCATGAGAGCCATCTAAGTAATTCAGACACCGTGAATAATTTACAAGCTGGCTGCAGCTGAAAATATCCATCACGGGAACCGAATCTAGATTCAGAGGCTGAATCTGTGATCACATGATTCCTAGGCTCACATATGAAAGTAATATGTACAAAAAGCTAGAAAAAAAAACTCGATTTGAATAAATCTAAACTATTCCAGCTTCAACGGTTCCAGTTTAGTCACCATGAACCGGTCAAAGTAAGAAATAGGTAGATTTAGGCAAATCTAGCCCGCAGGCTAATAAAAGCTAGGAAAAGAACTAGATTTGAGTAAATCTAAACCATTCCAGCTTCAACGGTTCTAGTGTAGTCACCATGAACCAATCAAAGTTAGAAATGACCAGATTTAGGCAAATCTAGCCCGTAGGCTGAATAACAGTTTTATATATATATATATATGAATGATCAACTGCCACGAAGTAAACTCCAGGCAGGACTTGAAATGTAAATACATATATATATATATATATATATATATATAAGTTGTAAACACACCGGATATATATACAGAAGTGATAAAAAGCTTAAAAACCTAAAATATCTTACAGTGTTCTGCCAAGAAGACTTCAGATAGCTTTAGGCGCCTGAAAACTCGGTTTCCACCGATTAAATTTCAGTATGTAGCAAAACATGAACTTACAAGTGTTTAGAAAGAAGAATCACTCAGTTTAGAGCACTTTAGAAGTGTTTATGGGCTGGAATTGACAGAGTTTTTTTCTCCTTTTTCTATTTTTTTAAATGAGCTACTAAGTACCTATATTTGTAGACCGGATGGCAGTGGGTCTACCTGCGGCTACTCGGGTTATCCCGGGCTATGCGGGTCCTGTCGTCTCAAAGTACGTGCACTCATGCAACATGTTGTCCGCTCGAACATTCATAACTTTCAATTCGGGAATCCGATAGAGGCGTGTTGTACCTTTCTAGAATGCTATTTTTGAGAGCTAAACAATGACATGGGATAAATGGTTGTACGAAGCCGGGAAGATGGGTCCATGACCAAATCTTCAAGTCTTCAAATTCTATCTGGTGTGCTGTCATGTGTAGTAGTCACTCAAGATTTTGAGCTATGGTTCTTGTGGGACACTTCCGTATGGAATGTTGGTTGAAATGATGTTGAGTCGACGTGAATGTAGTATCGAGGTGGCAAAATGATGATTTTGCTCCTCTCCAGGGTTATCTTCGGCTTTACACAAATGCAACAGTCGTTGCTCAGGGTTATCTTTGAGATTGAGCTATTATGCATGCTGATTGTCCTTAGGGTTATATCTGAGGTGTGCTTGATCTCCCGAGGTTATCTTCGGGGTTGGAACTGAGTGCCTCGGGGTTGTCTCTGAGGTTGGAACTGACTTTTTTGGGGTTATCTCCGGAACTGGAACTACATCCCTTGGGGTTATCTCTGAGGATAGAACTGAGTCTCCTGGGGCTATCTTCGGGATTAAAACTGACTATCTCAAGGTTGTCTCCGAGATTGAAAACTGAGTATCTCGAGGTTGTCTCCACGATTGAGCTGATTTTACTTCCAAGGTTATCTTTGGAAGATGATTTTTCCCTCATGCAAGGTTAGTAACAAGAATGCAAAATTTTGAGTGTCTACATATGCCCTTTTTTAACAAATTCATGCAATGTAATGGCATAGACAGGATAAAGATCACTAAACACTTGAAATGTGAGAAGATAATCATGATGCAATGTAATATAGCATGATGCAAATGTATGTTGCATGTATGGAATGAAGGTTACTTCATGAATGAGACCAAAGGATATTGACATTTGGGGTTATCACCAAATTTCTTAACCCTCATTGTAGACTTTCCACTGCAGATGTTCTTCTCATGTGTGAGAGACTCCTGGGGAATTGTGCTTTAATTGCCAAGGATCTGTATAATAGATTCCATCATCAGTCCTCCCCGATAAAGATGACTTTCCATAGTTTGTATCGCCAAGTCTTTCTGGTGCTTTGTTGGAGTTACTGCCAATAGTTTGTGTTATTAGGGCTTCCTGACCTTTGTTGAAATGTCCTTCAACGGCGAACATCATCGGACCACCTTCGACGCTTCGCTGGGTTTAATTGCCAATGGCTGATAACGTCAAGGCTGCTTGACCTTCGTTGAAATGTGCTTCAACGATGAACATCATCGGACCACCTCCGATGCTTCACTGGGTTTAATTGCCAATGGCTGCTAACGTCAAGGTTGCTTGACCTTCGTTGAAATGTGCTTCAACGGTGAACATCATCGGACCACCTTCAATGCTCCACTGGATTTAATTTCCAACGGCTAATAATGTTAAGGCTGCTTGACCTTCGTTGAAATGTTCTTCAATGGTGAACATCATCGGACCACCTTTGATGCTTCACTGGATTTAATTGCCAAAGGCTAATAACATCAGGGTTGCCTGAACTTCGTAGAAATGTGCTTCAACGGTGAAGAATGTACGAAATCCCCGTTGGGGAGAGACTTTTGATGAAATGTAGGGCTTTGATTGGAGTTACAACCCCAAGTTGATGGCATTGGACCTTTGTGAGGTATTGCCAGAGGTAGCTCACAACAGCTGTGATCATCGGCTTTGTAAACCCTATGTTTAGGTGAATACCAATGATTGACATGTAGACCCATAGTTTGGTCTCTGAACATCAGGATTTCAGGCTTTTTCGCTTAATCGCGTAGCGTCTTTTTTCTGATTTGATTTTTCAGCTTGTGGGAGCTCCTTTACAACTCAAATTTAATCAAGCCGGATAGGGTGGGGACCACCCAGGATAGTCGCATGTGGACCTACGGTAGCCACATGTGGACCCGCGGCCATCCGTGGGCTCATATGGCCTGGCCTTTCCCTTTCACAAGTCATTTTCAGTTGAAGCCGCACAGAGAATCCGAGAGTTCTTCTTTAGATCTACTAAGTTCGGTCTGTTTTCTACAAAATCTATCACCATACAAGTGTTTTTCACTGTCCTGGTAACGTATGCATGTCTTTTTTTCCAGATTTATCCGTTAGAAAATGAGTTATCACATGAAATGCTTCTATACACATAGTAGTGAATATGCATGCTCATATGACTTGATAAAAATTATTCAACACAGTAAATGTTAGTATTTAACTATGTTGAACGTATTGATGTGAAAACATTAACTTTTAAAACAGTCAATTTGGCACTTTTTTCTGCTATTTTTTCATCCTATTTGAGGACAAATGAGCACAGGTTGTAAAGCAAAGTAATCCTGGTAATTAGGCCACCCTTATGGATTATAACTTTGATATTTTTCATGCATATAGGATGTTTATAACTGTGAGTTGGTGTGCTACTGAATGGCCACCTAGTCATGCTTATGCGCATGTGGATAGTCCTTTTTGCAAAGGAGACTCCGGCAAAAAATTTCCATGAGTCTAGGCATTGAATAAACATGAAGGTTTAACTCTACTGTAGGCGTATGCAAAAATAGTAAATCCAACATATAGACATAAAATACAGTTAATAAGCTCCATGTTAGAATTTACCACACCCTTTCTGAGGTGATTTGGAGACTTGTGTTCAGATATATGGATCCAGATCAACCGAGCAGCTCCCGTAGGACCTCTTCAACTGTGAGGAGGAGAGCTTCTGATGTGCCTTAGCCTCGCCTAGCCCAACAACTTTGTCGGTTGACGGAGTCAGTGATTTATGCTATCTGTTTGAGGTATCAGATGTTGAGGATGAGGAGGAGGATGTACCAGTTGCGGATCCTGCTCTTGCTGCTTCGGTTCCCTGCAGGAATCTTCCAACCATTATTGTGACGATTCCAGAGCCTCTAGATGATTTGAGTCATCACCCCTCGATCTATTTGCATGAAAAAGTTGTGTTTGATATTCCTTTGTCCTATTGATGAGGAGCAAGGTTCTGATGTTAATTTGTATTTGTGATGCAGGTTCCCAGCTTTACACAGCCTCGAGGGAACTGGTTCAGTATACACTCTTTGTTCCAGACTCTTCATCCAAAGTACCGAGAGATTGTGTATACTTGGGGTTTCGAGGCGTTCTTTTCCATCCTCCCTCGTCGTTGTCCCTAGGGTTACCTCAGGGCGTTGTCCGAGTGCTGGTTTCACAAGACTCAGTCTCTCTATTTACTGGATTGTGAGGTGATGATGAGACCGATGGATTGGCATTTTATCACCAGTATGGAGTTTTTCGAGGCACCAGTGCCTTGTGTGGCTAACATTTCCCCTACTATCATCAAATCCTTGCTAGGAGTCCCGATTATGGCTCTCAAAGGTAGGACAGTCCATACTATTCCTTTGAGTGTAGACGCCATGAGTGGGGCATTGAGTGAACCATTGCCCGATGATAGGAGAGTCAGGGATCACATTCTTTGGCGATTGTTCCTGGTCATCCTCCGGGGTTGTTTCCTGGCGGATAACTCTTCCACGGTATCGTTCGCTTTAGTTAGTGCCACACGGGATGTGGACTATATTGAAGAGTTTAACTGGAGCTCCTATACCTTTGCCTACTTCCTCAAGGGAATGCGTATGCGCTCGCAGGGCTTGGCAGAGGCTTGGCTAGGATTTTACCTAATCCTACTGGTGAGTATTTCTCTTTTGATTTCCCTTGTTCGGGTTAAGAGTGTTGACTGACCGCAGATATTTGATCTTCTATTAGTAATTTTGGGCCTATGAGAGGCTTCCATGTCTGCGTCCCATTATCCTATTAGGTTTTGACACCTATCCACGGGGATAACAATGACATCATTCCACGTTGGTGGAGGTTCTTGTAGCTGAGGGTTTCACCCATTCTCACCTACAGTTGGAGTTGTTGACAGCCGATGTCATTACATGGGTTCCCTACCCTGAGGACCATTTGATAGTTGGCTTTGAGGGTGGTTTTTTGACTGCTGTAGAGTATGTGATGTCCACCCGTCGGATTCCCCTCTTCACAGATGGAGGATGAGAGCTCGATTTAGGAGAGTGTGCTATCAAGAGCACCATATGAGAGATTCGTATACCGATCTGATCTCCTGCCAGGCGTTATTGGCCTGTGTCGCAGCCGCCGATCAGTGATATCTTGTTGGTGGGAGTTGATGGCTTTGCTTTGTCAAAGGGATCGTTTGCTTAGGAGGCATTTTACCACTGATGGTTCCCTTGCACCATTCGAGCCCAGACTCGCGCCATACAGTTTATGGGGGATATGGTTTCTAGCTCTGTCATGATGGTGGATTGGATTGCCTATGTCCGAGAGCCTACTCATCTGACACAGATTGATAGCTTGACCCATCAGTTGGACCGGACATATTTAGATGGTTTTTTCGGTACAGATCCTCCGTTGTATCGGCTTAATATCCCTATTAGCAGAGATTCAGTGACTCAGGAGGAGATACATTCGCTAGATAGGTTGGATGATGTAGACATCAACACTATTGACTTCTTCTGATGTATTTCTCGCTATATCTTTTGATAGGCCTCTGTTAGATATTGGGCGGTTGTGCCACATTTCCCTATATTTTTCCAGTTGTATATAGAGATGATGTATTTAGATGATGATGTACTTAGGAATGTATGTATATTATTTTCCATTCCCTACATCATATTGTCATCTATTATGTATTATGCATGTATTATGTTATGCATATGTATTTCTAGAGATGAGTTCAGCATTGACCCCTTGATGGTCTTATGATAAGGCCTTATAGATGTTTTCATCGACAGTTAGCTGGATATATCATACCCCACCAGTATTGGTGGCTTCCTGTTTGAGATCGTGGTATGATAGTTTGTCCTCCCAAGATCGGGTGATAGTAGATCAGCTATTGCGGCACTCTGTGACCCTCCTGATGTTCTAGGTTCTATTAAGTTTTGTAGAGGGCAAGCGAGAGCACTGGGTACCGGATATGCAGGTGTTCCGGTTTGAGACCCAGGAGTTGACTCCTACCTTGGAGGAGTATGAGCGTTTAACAGATTTTCCACTGGATAGGCCCTGCGCTCAGATGGTTATCGGTGACATGAGCAGGCAGTTTATGACTCTCACAGGTTTGAGGCGCAGAGTTGCCCTGGATGAGATCCCCTCAGGGCATGCAGTGTCCATGCATTTTTTGAATGATAGATTTGGCTCTTTGAACAGTTATTTGCAGTACTCTGGGAATTTTACCACGTCAGAGGATGATTGGCGTGTTGCTAGAGTGGATGTACTCTTGATGTGTATGGTGGCTTATCTGTACATGGACCACTTGGACATCGGCGTGGTTATGGTAGTTTGTGCTTTGCGTGAGGGTCATACCATTTTACCGATGATTGTGGCAGAGACCTTGAGGTCGGCCACGTATTGATGCACCTATCCTACAGGAGTATTTACAGGCAGTTCGATCTTGTTGTACGTGTGGTTTATGACACACTTGAGACCGATCGACACATTCCAATTCCATGGGTATTATTTTTCCCATGATATAGCCATGTCCTACTCCTTTCAGCCGGCAGAGTGTACAAAGACAACTTCTTGGTCGATTTTCTTATCAGGGATCGAGGATCCGTTTGATATTTTGCCATGTTCAGGGCTTAGCTCTCCCTACAACATTATCACTCATGCGACTGGCATGGATTATCTTCCTCTGGCTCATTTGAGAGGTGTGACCACATGTCACCCACTAGCTGTGATGGCACAGTTTGACCAGTTTCAGGATGTTTATCCTTTTGACTGGGCATTGGGTCAGCATTTTGCATCTCGGCTTCTATCAGCAGAGGATATGTCCAGGATTTATACCTGTTAGACCCAGCGTGAGAAGGCTAATTTTACTACTAGCCATCCAGGTCGTTTTACAGAGTATTATGCATGGTTGGAGGCAGAGATTACATCGGCTAGGGTTGTATCCATAGTGTCGGGTGTTGATTTTAACAGTGGGGAGCCTATAGAGGACTCTGACTCTCCTACTGAGGATAAGCTATTTGTTGGGTTAAAAGAAACTCTGGTTGATTCTCCCAGTATTCCTGCTACTGTGACTCCACATTTTGCAGAGTATTTAGAGTAGAGTCTGCATCTGATGACATTTAAAAGGGATCAGGCTAGGGCCTTGATGTTGACAGCTCTTTCTGGTAGAGATGCCACTCTAGTTGAGAGAGATGATGCTCTAGTTCACTGGGATATCGTTGTTGTTGAGCGGGATGAGGCTCGATCATCCAGGGATGCAACTTTTATTGAGCGGATGGTGCTCTAGCTACCCGAGACGATGCCATTACAGATAGTACTGCATTGAGGTCTCATACTGCTGACTTCATTGAAAATATTAGCACATTCATTGATGAGCATAGTGTCACCATGTAGATGGATGTGGATCTCTTGGCTCGTGTAGATACCCTTGGGCAGGAGCTCATAGAGTTACCCTCATCTTCTGAGAGGAATGCCATGTTAGACTTGATGGCTCGCTTATCCACTGGTTTGTAGATTAGCTTTGATTTTCCTGCATAGACTAGGTTAGCCATTTTTGTCATGTGCATGACACATTGTATATATCAAACAGTATTATATGGCAAGGAAATATGTTTTGGTTCACTTCCCTTTTAGTTATGCCTTGTTACTTGTTTGATAGTTTCCTATTTCTTCAGGGCTCGTGATCTTGGTGTATTCTGAACTCCTCCTTGATGGATGGACATTGAGATGTCTCAGGATCTTTCAGAATTGATATTCGATCTTTGTATTCCCCTACCCTTTGGTGTCTTGGGACTAGATTTTGTATGTGGTTTAATCGCCCCACAGATGGTCATCGATACTCCTTTGTATTGGGGAGCCCATGTAGTTCTATCTCTTATGGATTGGTGTTTCTCTTTGAAAGTGGAAAGATAATCCCAGTACCATTAACAAGGTATTATGTTTTGGTAGGGATGAGATCGTACTGTGACTGGCTGCCTATGTACTCTCATTAATGAGGGGAGATCAGGTCTGCGTAGTTTCAACCTAGCGTGAAAAGGTTGAATATTGTAGGTGGTAAAGAGGGTATAGAAATGTTTTTTTTGTATTTCCCTGTAGTTATGTTGGACCATAAAAATGGCTACCTACGTACTCCCGTGTATTGGGGAGATCTGGTTAACGTAGTTCGCCCCTGATGGGATAAATTGCAGAGGTGAAATGTTTATCCCTAACGGGACAAACTGAAGGTGTGAAAGGATTTATCCCTAGTGGGATAAACTGAAGTGAAATGTTTATCCTGAGTGGGACAAACTAAAGTTGTGAAATGTTTATCCCTAGCAAGATAAACTGAAGATGTGAAAGGTTTTATCCCTAGTGGGACAAACTGAAGGTGAAATGTTTATCCCGACTGGGCAAACTGAAGGTGTAAAAGGTTTTTAAAACCTGAATTGACTGATGGATCTGATGATCCAGAACCAGGATGTTGGTTTGCAGGTAACTTCAGACATAGTACCATTTCACGGTGTCCGAGTTGATGAGTTGGGGAAATTCCTTGCCATCCATCTCTTGTAATCTAAGGGCTCCTCTTGTCAATACCTCATTGACAACAAACGAGCCATCCCATTTTGGGGCAAATTTTCATCTGGATTGATCTTAGTTGTCAAGAACCTTCTTCAAGACCAAGTCATGTTCTTTGAACTGCCATAACTGGACTTTCTTGTTGTAGGATCGAGCAATCCTCTATTGGTATAACTGACCATGGAAGATGGCTGCAATTCGCCTTTCGTCTATTAGAGACAATTGGTGGTACCGATCTTGTAACCATTGGTCTTTATTCAGTTGAGCGTCTATCAAAACTCTAAGAGATTCCATTTCCACCTCTACGGGGAGCACTGATTCCATGCCATAGGTTAATGAGTAGGGGGTTGCACCAGTGGAAGTGCTCATTAACGTTCTGTAGGCTAATAGAGTCAGACACAATAGGTCAGGCCATCCTTTATGATTAGCGGGCATCTTTTGCATGATCTTTTTGATATACTTATTAGCCACTTATACAACACCATTCATCTTTGGACGATAGATGACGGAGTTGAGATGTTTGATGTTGAATTTACTGCATAACTCCTCCATCATTTGGTTGTTGAGGTTTTTGGCATTATCTGATACAATCACCTCTGGTTGTTTATATCGACGAATAACATTGTTTCTGATGAAACCAATGATAACTTCTTTAGTAACCCTGGGGGAGGAGGCTACTTCTACCCACTTGGTAAAGTAATCGATCATGGTGAAGATAAACTGATAACCATTACTGGCTTTGGGCTCTATGGGCCCGATCACGTCCATTCCCCACATTAAGAAGGGTCAGGGTGAACTCATATTGTGGAGCTCCCTTAGAGGGGCATGGATAGCATTCCCATGAATTTAGCATTGGTAACACCTCTTGACGTGATCATCACAGTTAGCCTTGAGAGAGAGAGCCAGAAATGTCGTGTTCTTAGGATTTTCATGACAAGTAGAGGGCCGCTCATGTGTGAGCCGCATTCTCCACCATGGATTTCATACATGAGCCTCTGAGCATTGTCTTTGTGTAGGCATCTGAGAAGGCCTAGTCCTGCATCTCTTTTGTAGAGTGTGTCTTTGCTCAGGTAGAATTTCATAGCAATTCGATGGATCCGCTTTCTTTCATCTTGACTTGCCTCAACAGGTATAGATCCATCTCGCATATACTCCTTGATATCCTGATACCTAGGGTGTTGGATGGGAGGAAGTTCATCTGATACTTCTCCAATGTAGTTCCCATAGGCTGGTGCCTTTTGTCGGGCAAATGTGATATTTGACATGTCTTTTTGTCAAGTATGTTGATCAAAGAGGCCAAAGTTGCGAGTGCATCAGCAAAATCATTCCTATTTCGAGGAATGTGGAGGAAAGATATATCTTTAAACTCTGAGCGGCAGCAAATGTAATTCTTTGGTGTGATAGACCCCAGTGGTTTATCTGATTACAAGTTCAGAATCTCCAAAGACAGTTAACCGTTTGACGCCCGTGGATTGGGCTAGTTTCAACCCCATGATACAGCCTTCATACTCAGCGGTGTTGTTGGTGTTAACAAATAAAAATTTGATGGTAACGGGAAACTGCTCTCCCGAAATGGATACTAGAACTGCTTCAGCTCCAGAACCTTTGATGTTTACAGCTCCATCAAAATACATCTTCCATAGTTGGTGTGTATTCTCCTGATGGTGTTGCTGAATTGTCATTACCCCTTCATAGGGAAAATATTTTTACAAAGGTTTGAAATCCCCTGAAGGTGCGGAGTCTAGTTGATCCGCTATTTCTTGACCTTTGATAGACTTTTGAGTCACGTAGATGATGTCAAATTGCTGTAGGATTAATTGCCATTTGGACAGTCGATAATTCAACATAGGTTTGCTGAACACATACTTGAGAGGATCCATACGGGATATGAGATGGGTTATGTGACCATGGAGATAATGATGTAATCTTATAGAAGCCCATGCTAAAGCATATCACGTTTTCTCAATTAAGCTATACTTGTGCTCACTGATGCTGAATCTTTTGCTGAGGTAATAGATAGATCTTTCTTGGCCTCTATCATCTTTCTGTCCCAGCAAACAGCCCAAGGCGTTGTCATTGATTGACAAGTACATAAATAGGGGAACATCATCCCTGGGAGGTACCAAAATAGGGGCTTTAATTAGCTACTCTTTGATGAGAAAAAAGGCTTTTTGACACTCATCACTCCATTTCTTGGAGGAGTTCTTCCTTAACAACTTGAAGATAACCTCACAGGTTGCTGTGACTTGGGAGATGAATCGGCTGATGAAGTTGATTCTTACAAAAAATCTTCGTATTTCCCTCTCCGTCTAAGGTATAGGCATTTCAGTGATGGCTTGAATTTTTGCAGGATCCAGCTCAATGCCTTTGTGGCTTACTAGGAATCCCAACAACTTGCATGACTTGACGCCAAAGGCGCATTTGGCTGGGTTTAATTTTAAGTTGTACTTATGCAATCGGTTGAAGAGCTTTTTGAGATGGCCTAAGTGGTCTTTTTCCCTTAGGGACTTAACAATGGTGTCATCCATATAGACTTCTATCTCTTTGTGCATTAGATCATGGAAAAGAACCATCATGTGTAAGAACCCAAATTTTATGAATAAAAGTATTCAATTTTTCTTATAATTATTATTCAGTAATTGGTTAAATTGATAAAAGGTTAAAGTTAAGGTAGATATGTATAAATTTTATAAAATAAGCAAGTTGTCATAAAATATTCGTCTGGTCGGGAAATATTCTTTTTGTCGGCGAATATCCATACAACGGTGCAATCATTGGTGGACCACATAACGGAATAATTGTCGGATATAGAAAGCGACATAAATAACCTTTTTATAAAAATAACGGCAAAACTTTTACCATTAAACTGTTGAAATATCCGGTGATAAAAGAACAATAATACGCGTTATTGCATAGTAGCACACGGTATTGCACAGTATCTCTGATTATTGATGCTTACGCAAGAAGTCACTCAATTTGTTCAATTATTGTCACAGTATATGTAATACCTAAAAATTTCCACGTATTATTAAATGAATATACTAATGGAAATAAAATTTCTGTGAATAAAAGTGTTATTATTTTGTGAGTTGGTTAATTCAATTAATTCATATTAGATCAATGCGTATTAAGATGTGTGAAGTGACAATGAGGATTGTGAAGTGCCTTGTGTGGCATAATGTGAAAAGAGGAAATCCATTAAGTAGATTAAAACGAGGATTAAGAAGATTAATCGTGTTGATAAGATGATTTCATATAAGTAATCAATACACTCGTAGACTCGTAGTAACACTCTTGTGGACATTAATTCATGTCGTGTAGGATGAGTATGGCGATAGGGGTTGAAACTGGCTTAAGCTAAAACCATCTTGTAATTGTTAGGGCATGGCGAACCGTGTCTTAGTCAAAGATGAGATAAATCTGGGCAATTTACTTGCAAGTGGTCAGTGGAAGAAAAATTAATTCTTCTACTTTGGAAAATTAAATGAAACAATTATGTGATGTGTGTGACATTAATAAACTATGAAATAAAGTGCGCAATTAAGTAATATTAATTGTTAACTGTTATATTAATTAATTGATGATGGTTGTGGTAGAATATTGAATTTTAGTAATTAACTAATAATGTGTGATTACTATTGTTTGCAATATATTATAAAGATGAATAATGATTATGGAAATCCATAAATACATTAATCAATGGTTGGATTAATTAATATTGGTGTTAATTAAGTAAGGAAGTGCATAATTTATTTATTTAACATAAATAAGTAAGTTAGTAATATAATAATATTATATTGACAGTTATGTGCATATGAGCATATACAACTATACTATATAGTGCAGTGTGACATTTATGTGGCTATATTTTTAGTCTTACAAAACTATATTGTATGGGGCAATGTGAGTAAACGTATTGGAACTATATGTTATAAATACATTATCTATGTGACAAAATGTGTGTGGGTATGTATTAAAATAATATACCATGAGCATATCGTAGACTATCATTTTAATAAAATGTACCAGTGTGATAAAATGTAGATGGATTATATGTATGCTGCATAACATCTACTACCTTGAGATGTTAAGTCATATTGTGACATTAGGTTATAATATATGATTGATATGTGTATTAAAATATAACATAAGAGTGAGAATGTGTAGGAGTATACAAGAATGCTAAGTTATATTGGATTGTCCAAAATTGAGAGTCTCATTCACCTCCAACTTCTCAGTCACATGTAAGAGCAAAAGGCTAAGGCCTATGTTCTTCATTTTTCTTCCAATCTTGCTAGCCAATGATCATGGGGGGGGGAGTGGTGGTCATGATGCAAACCAACAACTAATTACCAACTCCTTATTAACCTTCATGCAATTCTTCCATCCTTTAGTTTGATTTCTTGGATAATGGCTTGGCATGGTCAATGAATTTCCTATAAAATGAACACTTCCCTTCATTCTCTATGTTGCTTGAGTTGTCTAATAAATTGCTAAGTAGTAGAGTGGGGGCATTTTAAGAGCTTGAGAGTTCAGTTAAAGCAAATTCATTGCACATTACGAAGGTATAATTCCATTCCTTGCTTTCCATTTCCGTTTCTGTTAAACAGAGTTCTTGAGTTCTTAAAATTCAAATTCTTAAATTCATGAAGATAGATGTTAATGAGGTTGGGTATGGTTTATATAAATGTTATATGATCATATAAGCATGTTACAAGTGATACATGAGTGTTTATGAGTGAATTCGTGAGTAAATTACGTGTTTGAAATTTGCGATTCTTGAGGTTCACTTTGTTCTGGTTCGAACCAAAAATGGCATGACTACATATATTAATATCTTGGCGTGCAAGACATGCTGCCGATTCTTAATCGATTTGAACTTCTGTTTTGAAATCTTCTATGTGTTGTTCGACCATTATGGCTTAAACTAGCATGAAAGCATGATTAGAGTGTATGTATAAGTATATGAATCTAAGTTGGGCATGTTATAATAAACTTGCATGATTAATAAAGGCATATGGTTTAAATGGAGATTTGGACTTTAAATTTTGAAAACAAACTATGTTAGAGATCGTGTTCTGCAAATTGTGAACCCAGTAAGCTATACATGACTGATTTTACACTTAGATGAGCATGTTATAGTGTACGTAGTTCCTTTGAGCATGATCAAACTTATTAAGCTGTGTTAGAAATATTTTCAAGAAAAAGCTTAGCCTAATGAGCTAACATGTATGATTTCTACATTATTTATATTCTGACTTTGGAAGCATGTAAGTATGACCTAGAAATGCATGAATAAACCTTTAGATGGTGTTTATGAGGTTAATAAGCAATCATGAACATGTTGAACCTACTAGTAAGCATTGAATGTGAATATTGTCAAGCTACTATGAGGACTAGAATCTGACATTTGTGATCATGTTTGATGAGACTCTTAAACTCACTCATGTAGCATAAATGTATATATACCATGCATATGTGTCATATTCCAAGAAAATCATGAACGAAGCCTATCTTCAATTAAAGTGGTGTTAGTTTCACATATACGTTATGAATACTCACAAGCATGCCTAATATGAACTTTGTGACTATTTTAAATGTTTAGAGAGCAAGCATGATAGACTTTGTGAGTTCATGACCTTAAATGGCCTTAACTTGTTGAAATGTTTAAATTAGAAATGTATCATAAAGAGGGAACCTAGATTTACTTGATAAGCATGAAAGGACCCTTAACATGTTAAAATACATTATGTATGATTGTGTGTTCAAGACCGGACAGAGACCACAAGGCAACAACTGAGTTTTGGCTGGGTCAGAGGACGGCGCAGCTGCGCCGGTCCTAGGCTTAGCCATGGTGCAGCTGCTCCAGTCTGGAACTTTGAGTTCTGCATTCTATTTTTGAAACTGATGTTGAAGCATCCCTATAGGATTACTTTAACTTATCTTATATGACCAATAAGCTATGTAATATGTTAAGAAGCATGCTATGTGATAGAGACAAATGTTGAACATAACTTCCAAATGTTAAGTCCAAAGAATGTCTTCAAGAAATTTAGCAATCAAGACGTCGTTGTATTTGTGATGACTTATAAACTGATTTTTGTATCATATGTACATACTTGAATCGTGTCAAGCTTGTTTATAGACTGTGTTAGCTAATGAATATCTTGATTATATAATACGCTATAAATAGGATTTGAAAGTGTTGAGTTATTAACGTGGATAAACTACGCATAAGGCAAGTTCTCTAACCTTACTCAAATTTATATTGAGCAAGTATCCGAACCCTACTTTTATTGTGAAAGTATAATTGCATTCTTTATTCGATGAATACCGTAAGCTTATCTCTTTGAATACAAGTTATATTACTTTCTCGTTCAAATGAGCTAATATGCTTAAACCCTTGTGAAAGTTATTATTCATGTTGAACTTAGTATTGTTCTTGAATATTGTGAAAGAGTCGATGCCATTTGATTCGGCTAGACTATATGCATGTTTATAAAAGTTGTCCAAACTAATTGATTGGTGTGGAAATCTTGAAAACTGAGTTAGACAACCCATTTGGTAAGGGGAGTGTATGTCGTTGGAAACCCCAACACATGAATGAATATTATTGTGGTGTTATGCATAACGTAAAGTATTGTAGACTGATCATCTATAGTACTTGATATTTTAGGGTTATCAGTTTAATATTGGTAACTCTAGTGGAAGTTCAATGGTCCTTAGTGACTGCTCAATATAAATTGCTTATCCAGTTGGATACATTGTTAGTCGTTGAATTCATATATATATATATATATATATATATATATATATCTGTTGATTTACATTGAATTGTTGTTCTTATTCCAATAATTTTTGATATTCCTTATCCATGATGTTATTCTGACACTTTAAACTATCCTAGAAATGACACTTCGATATTTCAAACCTTGTGATATTATATCCTACACCCTTGTTGTATATTACTTGCTGGGCAATTTGTGCTCATCCTTGCTTATTTAAAAACTTTCAGTTAAGGAGGAACAGGGAGGTGTCTCTAGAACAGACAAGGGCAAGGGTAAGGCTACCGACTAGCTTGTTCCTTTATGTTTAAAAACTATTATGTTATGTTAAGACTATTTGCAGACTATGTTTAAACTTAAGTAGGATTATGTAATAATTCTTTATTCGATACTATTATGTAATCTACTAAGTACTGTAGGTTGCGAGAATAATTATAATAAATCATTGTATATTATTCTAATTTCGATTTTCCATTGTGAATGTATGATTTTAGTTATCATGGTAATACTTTGAGCACGTGATGAACCGAATTTGAGTGACCAAGTGGAGGTCCGAATTTTGGGGCGTCACAGGTTGGTATCAAAGCTTTAGTTATAAACCTTAGGAGCGAGTGTCCCTAGATTATAACTTGAGAAAACTTAGAAGTTAGGAAGGAGATAAAACTCATGTAGAGTTTTCCTTGAGAGACTTAGTGTGTTATGAAATGTAACTTCATTCTATACAATGAACTTATGTTTGTTTAACATTCTAATGGAGTTATCGTTTGTGTTGTCTTATGTTGGTGATTGTAGGACGACTGACATGGGAGGGCCTAGCCGAGTGGTAGAGGACGAGCCGCGTGATATCCACGTAGTCTATGAGACACCCTTAATAGCGGAGCCTATTTCAGTAGTGGCCCAGATGGATGATGATGATGATGAAGAAGAGGTGGAGTCTGATCCGGAGGAGGAGCCTAAACCTATGGGGGACTCCGACGAGGCTACTTTTGAGGATCAGATGTTAGGAGAGTATGAGGAGCAGATATTGGAGTTAGGGTGTAGAGTGGAGGAGCTAGAGGCTGAGGCTAGGGAGAGGGAGTCTGCGTTCTAGAGGTTGAGGGACGAGGACCATCAGAGGCAACTAGTGATGCAGGAGATGGAGGTGGAGATTGCTCACCGTAAGGAAGCAGGGATCCAGATGGGAGCTTTGTTTCACTGAGCGGTGGCGAGGAATGCTGAAGTGGCAGGAAAGCTAGAGGAATTAGAGCATAAGGTTTTGAGTGAGAGGGTGGAGAAGGAGGCTCTCCGAACTCAGTTAGAGATGGAGGTGATAGATAGGATTCACTTCGAGGAGAAGTGGGAGGAAGCCAATGATAGGGCAGATGACCTAGAGGATGAGGTGCATTGCAAGAGGAGGAATATGAACAAGATGAGCTATGCTCTATGCACGGCCATGGAGAGATTGATCGATGGGGTACATCATTACCCAGCTGAGCAAGGACAGACCCGACATACCATAAGCCGAGACATGGTGGTGCATATCACACAGAAGGAATATAAGAGCGTCGTTCAGCGTGGAATGTTAGATTGAGTCTAGAGAGAAAAGCTCAGTAGTGTGGTAATTAATTTATGTGTTGCTAAAATGTTATTGTAATCTCAGTCTTTTGTGTAAGATGTGAGATAGTGGTAAACCCCCCCAAACTTCTGAAAAGTGTTAGAGGGGTAGTAGGTTAGTATGTCCCCGTCTTTTGTGATATTAGGGGATATGTGTGATCATTTATAGCAGTATGCTAGAAAAGAACACGTAATGTAACCATTTGGCATATGAATATAAATGATCTTATTTCAGAAATGTGTTATAAACCTTTAGTTCTTTCTATTAATAAATGTCTAAGTATTATAATTAGATAATAAAGTGAAAAATTTTGTGATGCAGAAAATGCCGCCCAGACGTAGAATAACTATCCCAAAAGAGTCAGTTAATGATGAGACAGGTCCTATAGATCTGATACAAAGACTGGTAGATTTATTGGGAGAAGCTCTGAGGGGAAGAAACGAACCCGTACAACGCATTCCCCAAGCTGTCCTAGTAACAACCTACAAAGATTTTAAGAGTGTAGGACCCCCAGAGTTGGCGGGAACCACTGACCCGATAGTGGCGCAAACCTGGATTAAAGAGATTGAGAAGGCCTTCACTATAGCTCGTGTGTACATGATGAGGGACGAAGCGAACTATTGGTGGGAAACCAATCAGCAGAGAGTGGGGGAAGGAACGATAGCATGTGAAAGGTTTACGACACTTTTTTTCGAGAATTATTTCTCGAAGAGTATGAAGAGTATGATGGAAGTGAAATTCCTAGAGTTAAAACAAGGTGATATAACGGTGGCACAATATGCAGCTAAGTTCAATGAACTAGCGCGATTTGCAGAGCACCAAGTTGTGGAGGAGGAGAGGAAGGCGTGGCGTTTGACGAGGGTTGAAGCTGTGGCTGTATAATAAGGTATCAGTCTTCCAGATTGATTCCTTTACCACCGTGTTGGAGAAGGCAATCATTGCAGAAGGTGGCAGTGAGGCCTTAAGTCTATATCATAAGGAAAAGAAGAACAAGAACGCTGGTAGTTGGAGGAGCAGCAGCGGAGGAAGTAACTCCGAAAAGAGGAAATGTAAAAACAACAACAACAGAAACAATAACCAATGTGGAAGTCACCAGGGAAACTTCAAGAAGAGGACCGAAGCTTGCAACAAATGTGGAAAAAGTCATCAGGGAGAATGTTGGAATAGGAAAAACACTTGCTATAACTGCGGCCAAGAAGGGCATATCTCCCAAAATTGCCCAAAGCCGAAGAAGATCAGAGGATGTTTTGCTTGTGGATTAACAGAGCACCAGATAAAGGATTGCATGAAGAAAGGAAGCGGTGGAGCTGGTGGAAGCCAAGGAGGAGGAAGTAAGTTGATGATTGGTGGACCTACGCAACCCAAACGATTGACCGCTCGAACCTTTAACATGACCGTCCAAGACGCTATAGCTGCAAAGGATGTGGTGTCAGGTATAATCCCAATCAATAATATAAATGCTTATGTATTATTTGATTCGGGTGCCACCTGTTCATTTGTATCTGAAGAATTTGCTAGTAAACTTAGTACACCATGAGAACTATTAGAAGATCCTTTAAACATAGAAGTTGCGAATAAGGAAATAATCCCTGTAGAATATGTCTATCGGAATTATCATGCAAACATTAAAGAACATGAACTGAGCGTCAACCTGATTCCTATTAGATTAGGAGAATTCAACGTAATACTGGGGATGGATTGGTTATATTACCATGCAGCAGTAATTGACTGTCAGAACAAATGTGTGAACCTTCAGACTTCGAGTAAGTCAAAGGTATTGTTTTATGGTAGCTCATCGCTTAAGAAATCATGTTGCGTTACGATGATGCAGGCCAAGAAATTGTTAAACAAAGGATGTGTAGGTTATTTAGCTTACATCATGGATACTCGGAAAAAGGGAGTAGAGATTAAAGAGATACCCATAGTGAGTGAATTTCAGGATGTGTTTCCGGACGATCTTTTTTGGCCTTCTGCCAGACAGAGAAATCGAATTCGTAATAGACTTAGCACCGAGAACGACACCAATTTCGAAAGCTCCATATCATATGGCGCCAGTAGAAATAAAGAAATTGATGATACAACTTCAAGAGTTATTGGATAAGGGTTATATTCGACCGAGTGTGTCTCCTTGGGGAGCACCAGTGTTATTCGTGAAGAAAAAGGACGGATCAATAAGGCTCTGTATTAATTATCGAGAATTGAACAGAGTAACGATCAAGAATAGATATCCGCTACCGAGGATAGACGACTTATTTGATCAACTAAAGGGAGCGAAGTGTTTCTCAAAGATCGACCTACGGACAGGATATCATCAACTGAAGGTGCGAGATGAAGATATACCAACGACTGCGTTTAGAACTTGTTATGGACATTACGAGTTTTTGGTAATGTCGTTCGATTTAACTAATTTTCCAGCAGCATTCATGGACTTGATGAATCGAGTTTTCAAGCCATATTTGGATAAATTCATAGTAGTTTTCATCGATGATATTTTGATCTACTCGCAGATGGAGGAAAAACACGCCGAACATCTGAGGATTATTTTGGAGGCACTATGAAAGGAGAAGATGTATGCGAAGTTTTCTAAGTGCGAATTTTTGATGAAGAACATTCAATTCTTAGGCCACATGGTGGATGAAAATGGAATCTCAGTAGACCCCGAAAAGGTCAAAGCAGTAAGTAATTGGGAACAATCGAAAACTCTGACGGAAGTGAGAAGTTTCTTAGGGTTAGCTGGGTACTATCGAAGATTTATCCAGGATTTTTCTAAGATAGCGACCCCATTAACTAATTTAACGAGGAAGACGATGAAATTTGTATGGACCAACAAATGCGAGGAGAGTTTTTAAGAGTTGAAGTAGAGATTAAGTGAGGCGCCTGTATTATCATTATCAGATGATACGGGAGGATTCGCGGTGTATAGTGATGTGTCGCATTGAGGACTTGGTTCTGTGCTTATGCATCACGGCAAAGTCATTGCGTATGCTTTACGACAATTGAAGGATTACGAAAAACGATACCCTACTCATGACTTAGAGTTAGCGGCAGTAGTTTTTGCATTAAAGATATGGAGACATTATTAGTATGGGGGGAATGTGAGATATACATGGACCACAAAAGTCTGAAATATATCTTCACACATAAGGAGTTGAATATGCATTAGAGGAGGTGGTTAAAATTGATCAAGGATTATGACTGTGACATTCTTTATCACCCAAGGAAGGCAAACGTAGTTGCCGACGCTCTGAGCAGGAAAGGAAGGGAGAAATTATTTCAACTAACGACTTAGGAAGAGTTAATAAGAGATATGGAGAAGTTGGAAATAGAAGTGAAGGGACCTGAGAGGTCTGAAGAGAAGTTATTTATAATGGAAGCTTGTCCGACATTGTTGGATAAAGTAAAGGAAGCCCAGGAAAAAGATGGAGAATGTGAGAAAATCAAGAGAAGGATCACGGAAAAAGAGGAAGAAAAATTTCGAATAGATAAAGACGGTATCTTAAGATTTGAAAGGAGAGTGTGGGTACCGGTAGTGGCCTTGTTGAGAGAGGAGATTTTTCACGAGGCACACAATACGACATATTTTGTTCATCTGGGAGGCACAAAGATGTACCGAGACTTTAAGCAACATTTTTGGTGGTCAAATCTGAAACGAGAAATTGCAGAGTACGTTAGTAGATGTCTTACGTGTCAACGTGTAAAAGTAGAGCATCAGTGACCGAGTGGCTTACTACAACCGTTGGAAATACTAGAGTGAAAAAGAGAGCATATTATGATGGATTTCGTGGTAGGGCTTCCAGTCACGCAGAAAGGTTTGGATGCCATTTGGATTATCGTGGATCGACTTACGAAGACCGTACATTTTCTACCTATCAAGATCTGATACAGTTTAAATCAATTAGCGAGTCTGTACGTAAAAGAAATTGTTTCACGACATGGAGTGCCGGTATCGATTGTTTCTGATCGAGACCCGCTTTTCATGTCAAAATTCTGGAAAAGCTTGCAAGAGAGGATGGGAACACAGTTGAGGTTGAGTACTGCTTATCATCCTCAAACAGACAAACAAAGTGAGCGAACAATATAAACACTAGAGGACATGCTTAGGACTTGCGTGATGGACTTCAAGGGAAATTGGGACGACCACCTACCCTTAGTCGAATTTGCGTATAATAATAGTTACTATGCAAATATCGGTATGCCACCGTATGAAGCTCTTTACAAAAGGAAGTGCAGAACGCCATTATGTTGGGACGAAGTCAGCGAATTACGAATACTCGGACCAGAGTTAGTACAACAAACCGTGGATGTGGTAACAATGATAAGAGCCAGACTAGTAGTAGCTCAAGATCGCCAAAAGAAGTACACAGACTTGCATCGGCAAGCCCAAGATTTTGAAGTCGAAAGTTTCGTATTCTTAAAGGTATCTCAGTGGAAGGGGAAGATCCATTTTGGCAAGAAAGGAAAACTGAGTCCAAGATTCATAGGACCGTTCGAGATACTAAAATGAGTGGGTGAAGTAGCATATAAAGTTGCACTACCACCTGAGTTGGAGCACATCCATAACGTGTTTCACATATATGTGTTGCGTCCGTACAAATCCGACTACAAACACGTGATTTCTTACTAACCTATTCAAGTGGAGAAGAACTTAGCGTACGAAGAAATTCCTGTCCAAATTCTAGATAGGAAAGAGAAAACCTTGAGAAATAAAGTTTTTCTTCTGTAAAAGTGCTTTAGCGTAACCACGATGTCGAGGAGGCAACGTGGGAGTTAGAAGATAGGATGATGAGGGATTATCCCCATCTCTTTATTGAACCTTGTAGCAATTCCGGGACGAAATTTTTATAAGGGGGGGGGGGGGGGAGGATGTAATACCCGAAAATTTCCACGTATTATTAAATGAATATATTAATGGAAATAAAATTTCTGTGAATAAAAGTGTTATTATTTTGTGAGTTGGTTAATTCAATTAATTCGTATTAGATCAATGCGTATTAAGATGTGGGAAGTGATAATGAGGATTTTGAAATTCCTTGTGTGGCATAATGTGAAAAGAGGAAATCCATTAAGTAGATTAAAACGAGGATTAAGAAGATTAATCGTGTTGATAACCTGATTTTATATAAGTAATCAATACACTCGTAGACTCGTAGTAACACTCTTTTGGACATTAATTCATATCGTGTAGGACGAGTATGGCGATAGGGGTTAACACTGACTTAAGCTAAACAAGTCTTGGCACTATCAGGGCATGGTGGTGTAACTCAAATCCCAAAGAAGATAAAGCCGTACATAGATTGCGCCAAATGGTCGATGGGAGAAAAATTAATTCTTCTACTTTGGAAAATTAAATGAAATAATTATGTGATGTGTGTGACATTAATAAACTATGAAATAAAGTGCGCAACTAAGTAATATTAATTGTTAACTGTTATATTAATTAATTGATGATGGTTGTGGTAGAATATTGAATTTTTAGTAATTAACTAATAATGTGTGATTACTATTATTTGCAATATATTATAAAGATGAATAATGATTATGGAAATCCATAAATACATTAATCAATGGTTGGATTAATTAATATTGGTGTTAATTAAGTAAGGAAGTGCATAATTTATTTATTTAACATAAATAAGTAAGTTAGTAATATAATAATATTATATTGATAGTTATGTGCATATGAGTATATACAACCATACTATATAGTGCAGTGTGACATTTATGTGGCTATATATTTAGTCTTACAAAACTATATTGTATGGGGCAATGTGAGTAAACATATTGGAACTATATGTTATAAATACATTATCTATGTGACAAAATGTATGTGGGTATGTATTAAAATAATATACCATGAGCATATTGTAGACTATCATTTTAATAAAATGTACCAGTGTGATAAACTGTACATGGATTATATGTATGTTGCATAACATCTACTACCTTAAGATGTTAAGTCATATTGTGACATTAGGTTATAATATATGGTTGAGATGTGTATTAAAATATAACATAAGAGTGAGGATGTGTAGGAGTATACAAGAATGCTAAGTTATATTGGATTGTCCCAAATTGAGAGTCCTATTCACTTCCAAATTCTCAGTCACGTGTAAGAGCAAAAGGCTAATGTGACGCCCCCAAAATAGGTCCAATCCATCCAACCTATTCTGAGTCGCCAAATACACGGTACAGAAAACAACTACAACTTTATTACTACAATTGTCGTGCAAAATATAACAACACATATACTGTGAGTTTTAATACCAACTGTGACTCATGTCCCAACTATGGACAGCACCTCACATTGATACATTACATAAATGTACAATCAATAACTGTTTTAGAAATTAAAATATTTGGAAAGTGCTTATGGAAACCTTCGTTCATGGGAGGCCATGCATCTAGGTTATGATAGATATCATATGACTGGAGAATTATCCTTGGTTGACCCAATAGACCCCAAAGAAAAACGGGAAGATTACTATCATGTTCTTTCCAATGGTGAGTCTTCTCTTGACATATAACTATCTCCACTGTCTGCAATTGTGAATTACATTTTAACCAAACTCCAAGATCATATAGGTAGTGCTCGTAGATATACTCAGCAAGTGGATGTGCACAACCCTGTCTTATGATAACTCGTAGGTCATTAGACATCTTGTATGATAGTGGAAAAACACCATTCCAAAGTTGGGTTCACTTCACCCTATTGTTGTTCACCAAAATCAATTATTAAGTGACGTATAATATACGGCACACACATCTTAGGTCCTCAATACAATTATATATTGTATGTCATGCCGTTTTATAATGTGTTGAGAAACTTTGACAGTCTCAGACTATCACACTATTCCCCTGTTATCCCCGCTCGACCCAGCTACATTCTTATTACCTGAAAGGAATTGTGAAGCAAAATGGTGAGCACAAATAGCCCAGTAAAGAATATCATAACTAAAGATAATTAAATTATCAATAGCCTTCATCAGTAATAAATCAGAGATTTAGAACATATGGTAGATGATAAAACTTTCAACCATAGTTGCAGCGGAATGAGCAATCCATTAGAAGAGTCAAATAGACCATAATGTCTATTATCTTCTCTATGTTAAAAGTCCACCAACAATGTTTTATCCCTATAACATCAATTAACAGTTCCTGTCCACAATCATATGAATACTCATGATCATATTTGTGGTTCTAAATTCCTTTTCTAATCCAGGACGCAGATAAATTTCATCACATGTCTTTACCTGAAACATCAAAGATCATGGTTATACCAAATCACAGTACATGTTCATAATCATACTAATAAATTCATCTTTGCACTAGGGGCCAAAGATATTCATTAACAGTTCATCTTTGCACTACATGCCAAAGATATTCAGCAACAAGTCATCTTTGCACTACGGGCCAAAGATATTCATCAACAGTTCATCTTTGCATTACGGGCCAAAGATATTCAATAATAGGTCATCTTTGCACTACGGGCCAAAGATATTCAATAATAGGTAATCTTTACACTACGGGCCAAGGATATTCAATAATAGGTCATCTTTGCACTACGGGCCAAAGATATTAATATCTCAAAGAAATATATAATCATTTCAGAATTTATATAAACAATAATTATAACCATGTTGATCAATTCACCTTTGCACTTAAGCTAAAAATATTCAAATTCAATGGTCATGATCATACCAGTCAATAATTCATCTTTGCACTACTGGTCAAAGAGAAACTCATAGTCACGATCATACCAATAATCTACCCATCTTTATACTCAAGTCAAAGAGAAATATTATCTTTAGGGTTATAAGAATGTTATATATGATAATAAAAACAATATAATCAACATATAGATTTAATCTCAAAAGTAAGATTCATAAATCAATGATTTCATAACACCTTAATCCAAATGTTATAAATCACTTAATAATCTCGTAATCTAATATTATTAATACTACATAATAATTTAATCATTTCTTAAACTTATAAATAATTTATTTTAATTGTTTACACTTTACTAATTAATGCATTTAATCACCCTAAAATGCCAAACTCATAAGATTTCAACACTAATAACCAAAACCCTCATCAAAAATCTGCATATACCTCATATAGGATTCTCAAGCCATAAAATCATATTTTCCAATTTTCTTACTTCACATAACATATTTAATTCATTTACTCATAACTAGTCCATTTTCATGAAAAATACCAAATCAGTACAAACAAATTTTCTTTTCTGGGATTTAGCAGAATATAGTCCCATATTGAACATATATTTTTTCTCGGAATTTTTAAAATTCATTTACTATTTTTCATATGGCCAAAACTGCCGAATATTTAGACATTTATCATAAATTGTACTTTTATCCAAAAATTCCAAAATTTACAAGATATACTGATATTATATAGATGTACTCCCAATAAAAATTTCACCAATTTTGGAGTTAACCACAAGGAGTTATAAGGGTTTACTTTTAAAATAGTCTTTTCTCATAAAATTCATAACTCTTAATCTATACATCCAAAAATCACCCTTTTTGGACACAATCAAGAAAACTCATCAAATTATCATTTCCAATTTTTTCATAATTTTTGAAGGTCGGAAAAATTACGAAACTGAAAAACATAATAACCCTTAAAATCCCCTACCTCAAAAGAACAGTATTTCTGACTGGAATATCGGATGTAAAGCCGAAGGAACCTTACACTGAATAGCAACTCTCAAAGTATCTAAATACTCACAAAAATACGCTCGATAATATAAAGAGAGAAAACTCATGTTTCTGGTGTGATTTTCAATTCTAACTAAGCACCCTATTTATAGAAAAATGCTAGAACGCCAAAGGAGACTAAATAATAAAATATTATTATAATCTTTTTTTTTCTCCCTACGCAAGCCACTTTGAAAAATCAACAGCCATCACAGTGGGGCCCACCCAAAAATCAGACACCTTTCCCAACAACCAAAAGTGGGTCCCACCCAATTTTAATAAAAATTATTTTATTTTCCAAAACTTCAATAATTCATAGAAAATAGCTCGTTTATCAAAAAAATACGAATTTTATGTCCATTCCACACGAAATCGAATTCTCTACAACTTTGTAGCTTTAAGTCTTTAAAAACTCCAGACAGAAAATATCCGATTTTTAACACCTTTTAAAATTCATAACAAATCATATGTTAATTTTTAACGGTTCAAAATTTGTGGATATATACTCAACTTATATATGTATAACATATCCAAAAATCACAACAATCCAACGGTCAGATTAAAATTATAACTCAGGCAATAGAGCTTTAAGAACACCGATTGATCTTTTAATATCTCCAATCCGACAAAATACTGATAAAATACCTCAACATTAATTCCTTCATTTATAACCACATAAATAAATTCATCATTTATATCCGCATAAAATAAATATTTCATTATCATATAAATCAATAATTAATTATTCATAAATAATATTACATAATCACAATATTGACAACCAGGTGGTTCCCAGGAAAAAGGGGGCTTTTCGATAAGGATTTCTCCTTACTGGCGCACAATTAGGTGACCAAACGTCTCCTTGACTGAACTTTCTAGACATTGCCAATAATGCTATCTAATAATATTATCCAAATAATATGAAGTATTGATCCGATAATGGGAAATACTGTGCAATGACAATTATTGAGACAACAATAATATAAAATATCAACGCAACAATTATTGAATCAATAAAATAAAATATTGAACAGTAATTACTGTAACAATTATTGAGTAGTGCCTTTCACGTAAGAATCAATAATTCAAAAATATCGTAATACCTGGTGTGCTATCTGTGCACCCACGCCAGACATCGTATTTTAACCACCGTGTAATCCAATGTTGTTAATTGGTAATAATTACGCCGTTATTTATAAAATCTCAAACTTGTCGCTTTCTTCATCCGACGGTTATTACATTATGGGGCCCATAATCGGTCATGTAGTCAGCATGCGAATATTCTCTGACATCAAGAATATTCCACGACCAAACGAATATTTCCCGACAACAATGAGTATTTTATAACCACTTCCGTATTTAAAATATTTACATATATCACCCTTAACTTTAACCTTTTATCAATTTAACCATTTACTGAATAGTAATTATAAGAAAAATTGAATACTTTTATTTCATAAAATTCGGGGTCTTACAGCTAAGGCCTATGTTCTTCATTTTTCTTCCAAGCTTATTAGCCAATGATCATGGGGGGGGTGGTGGTCATGATGCAAACCAACAACTAATTACCAACTCCTTATTAGCCTTCATGCAATTCTTCCATCCTTTAGTTTGATTTCTTGGATAATGGCTTGGCATGGTCAATGAACTTCCTATAAAATGAACACTTCCCTTCATTCTCTATGTTGCTTGAGTTGTCTGATAAATTGCTAAGTAGTAGAGTGAGAGCATTCTAAGAGCTTGAGAGTTCAGTTGAAGCAAATTCATTGCACATTACGAAGGTATAATTCCATTCCTTGCTTTCCATTTTTGTTTCTGTTAAATAGAGTTCTTGAGTTCTTAAAATTCAAATTCTTGAATTCATGAAGATAGATGTTAATGAGGTTGGGTATGGTTTATATAAATGTTATATGATCATATAAGCATGTTGCAAGTGATACATGAGTGTTTAAGAGTGAATTCGTGAGTAAATTACGTGTTTCAATTTGAAAGCAGTTTTGAGGTTCAACTTGTTCTGGTTCGAACAGCGTTAGGCTAAATTGCTACAGATATTAATATTAAAGCTTGCAGCTACCATGCATTTGCCACAAAGTTATAAAGTCGATTTGAACTTGCTTTTGAAATCGCTATGTGTGTTGATCGACCATTATGGCTTAAACTAGCATGAAAACATGATTAGAGTGTATGTATAAGTATAAGAATCTATGTTGGGCATGTTTTAATAGACTTGCATGATTAATAAAGGCATATGGTTTAAATGGAGATTTGGAATTTATGTTTTGAAAACAAACTATGTTAGAGATCGTGTTCTGCAAATTGTGAACCTAGTAAGCTATACATGACTGATTTTACACTTAGATGAGCATGTTATAGTGTACGTAGTTCTTTTGAGTATGATCAAACTTATTAAGCTTTGTGTTAGAAATATTTTCAAGAAAAAGCTTAGCCTAATGAGCTAACATGTATGATTTCTACATGATTTATATTTTGACTTTGGAAGCATGTTAGTATGACCTAGAAATGCATGAATAAACCTTTAGATGGTGTTTATGAGGTTAATAAGCAAGCATGAACATGTTGAACCTACTAGTAAGCATTGAATGTGAATATTGTCAAGCTACTATGAGGACTAGAATCTGACATTTGTGATCATGTTTGATGACATTCTTAAACTCACTTATGTATCATAAACGTTTATATACCATGCATATGTGTCATATTTCAAGAAAATCATGAACGAAGCCTATCTTCAATTAAAGTGGTGTTAGTTTCACATATACGTTATGAATACTCACAAGCATGCCTAATATGAACTTTGTGACTATTTTAAATGTTTAGAGAGCAAGCATGATAGACTTTGTGAGTTCATGACCTTAAATGGCCTTAACTTGTTGAAATGTTTAAATTAGAAATGTATCATAAAGAGGGAACCTAGATTTACTTGATAAGCATGAAAGGACCCTTAACATGTTAAAATACATTATGTATGATTGTGTGTTCAAGACCGGACAGAGACCACAAGGCAACAACTGAGAGTTTTTGGTTTGGTGGGTAGGGATTGCCAGCAACTTGCCTTTTGGAGTCTAAGCTTAGCCATGGTGTGTTGCTCCAGTTTGGAAATTTGAGTTCTGCATTCTATTTTTGAAACTGATGTTGAAGCATCCCTATAGGATTACTTTAACTTATCTTATATGACCAATAAGCTATGTAATATGTTAAGAAGCATGCTATGTGATAGAGACAAATGTTGAACATAACTTCCAAATGTTAAGTCTGAAGAATGTCTTCAAGAAATTTAGCAATCAAGACGTCTTTGTATTTGTGATAACTTATAAACTGATTTTTGTACCATATGTACATACTTGAATCGTGTCAAGATTGTGTTAGCTAATGAATATCTTGATCATATAATACGCTATAAATAGGATTCGAAAGTGTTGAGTTATTAACGTGGATAAACTACGCTTAAGGCAAGTTCTCTAACCTTACTCAAATTTATATTGAGCAAGTATCCGAACCCTACTCTTATTGTGAAAGTATAATTGCATTCTTTATTCGACGAATACCGTAAGCTTATCTCTTTGAATATAAGTTATATTACTTTCTCGTTCAAATGAGCTAATATGCTTAAACCCTTGTGAAAGTTATTATTCATGTTAAACTTAGTATTATTCTTGAATATTGTGAAAGAGTCAATGCCATTTGATTCGGCTAGACTATATGCATGTTTATAAAAGCTATCCAAACCAATTGATTGGTGCAAAAATCTTGAAAACTGAGTTGGACAACCCTTTTGGTAAGGGGAGTGTATGTTGTTGGAAACCCCAACACATGAATGGATATTATTGTGGTGTTATGCATAACATAAAGTATTATAGACTGATCATTTATAGTACTTGATATTTTTGGGTTATCAGTTTAATATTGTTAACTCTAGTGGAAGTTCAATGGTCCTTAGTATCTGCTCCGTATAAAATGCTTATCCAGTTGGATACATTGTTAGTCGTTGAATTCATATATATCTGTTGATTTATATTGAATTGTTGTTCTTATTCCAAGAATTGTTGATATTCCTTATCCATGATGTTATTCTGACACTTTGAACTATCCTAGAAATGACACTTTGATATTTCAAACCTTGTGATATTATATCCTACACCCTTGTTGTATATTACTTGCTGGGCAATTTGTGCTCATCCTTGCTTTTTTAAAAACTTTCATTTAAGGAGGAACAGGGAGGTGTCTCTAGAATAGACAAGGGCAAGGGCAAGGCTACCGACTAGCTTGTTCCTTTATGTTTAAAAACTATTATGTTATGTTAAGACTATTTGTAGACTATATTTAAACTTAAGTAGGATTATGTAATAGGTCTTTATTCGATACTATTATGTAATCTATTAAGTACTGTAGGTTGCGATGTTAGAGTTTATGCCCTAAAGGCCAATTATTTGATATAATTGCTTAACGTTTTGATATTATATTTGATTGAATAAATAAATGATTTTATTATGGTTTTATTTACTGCGTAATATAATTGTTAACATAATAAAATTCTTTAGAATAGTGATACAAATTATGTAGTTTCAAGTATGTGACTTGAACATGAGATTATATAAATACAATTAGTATCATTGTTCTTAAATGTCCCTAGTCGAGTATCATTGTTGATAGGACAACAATGATGCATTGAGACTAGTATATGGATTGACTGATGACCAAATCTCATTGGTCATAAATATATAGGATATTAAGTCAATGCATAGGTACATGTTAGAGAACGACGTACTGGACAGACCCACCATGAGAATTCTATATGGAGCATTATGCGAAGTGTCATTAAAAATTCTCATAGTGACAATGATGTAATGGTCCTCCGACCTGAAATCGCTATATTACTACACGAGAATTTATGTACTTTGATATCATCAAATGTCACCTTTAATAGGGTGAACTATAAAGGTGATTATTGGGTTCATCATGAATCGTGTGAGAAATATGAGTGATTTAGATGGAATTTAACCATCCTATATATTATGGGTGATATCCATAGGCCTCTTGATTGAGTAGGACTATGAAATGCATGGCCATGCTCAAATAGTGATTTGTTTCATATAGTCTACTCATTGATCAAGAAAACTCAGATTAAATTATGAAGAGTATGACACATTCCATGACTCGAGTTTAATCTAGGATATTAAGGTTAAAAGGATTAAATTACATTGAAACATTGGTCACGAAAAGGTTGCATCGAATCATTGATCTTATTATTACTTGGGTAATAGTGATGCATTACTAGATACCGCTCACTACTTATAATTTTATAATATGATTTTAAAATTATTGCCAATGTAATAATAACCTATAGGGTCACACACAAAGAACGTTATTGAAAGGGAATTAATTTAAATTGTAAGGATTTAAATATATCAATATGATTGATAGTATTTAAATCACGAATTTAAATTAAAAGGATGCTTTGTATATTTATATATATTAATTAAGTAAGACTTAATTAAGATATAATATATATATATAAATTTGAATTTTATTAGATTAGGGTTTTGATTAATTCTGATTTATTGCTATATATATGATATATCAGCGTCTTTGGAAAGTTAATCAAAACAAAAACCCTAGCCGGTCTTAGAGAGAGACTAGAGAAAACAGTTTCGAAAATCCTCATCCTTGGTGGCTAGTACTGCGATTCCTTCTTCTGCAGATCGTAGGACGATTCGTGGAGCGTTCGTGTGGATACCGTAGAGATGCAGTTCGTTTGAATTGCATTGGAGATTCAACCGCATCGTTTAATCGCTTTCTTAATTGGTATAATTTCTAACCACTGAATTAACTATTTTTTGCATGGATCTTGTTTAGGGTTTCGAATTTGGTTTAAATTATTCTATTTCCGCTGTGCGTTTCTGTGTCGAAACCCTTCATGCTAGAATTGGGGGAATAATTATAATAAATCATTGTATATTATTCTAAGTTAGATTTTCTGTTGTGAATGTATGATTTTAGTTATCATGGTAATACTTTGAGCACGCGATGAACCGAATTCGAGTGACCAAGTGGAGGTTCAAATTTTGGGGCGTCATAGTATATCTGCACAATATTTTATATTATTAAATCAATAATTGAGATGACACAATTATTCATATTATTATTTGCATTATTGATAATGTCTAAAAAGTTCTATCGAGGAAAGGGGTTTGGTTATTTAATTGTGCGCCAGTAAGGAGAAATCTTAATCGAAAAGCCCCCTCTTTCCTGGGAACGATCTGGTTATCAATATTGTGAATTATAATATTAAATGATGAATAATTATTAAAAGATTAAAAATGTGTTGATTAAAGATAAGTGATTTGTGGTAAATATTTGTTCAATTTTTGATATAAATAGAGGGGTTTGTTATGAGGCATTTGTAATAAGTTTGGCTTATTATTCCATGAGGAGATGTACTAATTTTTCAGACCGTTGGTTGAAGTTATAATAGTAAATCAATATGGATCGTTGGTTGAAGTTATAATAGTAAATCAATATAGACCGCCGGTTTAAAGTTATAATAGTAAATTAGTATGGACCGTTGCTTTATGTTTTAATATATAGTAAATCGATATGGACCGTCCGTTTAAGAGTAAATCAATCTAGATCGTTTATGAATTAGTTACTATTTAGTCCATTCTCCAATAAATAGAAGTTCATTCCTTCATTATTTCTTACGAATTCACTGAAACCCTAGAGAGAGAAACTATAGAGAGAAAGAAGAAGAGTATTCTGCTACTTCACTATTGCATTATCCAATCTTCTACTAAGGTAAGGGATGTTATTTTTCGTACGGTAAGGGGTATTATTATTTTGTTTTCATAAAGAATATTATTTTCTTTCATACTCATAGGGGTTGTGTGACGCCCCCAAAATAGGTATACATCATCCATCTTGGTCCGCCAAATACATAGTACAGAATTTAAATACAAATTTAATTATACAACTGTCGTGTAAAATACGACAAAACATAGCTGAGAGTTTTAACACAAATATTATCTTCAAGACAATATCCAAACTCAAATAGAGTCCTCATTACAATTATTATCAAACTATTTTATAAAATAGTGAGGACGTCTACAGTCACCATTTTAGACTGTCACTCCATTCCCCGACTACTCCCAACTACGTTCTCATTTCCTAAAGAGAACAATAAAAGTAAATGGTGAGCTGCACTAGCACAATAAGAAATATTATGACTAAGATAATACAGAATAAATTATCGTTAGCCTTCAATAGTGTTAAACTAATAAAAAACAAGTTTAACTGCAACGGAACAAGTAATCCATTAGAAGAGTCAAGTAGAGCATGATATCTACTATCTTCTATGATTAATTTCGTCCTTCCCTTCTTATAAAATTTCGTTCTCAAAATTGGTGTATGTACCAGGTATGTCGAAGAGGTGAGGATACCTTGATTTCATTTCAGATTCTAACTCCCAGGTCATTTCCTTAACATCGTGGTTTCTCCATAAAACTTTGACTTGAGGTATAACCTTGGAGCATAGAATATGTTCCTTCTTATCCAAGATTTTAACAGGTACTTCTTCATACATTAAATCATTCGTTATCTCATCTAGTTCTAATTCAATAATGTGTTTCAGGTCTTCCACATATTTATGTAACATAGATATGTGAAAAACGTTATGAGCACGAGACATACTTGGCAGTAAGGCGAGTCTATATGCCACAGTTCCTACTCGATCAAGGATTTCAAATGGGCCAATAAATCGAGGGTTGATATTTCCTCTCTTCGTCGATTCTTGCTAGAATAACGCCTTCTTGCATCTTCTTTTTCGTATTCATCAGCTCTGGGCCTGTAGCTTGAGAACCTTTAACTTTATCGATTAAAGCTGGCTCTACTCGTATATTTGTTATCATCACGTGGGTCCCTAGAGTCTTTAACTTTATCTTCATTATTTGTAAGTTATACAAAATGGGTCTATGTGTTAACAATATTGCACTCGTAAACGCATACGATCTTCTACTCAACGTGTCAGCTTCCACGTTCGCTTTTCTAAGATGGTATTGAGTGGTATTATCATAATCTTTCAACAACTCGAGCCAACATTTTTAGCACATCTTACGTTCATTCTGGTGAAGAAATATTTGAGGGTTTTGTACCAGGTTCAAGGACGATATAAAATTTGATTTCACTCTTCGGGGGTAGGCTAGGAAGTTCTTTGGTGAATACGTCAGAAAATTTATTAACAATAAAAATATCATTTAAAACTCTGACTATCATCCAAGACTTGGATAGCACCTCACATTGTTACCTATCAACTTGCCACTGTTATTCACGGCGTCCTTTACGGAAAGTCTGGCTTCAGTGCATCCCACACAAGGAAGTCACCAGCGAAAGGCTCGGGGCTATTTACTTGTGGCTTGATATGACAGTGATTGACTTTAGTGGTTTGGTTACTTGAATTCGCATAACAGGTTAGTTAGGAATATGAAGGCTAACAACCTTACGAAAGTAATCAATTTTAGCATAATGAGTAGTTAAACAGTCGATTCCTAAAATCACATCAAATGCAAGTATTTTCAAAGAGATAAGATCGACAGGTAACATGAGGGTACCGATTGAATCAAACAAGATTTGTAAACAGTGGAGGTAACGAAGGTTTCTCCCATCGAGTTTCAACAGATAAGTTAAAGTCTAATTTCCCCGGAGTTAAATTTAAACGTTGAGCCCAAGTAGGTGAAATAAAAGAATGGGTAGAACTGGTATCAAATAAGGTATATACTTCGCAAGAGTTTATGATTACCCTACCTGTGATAACTTCGTTCGGGTTCTTTGTCACAAAAACATTCTCCCTTAAGCTACCGACTTTGACTTGTTTGGGACATCCTTTGGTGTCATCATTACCGCTGGAATTTACTTTCGCTATAGGGCATATTCCACCCTCAACTGCTTCATCGTACTCTTGATCCATGATTTGAATCATTAATCTTCGATCCATATCAAATTGGGGTTGACCGCAATGTACAGGGTAATTGAAAACTCAATGTTGGGTTATCCCAATTGCTGTCCAAAAAGAAAAATACATATAATCTATTTTAGCCTTCTTGGATCAGACTTCTCTTTCCACAATATCAACGCGTTATGCGGCTTTTACCCATGCATCTTTCATTCTCACTCGTTCAGTTGTTTCTTCTTTTAGGTGATCCTTGACATTTGAATTCTCAGATTCTAGTTTTATTATCTTATACTCTGCCAAAGAGTACTTCTATTCAAGCATTACATATCGGGTAACACAAGCTTGAATTGTTGCATCCTTTTGCTACACGACCGCCTGCTGTTCTTCAGCCTGTTCTTCTAACTCATGAATACGATTTTGCAGTTCTATATTTGGATCATAAAGTTCTCCTAATAAATTCTCCTCAGGTTCCTCTTCTTCCCCACTCTCAGCTGCTACCTCTACGACTAGCTCGGGTGCAACTATTAATTCTTCACTCACCACATAGATATCTCTAATTTTTTCTTCGCCTGACATCCTACAATGAAGTTTAATAACTTAATTAGTACTCCTCGATAAAATCTTTGTTATAACAAAATATTATACTCCAATATTTATTCTTTAAATGAATCTCCTCGATTCATCACTTAAAACTCTATATGAGTTCATCTCTTGATTTTCAGATGTCATTTTCATATACTGTCACAAAACAAGGGTTAATTGACATGCCACATATTATCTGTGATGCCCCCAAAATAGGTATACATCACCTATTTTGAGTCGGCAAATACATGGTACAGAATTTAAATACAAACTTCTTTTATACAATATGACAAAAGCGTAGCTGAGAGTTTTTACACGAATATTGTCTTCTAGACAATATCCAACTCAAATGGAGTCCTTATTACAATTATTATCACACTATTTTATAGAATAGCGAGGACTACTATAGCCACCATCTCAGACCATCACTCTGTTCCTCGACAAGTCCCGGCTACGTTCTCATTTCCTAAAGATAACAATGAAAGTAAAAGGGTGAGCTCAACTATCCCACTAAGAAATATTATGACTAAGATAATGCAGAATAAATTATCGTTAGCCTTCAACAGTGTTAAATTGATAATAAACAACAAGGTTAACGGCAGCGGAACAAGCAATCTATTAGAAGAGTCAAATAGAGCATGATATCTACTATCTTCTATGATTTAAAAAGTTTATCATCAATTTTATCGCTAAGACTCAGCTCAATAAATAATCCACATCACTGAATTATCTATGCACTACGAGCCAATGATATTTATTAGTATCACGTCCACGAATTATCCATGCACTACGAGACAAGGATATTCATGTAATCACCAATGATCATGATCATGACAACAACTGTCCATCAATGCACAATGGGCCAATAAGGACTTTTACCACATTATTTGTAACATTACGGGTCATGATTATACCGAATAATCTCTGGTCATAATCATACCAATCAACAGTCCATCTATGCACTACGGCCAAAGATGACTTTCATCACAATATAAGCATGAGGATGATGACAATGATATAAAAATTCAATTAAAAGAAAGCAAATGATAAATTTTTAAAGATTTATAATTTAATTTATTCAGAATTCAATAATGTCCAAATTATCAACATGATACTGCTTTGTGGAGTAAAATTCAAGAATAATATAATATCAAAAATGATTTGGACAAAAAAGAAATAAATTTTTGTCATGAATAGTACCCCGGGTGAATAGTATCTGAGTGAATAGTACTTCGTGAATAGTACTTCAAGAATAGTACTTTGTGAATAGTACCCCGTTAATAGTACTTCATGAATAGTATCCCGTGAATAGTACTCCATGAATAGTAATTTGTGAATAGTACTCCGTGAATAGTACTCTGGCATGAAAATATTAAAAATTATCAAGAATGTTCAGAAAAATATCCTTGTGAAATGATACTAGATGAAGCGCAAATTTCAAGGATATTCTACTAATTTCACGGAGTATAGAAGCAATACTTTAACAAAATGAGTGTAGAATTAGGAATACGAAACAAAATAATATTTCTTAAATACTAAAGAGTATGGAAGAAAATATTATTTTATATGAATATTGAACAAAAATAATATCCCTTACCTTAGTAGAGAAATTTGGATAACGCAATAGTGAAGTAGTGAGTAATACTCTTCTTCTTTCTCTCTATAGCTTCTCTCTCTATAATTGCTCATGTGAGTCTTAGTGAATTGGTGAGAATGAAAGAAGAAATGAGCTTCTATTTATAGGAAAACATAGTTTCGATAACTGCACGTTTAGGGGCCACTACTACAAAACAGTAAATAGACAACGCGAAAAAAATGTTGTGGTTTTAGTTAGAAAAACGTTGTGGTTAAGGGTGTTATCTATTTGACACCCTTACACAACATTTTTAAAATGTTGTAGTTAAGCACATTACACAACGTTTTTAAGAAAAAAAACATTGTAGATTTGTTATCCAAAAATTAGCAGATGCTTAAAAACGTTGTAGAAGGTATGATTCCACAACGTTTTCTGGATAAAAATGTTGTTGTTTAGTATATCAGACAACATTTAGGCACATTTACACAACATTTTTAAAATGTTGTAGATTAAAAAAAAGAAGAAAAAAAAGTTGTGGTTCACCTTCATTACCAATGCACCTGCAATATGCTAATGCCATGATATATAGCTAAAAGGTCTAAATTCTCATTTAAATTTAAAGCCAAAATATATCAACCATTCAAAATATATCCCAATAATACCATTCGTTTACAGTTTCAAATTACTACATCCACAAAATATATACCAAACTATCCATATATACATCTCAAATTCACTTTTCAATATAAATTAAACTGAAGAAGCAAATAGACTATGTGTACTAAAAGATGCTGACTCCACTCACCGACATGTAATTGTAAGTCCCAACGAACGTATTACGTTGACCCATAGAGTTGGCTATCATTGCACTCACACCAAATCTGATGGGTGAGTGGAGTCTTCCAACATGGACTTCTCTTGGTCGCTACTTCGCTAATTCGAAAGTACCGTCAGAATCGCCTTTCTCTACTGCTTATAATTTCACAAACAAAATTTTAAATTATCTCGCCATGTAAACTTAAGCCCCAAAGGTTAACTATGACTACATACTACTGCAACTTATTATATGAGACCGCAATGTTGTCGATTCAAAAAATAAAAGAATTTTATTCTAACTTCTGACATGTTTTTATTTGGTTTTTAGTTATGTACTTACAAATTGAATGAGAGCATTGTATAAAAATAACACAACCTAACCTACTATGTCCTTTCTAGGAGAGAATGGGATGATCGTAGTTTTCATTAGTCAAGCCAACAAATTGGTTTGATGCCCACAACAAAGATTAAAAGTATTTGGACAAATGATGGAACCATCGGCCTCAAATTCCTAAAGTGATATCAGAAGACCCCAACTTATTATAAATGAAATTAAACTTCCTCTATTTATTATTTTGAAATAGTAAGGGTTGATTTGATTAATGTGGTTAGTTATTAGTAAAATGAGCAAATATTTCAATAAGCAAGTGGTTATAGAATATTCATTATTGTCAGGGAATATTCGTTTGGTCGTGGAATATTCTTACTGTCGGGGAATATTCGTACGACGGCGCAGCCTTGTGTGGGCCCCATAACGGAAAGCGATTGGATAAAGGAAAACGACAAATATAAGTTGTTTATAAATAACGGCGTAGTTGTTACCATTAATACTATTGGAATACCCGGTGGTTAAAAACACGAAAGAGCTTGCAGATTATTGCACAATTATTGATTCTTACGTAAAGAAGGCACTACTCAATAATTTTTACAAAGAATTATTCTTTGTTCAATATTTTATTTTATTGATTCAATAATTGCTATGTTGATATTTTATATTATTGTTGTTTCAATAATTGTCATTACACAGTATTTTCCATTATCGGATCAATAATTCATATTATTTGAATAATATTATTAGATAACATTATTGGCAATGTCTAGAAAGTTCTGTCTAAGGAGAGGTTTGGTCACCTAATTGCGCGTTAGTAAGGAGAAATCCTTATTGGAAAGCCCCCTCTGTCCTTGGAACAGCCTGGTTGACAGTATTGTGATTCTGTAATATTATTTGTGAATAATTAATTATTGATGTATATTATAATGAAAAATATTCATTTTATGTGGATATAGGTGGAGAAAATTTTAATGTGACAATTGTTGAAAAATTAATATTTTATCTTTTTTTGATAAAATAATTCATTTAAATATATTATTATATTTTAATAAT
Organism: Panax ginseng; assembly: GCA_020205605.1. NCBI lineage: Eukaryota > Viridiplantae > Streptophyta > Magnoliopsida > Apiales > Araliaceae > Panax > Panax ginseng. The sequence continues at coordinate 129,988,509 of CM035139.1, read as the reverse complement.
ATAATAATGGTGATATTTTTACAATGAATGTGGGATATATGAATGTATGAGGAGGAAAAGTATTTTTGTTACTAAAAATATTTAAAACAATGTTTTTCAGGTTTGTGGACCCCATTTCTTGACTGAAATTTGATTATAGCTTGTAAAATCGTCCGTTTGTGGATTTCGGTCAATTTTTATTTGGAATTTGGAAAAACTTTCTTCTGTAAAGTTGTAGAGAATGAAATTTCCTATGGAAAGGATATAAGGTTTGAATTTTTCTGATAAAAGGGCTATTTATTATGAATTATTGAAGTTTCGAAATTCCAGAATAATTGATTTTTGAAGTTTTAAATATTTTTAATAAGAAAAATGTTTGTTTTGATTTAGGTGAGGTGGGTCACTCTGGTGGTGGTGATGTTTTGAATCGATTAAATGCGTAAGAATTTAATAAATATATATTAATATTTTATTAAATTTTCGCTTTAGTGTTCTAAGCATTCTCTATAAATAGAGTGCTTAGGTTAGAATTAAAATCACACCAAAACTCGAAGTTTTTTCTCTCTCTCTATATTATCGAGCGTATTCTTGTGAGTATTTTGATACTTTGAGTGTTCTATATATAGTGCAAGTTCCTTCAAAGACTATATCCAAGATTTCAATCGTAAGTCTTGTCTTTTCAAGTAAAGGGATATATTTTTTTTAAAATGATATTATTTCTTTCAATATCATTATCTTTGGAATATTGGTAATATTTTTCTTGTGAAATTCTTGTCTTTTAGTGTCTGGAGTTACTATTCACGATATACGACACTATTCACGATCTCATTAATTATTCACTTAATACGACATTATTCACGAAAAATTAAATTTTTTTTTTTTTTTCTAAAATATCGATTATGGATACTAGCTTTGATTTGGTTAATGTGGTTAGTTATGGGTAAAATGCGTAAATATTTCAATAAGCAAGTGGTTATAAAATATTCATTGTTGTCGGGGAATATTCGTTTGGTCGTGGAATATTCTTACCGCTTGGGAATATTCGTAATACGCCAGTAAAATGACCTTGTGGGCCCCATAACGGAAAAAGCGATTGGATGAAGAAAAATGACAAATATAAGTTGTTTATAAATAACGGCGTAGTTGTTACCATTAATCTATGTTGGAATACCGGTGGTTAAAAAACACGGTAGCTTTGCAGTATTGCACCAATTATTGATTCTTACGTAAAGAAGGCACTACTCAATAATTGTTACAAAGAATTATTATTTAATATTTTATTTTATTGATTCAATAATTGCTATGTTGATATTTTATATTATTGTTGTTTCAATAATTGTCATTTACAATATTTTCCATTATCTAACAATAATTCATTTTATTTGAATAATATTATTAGATAACATTATTGGCAATGTCTAGAAAGTTCATCTAAGGAGAGGTTTGGTCACCTAATTATGCTGGCTAGTAAGGAGAAATCCTTATTCGAAAGCCCTCTCATCCTTGGAATGACTGGTTGATGATGATTGTGATTCGTAATATTATTTGTGAATAATTAATTATTGATGTATATGATAATGAAAAATATTCATTTTATGTGGATATAGGTGGAGAAAATTTTAATGTGACAATTGTTGAAAAATTAATATTTTATCTTTTTCTGATAAAATAATTTATTTAAATATATTATTATATTTTAATAATATAATAATGGTGATATTTTTACAATGAATGTGAGATATATGAATGTATGAGGAGGAAAAGTATTTTTGTTACTAAAAATATTTAAAACAATGTTTTTCAGGTTTGTGGACCCCATTTCTTGACTGAAATTTGATTATAGCTTGTAAAATCGTCCGTTTGTGGATTTCGGTCAATTTCTATTTGGAATTTGGAAAAACTTTCTTTTGTAAAGTTGCAGAGAATGAAATTTCCTATGGAAATGACATAAGGTTTGAATTTTTCTGATAAAATGGCTATTTATTATGAATTATTGAAGTTCCGAAATTCCAGAATAATTGATTTTTGAAGTTTTAAATATTTTTAATAAGAAAAATGTTTGTTTTGATTTAGGTGAGGTGGGTCACTCTTGGTGGCTGATGTTTTGAATCAGATTATGTGTGCGTAAGAATTTATTCGGAAATTTCAAAATTGTAATTTTAAATATTTATTGAATTATATAAATATTTATTTGAGGTGTTTATTGTTGATTAAATATTGATTGATGTGATGGTTGTTAATAGATATTTATGAATCTAAATTTATTAGATAATGTTCTAAATTAAATTAATTTATAATTTAGAGAGTTGTGATATGACATGAGATGTTATATTGTTTTTTTGAATTAATAATTTAAGTTGAGGTGTTTAATTATTAAATAAAATAATAATTTGGTGATATTTGTTAAAATGGTATATTTAATTAAAATATAGTATGTGATTAATTTAATTGGTTAATGATGGATATGGAAATCCAAATAAATAATATGTGATTATAAGTTATAAACTAAATTGTTATTAAAATAAATTAATGGAGTTTAATGTGGTTTTGCCAAACAGGGTAAGCATATTAAGTCTTTAATATTTAAAGGGTTTTTCCAAATAAAGCCTTATGGCTTTTGGATTTTTGATTTTTGGAATTATAATAATATAAATAAAATAAATAATATACTTAAATATTTATAACTGATGATTTAATAGGGTTATTTAGTAGACGTCGGTTTTTTTAGACGTTTAAAAATGTGTGTTGGCTGGAGTTATATGTTGTTTTACGCATAGTCTAGTTGCTAAGGCTGAGAAGAACACTGAGAGATTGACAGAGAGAGTTGGGAGAATTGAGAGATAACTTAAGCAATTCCAGTGTGTTTAGCAAGGATTTCTTTTTAAGCAACAAAATGTATGTTCTATAACCTTATTATGCATGTATGGGTTTCACGGCACAACTTTATATACTCTGTGAATTCAAATTGTTGAATTATTGATATAAATATCTGGTAATTGTGAGTATATGTGTCTATGATGCTAGAGTTTATGTTTAAACAAGGAAATTGCACGCTAATTTCGGATAACAGTAGAATTTTTTTTACAGTGTATGTTTTCTCATAAGGCTTATGAAATACCAATTTTTAGTGGTTAAGTTGTATGTTACTATGCAAATTAAGTATTGTTTATGCTAGTTCATTAAGAAACGAAGATAATGTAATTTGAACGAAGCAATTTGGACAACAATTGGTTTATAGTGATGAATTTCGTTAAGGATGTCAAAAATGAAATTTTTGTATGAAAACATGAAATTTAAGAATTTAAATTAGCTAAAGTTGTTGTTAAATTGCTCTAAGTGGTTGTATATGTGCGAAAATAGGTTTATGATAGTTTTATACCAATTGTGTATGTTAATTTCACTGTTTGGTGGATTAAATTCGTGTTAGTTGGCTTATGAATACTGCCGTATTCATGTTCTCGCAAAATCGAATCGGTGTGAATGCGGTATGCCAAGAATCGCCGTAAATGGTAAGTCAGCGACTTCCATGCAAGATGTGTAATCCAAAGATAATATGGTGTGGTCGCTGCCAAGAGTCGATCATGTGCATATGATGATGTCTGCTACTTCTACTGACTTTGGGCATCCAATGTAACCTAGCTTAATGTCATGATCCATGTAACAACAAGGTTAAAACAGAGTCATGCTATGTGTGGTTAGTAAATTCAAAGTTATAAAAATGATTAGTAAGTTACGAACGCGTTATGTGATAACTTAGTATACACAATGAATGTTAGACAAGTGTTGTGAAGTCAGCACTTGGAATTTCTGAAATGTGAATGGTAATGTAGGTCTTGTACTAAAATAACAAGTTTAGCTAGAAATGTGTGTTATGTTAAAAAGTGAATATTAGTATGTCTAATGGATGTTGTGGTTTTAATACTATATATAGGTGAACGTGAGTTTTAATATTATAGCTTACGCTCGAGGCAAGTTTTCTAACTCTACATTTACGTTGAGCAAGTTTCTTACTTTAAAGTTTCATTAAAGCGAACTCTTGTAGTCCTAATCATTGTTTGAACAAGCTAGCTATGATCTTATCTTTATTCGAACAAGTTTTGAATTCCAATATTTATTGATGTATTCTGACTTGTTTATTGTCATTCAAGGTTTATTGTCATTCAATACTTATGCTTTGTAGTTGTTTCTAAGCATGAGTTCAAAATATAGTTAGTTCGCTTACAGTTATTCATTGTTCGATATGATGTTACTATTGATCAACTGTTGTGTTATCAAACACTATTGATTCAACTAGTCCTCTAGTTGATGATCATTAAACTTCAAATTACCCTTGAAAGCTTATCCAAACTAAACTTTCATTGGTGCGGACTTGTACTCTAAATACTGAGATGAACAACCCTATTATTAGGGGAAATTTCCGCTTAGCGTTGAAATGTTTATGCACAATACATTGTATGAAAGGGCTGATCCCCCTGAGTACGAGGAGTCCTTATAGTCTTATGACTGTTAAAGTTGGAGTTGAAAGATTACTCGCAACTGTGGACATGTTTCGTGGTCTTACGATCCTCAGATATATATTCTATATTTTGATTCCAGTCTTTGGTTATCATTGATATATTACTATTCAATTTTGATGAGCCTATTCATTGGCAGTTATTACATTCTTGTTGATTCATTGCTATATCTAGTGAGCAATAGTTTTGCTCACTCTTACTTAAATATGATTGTTTCAGCTATAGTTGAGAAGGTAGATGAGCCTTCAACTACCAAAGGAAAGGGAAAAATGTACAAGTGATGAAGACTTGTAATTTTGATTATCGTTATGATGTTAGACTTTTAATTTGATGATAAACATATATTTAATGATGTGATGTAATAATTTTATTTTCGCACTTATATGTTAAGGTTAGACAACCTGGGATGTTTTTGGATTAAATGATGTAACTCTATTTAAAGGGAGGATTTATGATTAAATTTTATTATATTTGGGTAGATAGATATGAATGATTGAAAAGTGAACACCAAGTCTTGTGGGAATGAAGTACCTAGATTTAGGGGTGTCACATCTACAACGAATCAACAGTAGTGAAGTAAGCTGAAACAATAATAATAATAACATATCAATTCTATATCAAATTTTTAAAACTACATACTGACTATAACTAGAGATCAGTCGACAGACTATGAACATTATTTTCAATTTTCGAAAAGGTTAAACAGAACTTCATCTGTAAACCGTCATAACTTACAGGCACGGGGGTGATCAACCCGTTATGCCTTGTATTGATCAATACTACATATCAGAACGATATTCTCATTCATCTTATCCGCCTGAGGCGCATAAAATTTTTCCAGATTCGGGATGTTCATACTTAGCCTGAATCCGAACCAAAACAATTTGGTTGGATATCAATAGGGTTCTATCATGTTCAACAATATTTTTAAATATGTGTCTAGCCGAGTCAAATAGCTTAGACGAATATTAATTAAGATATACATACTAGAAATCAACAAGTATGTATCAACATGTATAATAATTATCCAAGTGAGGACACTTGTATAACCATACTTAGAATTTAACGAACAGAATATATATATCTGAATCTTACAGTAATATTGTATTGATAAACAATTAATGAATAAAGTTTGAGAACTTGCATGAATACGAATATTTGGATACATAATCGATAACAATAGAGTTAATAATATGGCACAACGATAATATAATTCTGAAACTTTTTTGCTCATGTCCATTGCATAAAGTAAATGCAAAGGTTCGGATACTTGCACAACATAAAGGATAGTTTAGATACTTGCGCAATAAAAGTAGGGTTCGGATACTTACACCAGTAAAAGAGTAAGAATTAAGAAGCTTGCCTGATCTGCTACTTACACAACTTAATTCTGTCTTTAATTCAATGACCTATCATTCATAAGATTGTTCTATTGATTAGAATAACATATCATAACACATCGTACTGTTATTTATAGTCAACACATAACCTAATCACATTGTCACATACATTTACCGGTTATTAGGACACAAACAGACACTTATCAGGTCAACCTATATAGGTTCGAATCAATTTTGGCAGCATTTTCATGTACCGACGACTTTATCGGGTAATTATCGAGTTTATTGTTAACAAAACTCTAATCTGTATCTTAAAGATTATTCTGGATAATTTAAACATCAATCATATTATTTATAAATGACTAATAATAATTTATAATTAATTATTATAATTTATCATGATTTTAAAACTCTGGAATCATTATTAAATGATTTAAATATTAAGTAATTCTATTATCATTAATATTGAAATAATATCCAAATATTAATGAAACCATTGCTAAAATATTAAAGTAACTTATAATAACTCAAAATATTTTTAAAGTCTTAATATTACCCTTAAATGTTTTTTAAAACATTTAAATTAATTTTAAATAATTACCATTAATATTTAAATATTAAGGTATTATTCACTAAAATAGTAAAAGTCATTTATTATAACTTAAAATATTTTAAAACCATTTATATCCTTTTTAAATGATTTTCAATCAATAAAACCATTTTTAATCTAATATCATTAATATTAAATAATTAATAAAATTTACCTTTAAAATTTTAAAAGTTATATTTTATAACTTAGAATATCTTTAAACTTTTTATTTTAATTTAAAATAATTTTTATAATATTTAAATCATTTTTAAACTAATTTATTTAATATAATTATTAAATAAATCTAATATCATTAATATTAAATAATTAATGAATTTTCTTTAAAATATTAAAAGTTACATTTTATAACTTAAAATATTTTTAAATACTATTATCATTTAAAATGATTTTTAATATAATAAAATCATCTTTAATTAATTTATATAATGCATTTATTAAATAAATTAAATATCAATAATATTCCAATAATTACTAATATGTAAGGAAAATATGCCAAATTATTAAATGTTAATTTTTATAACTTAAAATAATTTTTAAAACTGATTTTGTACTTTTTTAGAATTTTTTTCTATTTTTAAATGATTTTTAGAAATTAATATAATTAAATTTAATAAGTCTGTCGCTAAAAGCTTTAGTGATTTAGGGTCGAATATATGATGTTTTTGGGAAAACTTAGGGTCGCCTAATGTGTTCTTGAGCACCAAGAACATTCATAGACAGTTATCAAGTAGCCATGGTTGACCAAGTGTAATTTTTAATATATGATGTTTTTGGAAAAGCTTAGGGCCGAATATTGTAGTACTACAAGTACATAACAATTTCTGGTTCATATCATAACATACAAGCAAGATCTAAGGCTTAGAACATACTGTCAGAGTTGTTCTTCATTTTCTGGGTTACCCAGAAATGAAGAACAGTTTGTGAGGCCTACTTCGGGTTTCCACTACTCGTTTTCTGTGTATTGTTTTATGTTTTAAAGGTTCTAGTGTGTAGCCAACATGTAAGGGAAGAGATCTATTACATAAAAACAGTATAACAACAACAGAATCAACAGATATGGTCCGGTCAAACCATGTCAGAAAACACGTTCATACGTTTTTTGGGTTACCCAGAAAATAGAAACCGTGATCATCTTGCCTGGTTTGACCGTCCACTAAATCCGCACAGTTTAATGTTTATGTGTTCTAAAGGCATAGATCTGTAGTTAATCTACTATACTACAATATCAAATATAACAACAAACTCATATCACAAAACACCTGCAAGATCAGAGACTACAAATACGTTGTCAGACATTTCTGGGCAGTTTCTGGGTTACCCAGAATTGCCCAGTCATGTTCGGTCAACCGAGTTTGACCAACAATAACATGAAATCTACACATCATCTGACCCTACTTCTAGTTCCAGAACACAGATCTCGTAGCATACTATAATTATCAACCCTTAAACAAACAAAAACATAAACATACTAAAATCTATGAGGTCTGACATTCATTGTTAGACAACATTTTCAAACTTTTTCAGATTTTAAAAGACTTCAAATTCGAGTTTATACATGTTTTGGATCTAACAAATACCAACCCAGATCACTTAGTTACACTATAAACAACATATTTAAACACTTAAACATAACATCTAACATAGTTTTCAAGATCCAATTTCTAGGGCTAGGTTTATACCTCTTTTGCACAAAGCTTGAATCTAGGGTTCTTGATCTGATCTTGTTGAGCTTGGAACTTGATATGGGATTGGTTTACTTAATTATTTTGGAGGTTTGGGGCTGAGAGAGTTTTGGTTGAGTGTTGTGATCAAATGAGGCTTGAATATGACATTTTCTCTCTCATAATCTATATATAATATGTAATAAACCGATATTTTCTATATAATTAAATCAGAAATTTTGCGTATAAAATTTTTATTATTATTATTATTTTATTTATTTATTTTAAAGGAAAGGATATGTGCAAGGTAATGTGTATGTATTTATGTGATGAATATAAAATATATTTATTACATGAATGATTAAGAATAATTTTATTTTTGAATTATTGATCATTATAAATTATATTTTTATAATAATTAATTTTATAGTAGAAATGTTTCTATTAATTATTTTCCATGAAAATATGATTTTATATTATTTAAATAATATATGAAATGATTATAGAATAATTATAATAATTATTTTATTATATGAATTTATTTCAGATTAATTAAGTTAATTATTTAACTTAATTAATAATGTTGTATATGAAAGATAAATCAGATATGGAATCCAAACCCTAATTTCGGATTTTGATCAAGGAATGAGAATAATAATATTATATTATTATTTGTCAGTGTTATAGATATGTATGTTATGTGTGTAATGTTAATGTGTGGAACAGTTTTAATGTATTATGACCAAACCCTAATAATATTTTTATAAACCCTAATATTACTGATAAACCCTAATTCTGGTTCTGGAATAAGGAATGATGATAATAATATAATATTAATTATATTTTGATTATTTTGATCTACTATAAATATGTACTGTATATGAGTAGATTGGTAAAGGTTGGTTAATTATTGTACAGTATTAGAAAACCCCAGCAATACTGTATTAAACCATGTTTTGAATCTCAATTATGAGTTTGAGACTGTTAAGTAATTATGTTACATGATTTATGATTAGTAATATGGAATTTAAATTTTAATTAGGGAAACCCCTAATTATTATAAACCCTAATTAATAATTATGGATCCTAATTGATTGGAAACCCTTATTCGATAGTCAAATAAGACTGTAAGATTTTCAAGTAATTAAGTTAGGTTATGAATGTCATGTGTTAATTGATTTTAACCCTAATTATTATATAGGGAATCCTAATTGCAAATTAATATTCCTAATTGTAAAAATTAGGAATTTTAAATGTTAAAACAAAAATCCTAATTGTTAATTGTAAATCCTAATTGCTAATTTGGCACGCTAAATGATAATTAGAAAAATCTAAACCTAATTTTCAAATCTATGTAATTAGGAAACCTAATTAATTAAGAAACCTTAATTTTGTATTTTTTTAGGAACTAAAATTTTATTTTTACAAACCTTAATTGGAAATTTTATAAATTTTGTGCTAAACCTTAGGGTTGAACCCTAAGGGTTTGTCAATATTACTTTTGTGCCCTTAAAATCAAAAGTCAATTGTCCAAATTAGCCTTTTTGCAATTCTTTATTATGTAACTTGTAAGATTTTGACAAGTATGAAAGTTGTTCACCAACTCTAGCTAACCCATGTGACAAATCTCAGCAAATCAAAGATATCAGCCATTATATCAAGCAAGTGCATGGATCCAACATTATACATATAGATTATGAGAGAGAAAAGTCTCATATTTTGCCTCAATTTCTCTCATACACCTAACCAAGTCTTTATCTCTCTAAACCCACGAAATGTTGTAGTAAATCAGTCCCATATTCAAGCCCCACTAACACACATCACAAATTAGTAGCCTAGAAATCAGATTTGCTCATTTAAAGGTATAAACCCTAGCTTGAAATCCGATCTTGATCAATGTGTTAGATGTTATTTTTTTGTGTTGTAATATGTAGTATATAGTGTTATTAAGTGATCTGGGTTGATAGATGTTGGATCCATAACATCTATAAGCTCAGATATAGTGTTTTTGCAAATCTGAAAAAATTTCATTTTGTATTCTGACAGCGAATGTCAGAGGCCGTAGATCTCATTATGTTGTGTGATTTTGTTGTTTAAATGTTTGCAACGGTAGTCTGATATGAGATCTTTACAATGGAACTTGAATCAGGTCCATATCTGTTATGGATTAAAAGTTATAAGCGAATAAAGTGGGTTGTGCGGCAAGATTGACCGTATAAGCTTCGGGGCGACCCTGTAATTGCCGTAACGCCCGATGTTGTTTTTGCAGAGCTTTGATCTTCCTTCTGTTAAGTGTTTTAATCATGTTCTTGTTATATGCTTGTAGACGGACATGAGTACTACATATACATGCTTTTACATTACCTAGATACGTATCAGAATCGATTTGAGTGTTGGTCAAACATGGGTTGATGAAACTGTTCAAGAACATTTTTGGAAAACCCAGAAATGTTCAAGAACAGTTCTTGATCACTACTTTGACCGGCCCATATATTTTACTTGTGTTGATGTTATGTTGATGTTATGTTGATAGAAAGCTATGTTATTGTACCCTGTCATGACTACTACATGACTGAGCTTTTATATTACATTGAGTAAGCTCAGAAACTTATGATAATCGAGCCCAAAAATGGACCCTTGAAGCTGCTGGGTTTCTGGGTTACCCAGAAAACCTAGATATGGCCTGACAACAACTTTGAAGGTTCATAACTTGTTGATCTGTTATGTTATGACTTAGATGATGATTATTTCATGCAGTGTTACATAAGCACTGCAAGATCAAGGTTTAACATGGCCCAGAAACACTTCGAGTTGAGAATTAAACTCCGTCAAACGAGGCAACTTGAACACTGACTGTCAGTGTTCTTGGTGCTTAAGAACACATTTAGCGACAGTTTTGTGGCCTAAGGCACCTAGAGCGACACTTTATTTATAAAAATAATATTTTTATTAAATATTTTGTATTAATTAGTTTTTAATTATTAAAAATACAAAATAATTTCCTAAAAATTATTTTAAAGTCCAAAAATTAGTTTTTAATTATTTTAATTATATTTCATAAATATTTAATATTTTGAAATATTAATGGTATTTAATTTATTTAATTATAATATTAAATAAATTATTTAAAATGATTTTAATACTTGAAAAATCATTTAAAATTATATTACTAAAGTATAAGAAAATATTTTAAGTTATTTTGAATGACTTTTAATATTTTGTGATGAAATTTTATTAATAAATTAATATTAATGATAATTAAGTTTTTTAATAAATGTATTAAATAAATTATGAAAAATAGAATTAATGATTTAAAAATCATTTAAAGTTTTATAAAATATTTTAAGTTATAAAATATAACTTTTAATATTTTGTCATGAAAAATATTAATATTTTAATATTAATGATATTAGATTTATTTAATGTTTAAATTCAATAAATTAGTTTAAAAATAATTTTAATGTTATAAAAATTATTTTAAATAAAAATAAAGTTTTTAAGAATATTTTAAGTTATAAAATATAACTTTTATTATTTAAAGGATAATTTCATTATTAATTTAATATTAATGATATTAATTTAATATTAATGATATTAAGTTTATTTAATAATTATATTAAATAAATAGTTTAAAAATGATTTTATTTATTTAAAAATCATTTAAAAACAGTATTAATGAATTAAAATTATTTTAAGTTATAATTAATGACTTTTAAAATTTTGATAAATAATGCATTAATATTTTAATATTAATAGTAATTATTTAAAAATAATTTTAAATGTTTTAAAAATCATTTAAGGGTAATATAAATACTTTTAAAGTATTTTAAGTTATTATAAATAACTTTAATATGTTGGCAATGGTTTCATTAATAGTCTAATATTAATTAAATATTAATGATAATAGAATTGTTTGATATTTAAATCATTTTATAATGATTTCGGTGTTTGAAAAATTAGAATAAATTATAATAATTATTCAAAAATTATTGTAAGTCATTTAAAAATGTTATGACTGTTATTTAAATAGTCTAAATAGATATTGAACTTCGGTATAGAGTATTAGACTTGATAATTACCCGATAAAGCTGTCGAAACGCCGATATGCTTCAGAAATTGATCTGGACTTACATAATAAGTTTGTATATGTGTTTGTTTGTGATTCAATGATGGTGAAACGTGTGTGACAATGTGATTATGTTATGTGCTGACTGTAATAAGCAGTGCTATGTGTTATAGTATGTTATTCTAATCGATCAAATGATCTTATTAATGATAGGTCATGATATAAAAGATAAATCTAAGTTGCGTAACTGTAAGCAGCAAACCAGGCAAGTATCCTACCTTTACATTTCCTTTATGCAATGGATATAAGTAAGAAAGTTTCAAAATTATATTATTATTATGCTAGATTATTAACCCTATTGTGATATATTCTATATCCGATCATTGTTTATCAACATGTTAGTATATGGTAATTTAGATATATATTCTGTTCGTTAATTTCTAAACATGGTTATACAAGTGTCTCCACTTGGATAATCATTGTATTTAATCACATGTTGATATATATATATATATATATATATATATATACCTCTAAGCTATTTGATCAGCTAGACACAGATTTAGAAATGTCGTTGAATATGATAAAACATTTTCGTATCCAATCAAATTGCTTTGGTTTGGATTCCCGACTATGTATGAACATCCCGAATATGGGAAAACTTTTATGCGCCCAAGGCGGTCAGAGTGAACGATAATATCGTTCTTGCATGTAGTATTGATCAATACAGGGTCCATGGGATTTACACCCTCGTGCTCGTAAGTTATGACGGTTTGCAGATGAAGTTCTGTCTAACCTTTTCGAAAACAGAAAATAATGTTCATAATCTGTCGACTACCCTATATATATAGTCAATACGTAGTTTCAAAAGCTTTGATACAGAAAGAATATTTGGTTATGATTGGTTCAGTTTACTTCACAACTATTGATATGTTGTAGAAGTGATATGCAAAGAAAACATTTAATTCTTTCAGCTAATTATATTTATAATTGTTATTACTTGCTGGGCACCCAAATGCTCATTCTTGCTTTAAATTTAAATGTTTCCAGCTAAGCGTGATCAACTTGAAGGTTCGAGCATAAGAACAAGTGAAAAGGAAAGCAAATGAATATACTATTGGTATCTTTTGTAATAGTTAGACTGTATTAAGATAATGATATGTATTATATATCATGTAAAGAATGTAGTAAAGGTTGCGTACTTGGGATTAGACTCTGATAAATGTAAGTTAAGTTTGAAATTTATATTATTGTTATTATTATTAGTAATATTTCTGCTCATAGAAATGGTATCGTAAAGCACTGAATTTGGGTTTCAAGTACCTGAATTTGGGGGCATTACAAAATTATAAAAATTACAAAATTAGTTTTAAAAATTATTTTAAATTATGAAAAATAACTTTTAATTATTTGGGATATTTTTCATTAATATTTATAATTATTTGAATATTAATGATTTTTAATTTATTTAAATATTGTATTAAATAAATTAGAGAAAAATGATTTTAATTATATAAAAATCATTTTAAATATGAATAAAGTGTTTAAAATATTTTTGAGTTATTTTTGATAACTTTTAATATTTTGTGATGAATTTCATTAATTAATTAATATTAATGATATTTAAGATATTTAATAATTATATTAAATAATTTAGTTTTAAAATGATTTTTAATGATTTAAAAATCATTTTAAATGAAAATAAAGTATTTAAAATATTTTAAGTTATAAAATATAACTTTTAATATTTAATGGTTAATTTCATTAATTAATGATTAATAATGATATTAAAGTTATTTAATATTTGTATTAAATAATTTAGTTTAAAAATGATTTTAATATTTTAATAATCATTTTAAATGAAGATAAAATGTTTAAAGATATTTTAAGTTATAAAATATAACTTTTAATATTTAAAAATAATTTCATTAATAAATTAATATTAATAATATTTATTTAATGATTAATGATATTAAATTTATTTAATAATTATATTAAATAAATAGTTTAAAAATGGTTTTATTAATCATTTAAAAAGGATATAAATGGATTAAAAATATTTTAAGTTATAATTAATAACTTTTAATATTTAGATAATGGTTCATTAATAATTAAATATTAATGGTAATTATTTAATAATGATTTTAAATGTTTTAAAAATCATTTAAGGATAATGTAAATGCTTTAAAAATATTTTGAGTTATTATACATAACTTTAATATTTTGGCAATGGTTTCATTAATAATTTAATATTGATTAAATGTTATTAATAATAGAATTATGTGATACTTAAATCATTTAATAATGATTCTGATATTTCAAAAATTATGATAAATGATAATAATTATTTAAAAATTATTATAAGGTCATGACCAATGTTATAACTGGTGTTTAAGATATCTAAATGGATAAGTAATTCATTGAATAGAGTCTTAGACTCGATTATTGCCGATAAAGTTGTCGGTGAAGATAAGCATGGTTCGTAAATTGATCTGGACTCAGATAATTTAATTGGATATGTGTTTATTTGTGATTCAATGGTTGTTAAGGTTATGTGATAATGTGATTAGGAATGTGTTAATGATTGTTTGTGAGTCAATGACTGTGAAACATGTATGACAATGTGATTATGAATGAGTTGATAATTGTTTGTGAAACCATAATTGTTGAACATGTGTGATAAGGTGATTAGGTTATGTCTTTGTTGCGATAAAAGTGTTATGTGTTACGTTATGATATACTAATCGAACAAATGATTTGATTAATGATAGGTCGTGATAGAAAAGATAAATCTAAGTTGCGTAAGTGTAAGCGGTAGCATCGATCAAAAAGTATCCTAACTTTGCATTTTCTTTATGCAATGGACAAGTGTAAGAATGTTTCAAAGTTATATTATTATACAGATTGTTAAACTTATATTATATAAGCCCATTGATTATCAACATGCTAGTATATGATAATTCGGATAAATATATTTTGTTCGTTAATTTCTATAAATGATTATACAAGTGTCCCCACTTGGACAATCATTGTTTTTCATCGCATGTTGATACACCTTTGATATACATATATGTTGAATTATATAAGACCTTTGTTATGAAAACCCGACAGAAATGAACATCCCGATAATGGGAAAATTTTTATGCGCTTATTTACGGACAAAGGATGAACGATAATATCGTTTCTAGCAATGTAGTATTGATCAATACAGGGCCCATAATTTGTACACCCTCGGGCCGTAAGCAATGCTTAGGTTTATGAGATGAATTCTGTTTAACCTTTTGAAAATGAAAACAATGTTCATGATATGTCACGAAACCTTATAAAAAGACAACAATACGGTTTCAAAAACTTGAGCGAGGGTTGTTATGCTATTATTATTAGTACATTACTTCACAACTATTGAATTGGTTGTAGAAGAATATTATAAAGAAAACATTTAAATTCTTTCACTTATATATATATAATACTTCTTTGGGCACTCAAATGCTCATCCTTGCTTAATTTAAATGTTTTCATTAAGTATATGAAAAGCTAGAAGGCTCTACCAGAACAAGTGAAAAGGAAAGCAAATGAGAATATGTTATTGGTATCATTTGTAATAGATAGATTGTATTAAGATATTGATATGTATTATATATCATGTAAAGAATGTAGTAAAGGTTGCGTACTTGGGATTAGACTTTGATAAATGTAAGTTAAGTTTATAATTTATATTATTGTTATTATTATTAGTATTATTCCGCTTCATAGAAATGGTATCGTGAAAGTCACAGAGTTTGGGTTTCAAGTATCAGGATTCGAGGGACTCTATATCATGGTATCGAGCTATAGGGTTAGAAACCTTAGGTGGGTTAGACCTTAGGCTATAACCTTAGAAATGTGGGAAGCGTTGAAAATATAAATAACTCATATAGAGTTTAAAAGGAGATGAATTGAATAAATTCATTATCAAACAAAATAAAAGATAACTTATAAAACTATTATGTGTTGTGTGTATTTATTATTTGCGGTCAAGATAATTTTGTGTGTAGGTGTTAGAAAGGAATGTAATTAGGATACCCTTAAGTCAGAAAGAATAAGTCGACATCCATGACCGAGCCAATACCAAAGCCGATAGGCTGCAATAGAGGCTCACATTGAAAGCTACCTCAAAGAGGTGGTTATTTTGGAAAGTATAAGATTGGATCAAGAAACGCTAAAGTGTATGGCGATAGGTAAAAGTATGGTTAAGGTATAAATGGTCAATGTTGAGTTCTTAAACTCATATGTCTCGTAATGAGTTCTTAAACTCATAAGGTGTTGAAAGTTGTGACAAACTTGATACTGATTATGTGTGAATGGATATTGAGGATAATAGGAATAGATATAGTTACTAAGCAATTGATCGTTAGTGAATGTGTAAGGGATAGGTAGTGTTAGTATTAGTTAAATATATATGATTTTAGGTGGTGCATATGATAGGTATGTTGGTATAATGTAATATTTTGTATAAGTTATGGTAGCTATTTCTGACTTCCGAGTCACAAAGGGATAGCGGATGTTAAAGCAATATGTCTATATGGTATGTCAAGTGCTATGAATATGGATCTATGTTGGTTTAATGAACTAAGTGGGTATAAAGATAATAGATATTTATACGAATATTGGTTAATCTGAAGAAATCAAATTTTCAAAATCTAATATTTTGAGTACATGATTGAGTGAATAGAAAGTTTTGTGTTATATGTTAAGCGTTTACGATAAGGCTTAGAATGTAAGGTAATAAAGAATAATTTATAATAATGCCGTCAAGACGAAAACGAAACCAAAGAACGGAAGGACCTGTGAACAAAGCTGGAGGACAATCAGACCCGACATCAAAATTTTTGCGAATACGGACGCTCAAGCTATGCAGAACGGATTACCAGCCGCGAAAAATCAACTAGATAATTGAACGTAGAACGTTAAAGACTTCAAAGCGGTTCTATTGCCAGGATTTAGAATCTCAACTGACTCGGTAGCAGCGTATGTTATAGCTAGAATAACGGCGGGGCAAGAGACCACTTTTGCCGCCTATAAGATAAAAGAAAATAATCTTGATAATACCGGAGATAAGCCGGGAATGTGATAAAAAAGAGAGGAAAAGTTTGTGTATAGAAAGTAAGACGGAGGATATATATCTTTCCTAAAGGTCCAATCCAAGAAGGTATAGTAAATGTGTTATGTGCGAATCAATGGAGTATAAGGTGAAAGACCGTCCAAGAAAGGAAATGGAGACAAGGAATGCGAAAATGCGAAAAGGCAGCAGGGCATTGGCGACATCGGGACCTACATCAACAAATAAATCAATAGAATCAACTACAAACGTCTTCAACATGACCGTTCAAGATATCGCGGCAGCCGGGGATGCAACTCCAGGTATTACTTAAACCAATTTTATTTTCTTATATATTATTTTCTTATATAAATAATAAATTATTTTATAAAGTATTTTGAAGGAGGAATTTGAGTTCTCTTAGAAATCAAATTTCTGTTTAAGAAGATAGATAAGCTTTTTGCTGAATAGTTAAAGATCGGATCGATCAATTATGATCGAGATCTACTTGCAATGATTGTATATGCTATGTACCCTGGTAAGTATAGGTTTTAAAAGGTGATTCCGGGGACGGAATCCTTATAAGGGAGGGTGAATGTGACAACCCGATATTTCTATATAAATAAATCATAAATTTTGCGTATAATTTTTTTTTTTATTAAAATAAATATGAATGATATGTGTCAAGGTAATGTGTAATTATAATTATATGTGTGATAAATAAAATTTATTTATTACATTAAGTATTGCAAATAAATTTATTTTAGAATTGTTGACTATTATCAATTATATTTTTATACTAACTAATTCCTTATTGGGAATGTTTTATTAATTATTTTTCAAGGAAAATATAATCTTATATTATTTAAATAATATATGAAATGATTTTAGAATATTTATTTATTTTAAAGATAAGAATGCGTGAAAGGTATTATGTAAGTAATTATGTAATGAATATAAAATATATATTATTACATGAATGGTTATGAATAATTTTCATTATAAATTATATTCTTTAATAATTAATTTTATAGTAAAAATGTTTTTAATGTTTATTTTCCAAAGAAATAGGATAATTATATTATTTAAATAATATATGATATGATTATATAATTTTTATAATACTTATTTTATTATATGAAATTATTTCAGAATAGTTAAGTTAATTATTTTAACTTAATTATTAAGGTTATATATGAAAGATAAATCAGATATGGAATCCAAACCCTAATTCGGGTTTTGATCAAGGAATAAGAATAATAATATTATATTATTATTTGTCAGTGTTATAATTATGTATGCTATGTGTGTAAGGTTATTATGAGGAACGGTTTTGTGGAAACAATTTTAATGTTAATGATAAACCCTAATTATACTGGGAAAATTGAATTAATTAGAAACCCTAATTAATTGGGAACCCTAATTACTAAATTCGATAATCTAATTCTGAATTTAGAAACCTTGATTAGTAATTATAAACCCTAATTATTAATCGTATTCCCTAATCATAAAATTAGAAATCTTAATTTTAAAGGTTAAAAACCCTAATTATTAAATTATAAAACCTTATTAATTTTTCCTAAATTAAAACCCTAAATTGCTTTTAGTTAATACTAATTGCTAAATTGAGAAAGGTAATGTTAATTAGTGTTTCCTAAACCTAATTAGCAATGTGTTAAGTAGATTCAAAATATTGATTAAGAAACCTAATTATTTTATAAACCTTAATTTTATATTTTAGAAACTAAAATTTTGTTATTTTATTATTTAAACCCTAGATTGGAAATTCTTGAAATTATTTTTAAAAACCCTAAATCAAACCCTAAACCCTAAGGGTTTGCATGATTATAATTTTGCCATTAAATGATTTATCAAATGACCATTATGCCCCTAATTGAATTATGGAATGCTAGGCTAGGTTTTGACAATAGGTTAAGTTGTTGAACAACTTCAACAACTCTCTTGACTTTAATTGACAGCAACAAGCTACTAGATCAGCAATACATTGCATCTAAGACATATATATATATAGATTAAGAGAGAGAGAAATTGCATTTGGTGACTTTATTTTGCACAAACTCTTCCTCAAGCCCCTCTCTCTCTAAACCTACGAATTTAGCAAGTATTTCGGTTTAAACACACATTTCATTTAAATTCCTAACAACATCGGAAGCCAAAATCGTAAATCTCTCTTAAAGGTATAAACCCTAGCCATTAATTTTGTCCAATGATCCGCCGTTAGATCTTGTGATTTGTTGTTAAAATATGTTGTTTGTAGTCTAACATGATGATCCGGGTTGGTATATTACAAGTCCATAACATCTAGATACGTAAATCAACGATTTTCAAAAATCTGGAAAAATTTTATTTTGTTGTCTGACGTTGAATGTCGCCTTTAAATCGCTTCTCGTTTGTTGTTTGTGTTGTTTTAAAGCTTCAATATGTAGCCACGGTATATGGTCTTTAAGATCCAAGTGGTAGAATAGCTATTTGATTTACGGAAATGAAGTTATTCACGGTCAAATCCGCCGACCCAAGACGACGGAAGTTTTCAAGCGCCAAGAACTTGCCCGTAAATGTCCGACGGTGATGTTTGTGGTCCAGATCTTGCATTCTCATTAGATGTTTTGTTGTTTTGTTGAATTTAGGTTGTAGTCCCAGATATTAACTATAGATTCATGCTTTTATATCGTTAAAACATTACATATGTTGGATTTTGTGGATGATAAAGCAAATTTGGAATGATCACGATGCGTTTTTCGGGAATTTCGAACACATGAAGAACAACCCTCCGACGGGGGTTTCACCGAAAGTTATATCTTGTAGATCCATTCTTTGTCGTTAAACCGATATGTTGCTTTAGTGTTGTTACTTGACACAAGGACTCTGATTTAAACCTTGATACCACATGAACAATGAATGTAACCTAACTTAAAGTGAGATTGAAAGTAATCAATCGAGTTTCGGGTTTCGGAGAAACCCGTAAATGGCCCCGACAAGGATTTAAAGAGTCAAGATCTTCATGTCACGATATTGTTTAACTAAGTCGTTAATTTTAGTGGTAGTGTTGCAAATGTACTACATTATCAAAGTTTAAACTAACTCAAAGACACGATTACACGTGAATCAAAGCCGATCAAACCAAGCACCACGAAAATCGGATCGACGTTGTTCTTGAGCCAAGAAGAACACCTAAGACGATGAGATATCTCGTCGCTAAAGACCCACAAATGATTTGCCCGATTATTTTAATTTATGAAATTAGAAAATTAGTTAAAAATAGAAAATAAATTATAAAATTACAAAATTAGTTTTAAAAATTATTTTAAATTATGAAAAATAACTTTTAATTATTTGGGATATTTTTCATTAATATTTATAATTATTTGAATATTAATGATATTTAATTTATTAAAATATTGTATTAAATAAATTAGAGAAAAATGATTTTAATTATATAAAAAATCATTTTAAATATGAATAAAGTGTTTAAAAATATTTTTGAGTTATTTTTGATAACTTTTAATATTTTGTGATGAATTTTATTAATTAATTAATATTAATGATATTTAAGATATTTAATAATTATATTAAATAATTTAGTTTAAAAATGATTTTAATGATTTAAAAATCATTTTAAATGAAAATAAAGTATTTAAAAATATTTTAAGTTATAAAATATAACTTTTAATATTTAATGGTTAATTTCATTAATTAATGATTAATAATGATATTAAAGTTATTTAATATTTGTATTAAATAATTTAGTTTAAAAATGATTTTAATATTTTAATAATCATTTTAAATGAAGATAAAATGTTTAAAGATATTTTAAGTTATAAAATATAACTTTTAATATTTAAAAATAATTTCATTAATAAATTAATATTAATAATATTTATTTAATGATTAATGATATTAAATTTATTTAATAATTATATTAAATAAATAGTTTAAAAATAGTTTTATTAATCATTTAAAAAGGATATAAATGGATTAAAAATATTTTAAGTTATAATTAATAACTTTTAATATTTAGATAATGGTTCATTAATAATTAAATATTAATGGTAATTATTTAATAATGATTTTAAATGTTTTAAAAATCATTTAAGGATAATGTAAATGCTTTAAAAATATTTTGAGTTATTATACATAACTTTAATATTTTGGCAATGGTTTCATTAATAATTTAATATTGATTAAATGTTATTAATAATAGAATTATGTGATACTTAAATCATTTAATAATGATTCGATATTTCAAAAATTATGATAAATGATAATAATTATTTAAAAATTATTATAAGGTCATGACCAATGTTATAAGCGGTGTTTAAGATATCTAAATGGATAAGTAATTCATCGAATAGAGTCTTAGACTCGATTATTACTCGATAAAAAGTTTCGGTAGAATCGATACGGTTCGTAAATTGATCCGGACTCGGATAATTTAATTGGATATGTGTTTATTTGTGATTCAATGGTTGTTAAGGTTATGTGATAATGTGATTAGGAATGTGTTAATGATTGTTTGTGAGTCAACGACCGTGAAACATGTATGACAATGTGATTATGAATGAGTTGATAATTGTTTGTGAAACCATGATTGTTGAACATGTGTGATAAGGTGATTAGATTATGTCTTCGTTAACGCAATAAGCAAAGTGTTATGTGTTACGTTATGATATACTAATCGAACAAATGATTTGATTAATGATAGGTCATGATAGAAAAGATAAATCTAAGTCGTAAGTGTAAGTAAGCAAGATCGTGCAAGTATCCTAACTTTGCATTTTCTTTATGCAATGGACAAGTGTAAGAATGTTTCAAAGTTATATTATTATCTGATTGTTAAACTTATATTATATCGCCCATTGATTATCAACATGCTAGTATATGATAATTCGGATAAATATATTTTGTTCGTTAATTTCTATAAATGATTATACAAGTGTCCCCACTTGGACAATCATTCTTTTCATCGCATGTTGATACACCTTTGATATACATATATGTTGAATTATATAAGACCTTTGTTATGAAAACCCGACGAAATGAACATCCCGATAATGGGAAAATTTTTTTTATGCATTACTACGGACAAAGGATGAACGATAATATCGTTTCTAGCAATGTAGTATTGATCAATCTGGGGCCCATGGACCGCATACACCCCTCAAAGTCCGTAAGTAAGCAATCTTAGGTTATGTGATGAATTTCGCATTTAACCTTTTCGAAAATGAAAACAATGTTCATGATATGTCACGTAAACCTTATAAAAAGACAATACACGATTTCAAAAACTTGAACGAGGGTTGTTATGCTATTATTATTGGTGATTACTTCACAACTATTCGATTTGGTTGTAGAAGAATATTATAAAGAAAACATTTAAATTCTTTCTTATATATATATATAAATTATATATATATATAATACTATTGGCACTCAAATGCTCATCCTTGCTTAATTTAAATGTTTTCACTAAGTATGAAAAGCTAGAAGGCTCGGCCAGAACAAGTGAAAAGGAAAGCAAATGTAATATGTTATTGGTATCATTTTGTAATAGATAGATTGTATTAAGATATTGATATGTATTATATATCATGTAAAGAATGTAGTAAAGGTCATGATTTGGGATTAGACTTTGATAAATGTAAGTTAAGTTTATAATTTATATTATTGTTATTATTATTAGTATTATTCGCCATAGAAATGGTATCGTGAAGCACCGAAAGTTTGGGTTTCAAGTATCCGGATTCGGGGACTCTATATCATGGTATCGAGCTATAGGGTTAGAAACCTTAGGTGGGTTAGACTCAGGCTATAACCTTAGAAAGGGGAAACGTTGAAAATATAAATAACTCATATAGAGTTTAAAAGGAGATGAATTGAATAAATTCATTATCAAACAAAATAAAAGATAACTTATAAAACTATTATGTGTTGTGTGTATTTATTATTTGCGGTCAAGATAATTTTGTGTGTAGGTGTTAGAAAGGAATGTAATTAGGATACCCTTAAGTCGTGAAAGAATAAGTCGACATCCATGACCGAGCCAATACCAAAGCCGATAGCTGCAATAGAGGCTCACATTGAAAGCTACCTCAAAGAGGTGGTTATTTTGGAAAGTATAGTACTGGATCAAGAAACGCTAAGTGTAACTGATAGGTAAAGTATGGTTAAGGTATAAATGGTCAATGTTGAGTTCTTAAACTCATATGTCTGTAATGAGTTCTTAAACTCATAAGGTGTTGAAAGTTGTGACAAACTTGATACAGTTATGTGTGAATGGATATTGAGGATAATAGGAATAGATAGGTTACTAAGCAATTGATCGTTAGTGAATGTGTAAGGGATAGGTAGTGTTAGTATTAGTTAAATATATATGATTTTAGGTGGTGCATATGATAGGTATGTTGGTATAATGTAATATTTTGTATAAGTTATGGTAGCTATTTCTGACTTCCGAGTCACAAAGGGATAGCGGATGTTAAAGCAATATGTGCTATGGTATGTCAAGTGCTATGAATATGGATCTATGTTGGTTTAATGAACTAAGTGGGTATAAAGATAATAGATATTTATACGAATATTGGTTAATACAGTAAATCAAATTTTCAAAATCTAATATTTTGAGTACATGATTGAGTGAATAGAAAGTTTTGTGTTATATGTTAAGCGTTTACGATAAGGCTTAGAATGTAAGGTAATAAAGAATAATTTATAATAATGCCGCCAAGACGTAAAAACGAAACCAAAGAGCGGAAGGACCGTGAACAAAGTCGAGGACAATCGGAACCGACATCAAATTTTTTTAATATCACGGACGCTCAAGCTATGCAGAACGGATTACCAGCCGCGAAAAATCAACTAGATAATTGAACGTAGAACGTTAAAGACTTCAAAGCGGTTCTATTGCCAGGATTTAGAATCTCAACCGACTTTAGTAGCAAACAGTATGTTATAGCTAGAATAACGGCGGGGCAAGAGACCACTTTTGCCGCCTATAAGATAAAAGAAAATAATCTTGATAATACCGGAGATAAGCCGGGAATGTGATAAAAAAGAGAGGAAAAGTTTGTGTATAGAAAGTAAGGACAGGAGGGATATATATCTTTCCTAAAGGTCCAATCCAAGAAGGTATAGTAAATGTGTTATGTGCGAATCAATGGAGTATAAGGTGAAAGACCGTCCAAGAAAGGAAATGGAGACAAGGAATGCGAAAATGCGAAAAGGCAGCAGGGCATTGGCGACATCGGGACCTACATCAACAAATAAATCAATAGAATCAACTACAAACGTCTTCAACATGACCGTTCAAGATATCGCGGCAGCCGGGGATGCAACTCCAGGTATTACTTAAACCAATTTTATTTTCTTATATATTATTTTCTTATATAAATAATAAATTATTTTATAAAGTATTTTGAAGGAGGAATTTGAGTTCTCTTAGAAATCAAATTTCTATTTAAGAAGATAGATAAGCTTTTTGCTGAATAGTTAAAGATCGGATCGATCAATTATGATCGAGATCTACTTGCAATGATTGTATATGCTATGTACCTGGTAAGTATAGGTTTTAAAAGGTGATTAGGGACGGAATCCTTATAAGGAGGAGGTGAATGTGACAACCCGATATTTCTATATAAATAAATCATAAATTTTATGATATTTTTTTTTTTTTTTTATTAAAATAAATATGAATGATATGTGTCAAGGTAATGTGTAATTATAATTATATGTGTGATAAATAAAATTTATTTATTACATTAAGTATTGCAAATAAATTTATTTTAGAATTGTTGACTATTATCAATTATATTTTTATACTAACTAATTCCTTATTGGGAATGTTTTATTAATTATTTTCAAGGAAAATATAATCTTATATTATTTAAATAATATATGAAATGATTTTAGAATATTTATTTATTTTAAAGATAAGAATGCGTGAAAGGTATTATGTAAGTAATTATGTAATGAATATAAAATATATTTATTACATGAATGGTTATGAATAATTTTCATTATAAATTATATTCTATAATAATTAATTTTATAGTAAAAATGTTTTTAATGTTTATTTTCCAAAGAAATAGGATAATTATATTATTTAAATAATATATGATATGATTATATAATTTTTATAATACTTATTTTATTATATGAAATTATTTCAGAATAGTTAAGTTAATTATTTTAACTTAATTATTAAGGTTATATATGAAAGATAAATCAGATATGGAATCCAAACCCTAATTCCGGGTTTTGATCAAGGAATAAGAATAATAATATTATATTATTATTTGTCAGTGTTATAATTATGTATGCTATGTGTGTAAGGTTATTATGAGGAACGGTTTTGTGGAAACAATTTTAATGTTAATGATAAACCCTAATTATACTGGGAAAATTGAATTAATTAGAAACCCTAATTAATTGGGAACCCTAATTACTAAATTCGATAATCTAATTCTGAATTTAGAAACCTTGATTAGTAATTATAAACCCTAATTATTAATCGTATTCCCTAATCATAAAATTAGAAATCTTAATTTTAAAGGTTAAAAACCCTAATTATTAAATTATAAAACCTTATTAATTTTTCCTAAATTAAAACCCTAAATTGCTTTTAGTTAATACTAATTGCTAAATTGAGAAAGGTAATGTTAATTAGTGTTTCCTAAACCTAATTAGCAATGTGTTAAGTAGATTCAAAATATTGATTAAGAAACCTAATTATTTTATAAACCTTAATTTTATATTTTAGAAACTAAAATTTTGTTATTTTATTATTTAAACCCTAGAT
The DNA here is from genome assembly GCA_020205605.1 of Panax ginseng. NCBI lineage: Eukaryota > Viridiplantae > Streptophyta > Magnoliopsida > Apiales > Araliaceae > Panax > Panax ginseng. The sequence continues at coordinate 129,962,447 of CM035139.1, read as the reverse complement.
TGGAAATTCTTGAAATTATTTTTAAAACCCTAAATAAATCAAACCCTAAACCCTAAATCAAGGGTTTGCATGATTATAATTTTGCCATTAAATGATTTATCAAATGACCATTATGCCCCTAATTGAATTATGGAATGCTAGGCTAGGTTTTGACAATAGGTTAAGTTGTTGAACAACTTCAACAACTCTCTCGACTTTTAATCGATGAAGAAAAGAATAAGCTACTAGATCAAAGAATACATTGCATCTAAGATATATATATATATAGATTAAGAGAGAGAGAAATTGCATTTGGTGACTTTATTTTGCACAAACTCTTCCTCAAGCCCCCTCTCTCTCTAAACCTACTTAATTTAGCAAGTATTTCGGTTTCAAAACATAAATTTATTTAAATTCCTAACAACATCGTAAGCCAAAATCGTAAATCTCTTGTAAAGGTATAAACCCTAGCCATTAATTTTGTCCAATGATCTGTCGTTAGATCTTGTGATTTGTTGTTAAAATATGTTGTTTGTAGTCTAACATGATGATCTGGGTTGGTATATTACAAGTCCATAACATCTAGATACGTAAATCAACGATTTTCAAAAATCTGGAAAAATTTTATTTTGTTGTCTGACAGTGAATGTCAGCCCCTTTAAATCGTTTCTCGTTTGTTGTTTGTGTTGTTTTAAAGCTTCAATATGTAGCCTGGTATATGGTCTTTAAGATCCAAGTGGTAGAATAGCTATTTGATTTCTGGAAATGAAGTTATTCACTATCAAATACCGTTGATTCCGGCATTGATCGGAAGTTTTCTCGGGCGCCAAGAACTTGCCTGTAAATGTCCGATGTGATGTTTGACGGTCCGGATCTTGCATTCTGTTAGATGTTTTGTTGTTTTGTTGAATTTAGGTTGTAGTCCGGTATATTAACTATAGATTCATGCTTTTATATCGTTAAAACATTACATATGCTGGATTTTGTGGATGGCCAAAGCAAATTGGAATGATCACGATCAAGGCTTTTCGGGAATTTCGAACACATGAAGAACAACCCTCGATGTGGTTTGACCGAAAGTTATATCTTGTAGATCCGCTGTCGTTAAACCGATATATTGCTTTAGTGTTGTTACTTGACACAAGGACTACTGATTTAAACCTTGATACCACATGAACAATGAATGTAACCTAACTTAAAGTGAGATTGAAAGTAACCAGTCGAGTTTCTGGGTTTCTGGAGAAACCCAGAAATGGCCTGACAAGGATTTAAAGAGTCAAGATCTTCATGTCACGATATTGTTTAACTAAGTCGTTAATTTTTAGTGGTAGTGTTGCAAATGTACTACATTATCAAAGTTTAAACTAACTCAGTACACGATTACACTGTGAATCAAAGCCGATCAAACCAAGCACCCTGAAAATCGGACTGACAGTGTTCTTGAGCCCAAGAACACCTAAGACGACAGATATCTGTCGCTAAAGACCTACAGCGACGGTTCCGATTATTTTAATTTATGAAATTCCGAAAATTAGTTAAAAATAGAAAATAAATTATAAAAATTACAAAATTAGTTTTAAAAATTATTTTAAATTATGAAAAATAACTTTTAATTATTTGGGATATTTTTCATTAATATTTATAATTATTTGAATATTAATGATATTTAATTTATTAAAATATTGTATTAAATAAATTAGAGAAAAATGATTTTAATTATATAAAAATCATTTTAAATATGAATAAAGTGTTTAAAAATATTTTTGAGTTATTTTTGATAACTTTTAATATTTTGTGATGAATTTTATTAATTAATTAATATTAATGATATTTAAGATATTTAATAATTATATTAAATAATTTAGTTTAAAATGATTTTTAATGATTTAAAAATCATTTTAAATGAAAATAAAGTATTTAAAAATATTTTAAGTTATAAAATATAACTTTTAATATTTAATGGTTAATTTCATTAATTAATGATTAATAATGATATTAAAGTTATTTAATATTTGTATTAAATAATTTAGTTTAAAATGATTTTAATATTTTAATAATCATTTTAAATGAAGATAAAATGTTTAAAGATATTTTAAGTTATAAAATATAACTTTTAATATTTAAAAATAATTTCATTAATAAATTAATATTAATAATATTTATTTAATGATTAATGATATTAAATTTATTTAATAATTATATTAAATAAATAGTTTAAAAATAGTTTTATTAATCATTTAAAAAGGATATAAATGGATTAAAAATATTTTAAGTTATAATTAATAACTTTTAATATTTAGATAATGGTTCATTAATAATTAAATATTAATGGTAATTATTTAATAATGATTTTAAATGTTTTAAAAATCATTTAAGGATAATGTAAATGCTTTAAAAATATTTTGAGTTATTATACATAACTTTAATATTTTGGCAATGGTTTCATTAATAATTTAATATTGATTAAATGTTATTAATAATAGAATTATGTGATACTTAAATCATTTAATAATGATTCTGATATTTCAAAAATTATGATAAATGATAATAATTATTTAAAAATTATTATAAGGTCATGACAAATGTTATAACTGGTGTTTAAGATATCTAAATGGATAAGTAATTACTGAATAGAGTCTTAGACTCGATTATTACCCGATAAAGTTGTCGGTAGACCGACATGGTTCAGAAATTGATCTGGACTCAGATAATTTAATTGGATATGTGTTTATTTGTGATTCAATGGTTGTTAAGGTTATGTGATAATGTGATTAGGAATGTGTTAATGATTGTTTGTGAGTCAATGACTGTGAAACATGTATGACAATGTGATTATGAATGAGTTGATAATTGTTTGTGAAACCATGATTGTTGAACATGTGTGATAAGGTGATTAGGTTATGTGCTGACTGCAATAGGCAGTGTTATGTGTTACGTTATGATATACTAATCGAACAAATGATTTGATTAATGATAGGTCGTGATAGAAAAGATAAATCTAAGTTGCGTAAGTGTAAGCAGCGCATCAGGCAAGTATCCTAACTTTGCATTTTCTTTATGCAATGGACAAGTGTAAGAATGTTTCAAAGTTATATTATTATTATTAAGTATTGATTGTTAAACTTATATTATATAAGCCCATTGATTATCAACATGCTAGTATATGATAATTCGGATAAATATATTTTGTTCGTTAATTTCTATAAATGATTATACAAGTGTCCCCACTTGGACAATCATTGTTTTTCATCGCATGTTGATACACCTTTGATATACATATATGTTGAATTATATAAGACCTTTGTTATGAAAACCCGACAGAAATGAACATCCCGATAATGGGAAAATTTTTATGCGCTACGGCGGACAAAGGATGAACGATAATATCGTTTCTAGCAATGTAGTATTGATCAACACAGGCCCATGGACTGCATACACCCTCAAAGTCCGTAAAGCAATGCTTAGGTTCATGAGATGAATTTCTGTTTAACCTTTTCGAAAATGAAAACAATGTTCATGATATGTCACGAAACCTTATAAAAAGACAATACACGGTTTCAAAAAACTTGAACGAGGGTTGTTATGTTATTATTATTGGTATGCAGATTACTTCACAACTATTGTTGGTTGTAGAAGAATATTATAAAGAAAACATTTAAATTCTTTTATATATATATATATATATATATATATATATTTGGGCACTCAAATGCTCATCCTTGCTTAATTTAAATGTTTTTTCACTAAGTATGAAAAGCTAGAAGGCTCGGCCAGAACAAGTGAAAAGGAAAGCAAATGTAATATGTTATTGGTATCATTTGTAATAGATAGATTGTATTAAGATATTGATATGTATTATATATCATGTAAAGAATGTAGTAAAGGTTGCGTACTTGGGATTAGACTTTGATAAATGTAAGTTAAGTTTATAATTTATATTATTGTTATTATTATTAGTATTATTCCGCTCATAGAAATGGTATCGTAAAGTACCGAGTTTGGGTTTCAAGTATCCGGATTCGGGGACTCTATATCATGGTATCAGAGCTATAGGGTTAGAAACCTTAGGTGGGTTAGACCTTAGGCTATAACCTTAGAACAGGGGGAAACGTTGAAAATATAAATAACTCATATAGAGTTTAAAAAGGAGATGAATTGAATAAATTCATTATCAAACAAAATAAAAGATAACTTATAAAACTATTATGTGTTGTGTGTATTTATTATTTGCCAGTCAAGATAATTTTGTGTGTAGGTGTTAGAAAGGAACAGAATTAGGATACCCTTAAGTCGTAAAGAATAAGTCGACATCCATGACCGAGCCAATACCAAAGCCGATAGCTGCAATAGAGGCTCACATTGAAAGCTACCTCAAAGAGGTGGTTATTTTGGAAAGTATAATCTTGGATCAAGAAAAACGCTAAGTGTAAGCGATAGGTAAAGTATGGTTAAGGTATAAATGGTCAATGTTGAGTTCTTAAACTCATATGTCTGTAATGAGTTCTTAAACTCATAAGGTGTTGAAAGTTGTGACAAACTTGATACAGTTATGTGTGAATGGATATTGAGGATAATAGGAATAGATAGGTTACTAAGCAATTGATCGTTAGTGAATGTGTAAGGGATAGGTAGTGTTAGTATTAGTTAAATATATATGATTTTAGGTGGTGTATATGATAGGTATGTTGGTATAATGTAATATTTTGTATAAGTTATGGTAGCTATTCCTGACTTCCGAGTCACAAAGGGATAGCGGATGTTAAAGCAATATGTGCTATGGTATGTCAAGTGCTATGAATATGGATCTATGTTGGTTTAATGAATTAAGTGGGTATAAAGATAATAGATATTTATACGAATATTGGTTAATACAGTAAATCAAATTTTCAAAATCTAATATTTTGAGTACATGATTGAGTGAATAGAAAGTTTTGTGTTATATGTTAAGCATTTACGATAAGGCTTAGAATGTAAGGTAATAAAGAATAATTTATAATAATGCCGTCAAGACGAAAACGAAACCAAAGAACGGAAGGACCTGTGAACAAAGCTGGAGGACAATCAGACCCGACATCGAAATTTTTGCGAATACGGACGCTCAAGCTATGCAGAACGGATTACCAGCCACGAAAAATCAACTAGATAATTGAACGTAGAACGTTAAAGACTTCAAAGCGGTTCTATTGCCAGGATTTAGAATCTCAAACTGACACTTCAGAGTAAAAGTATGTATGTTATAGCTAGAATAACGGCGGGGCAAGAGACCACTTTTGCCGCCTATAAGATAAAAGAAAATAATCTTGATAATACCGGAGATAAGCCGGGAATGTGATAAAAAAAAAGGAAAAGTTTGTGTATAGAAAGTAAGGACAGGAGGGATATATATCTTTCCTAAAGGTCCCAATCCAAGAAGGTATAGTAAATGTGTTATGTGCGAATCAATGGAGTATAAGGTGAAAGACCGTCCAAGAAAGGAAATGGAGACAAGGAATGCGAAAATGCGAAAAGGCAGCAGGGCATTGGCGACATCGGGACCGACATCAACAAATAAATCAATAGAATCAACTACAAACGTCTTCAACATGACCGTTCAAGATATCGTGGCAGCCGGGGATGCAACTCCAGGTATTACTTAAACCAATTTTATTTTCTTATATATTATTTTCTTATATAAATAATAAATTATTTTATAAAGTATTTTGAAGGAGGAATTTGAGTTCTCTTAGAAATCAAATTTCTGTTTAAGAAGATAGATAAGCTTTTTGCTGAATAGTTAAAGATCGGATCGATCAATTATGATCGAGATCTACTTGCAATGATTGTATATGCTATGTACCCTGGTAAGTATAGGTTTTAAAAGGTGATTCCGGGGACGGAATCCTTATAAGGGAGGGTGAATGTGACAACCCGATATTTTCTATATAAATAAATCATAAATTTTGCGTATAATTTTTTTTTTTATTTATTAAAATAAATATGAATGATATGTGTCAAGGTAATGTGTAATTATAATTATATGTGTGATAAATAAAATTTATTTATTACATTAAGTATTGCAAATAAATTTATTTTAGAATTGTTGACTATTATCAATTATATTTTTATACTAACTAATTTCCTTATTGGGAGCGTTTTATTAATTATTTTTCAAGGAAAATATAATCTTATATTATTTAAATAATATATGAAATGATTTTAGAATATTTATTTATTTTAAAGATAAGAATGCGTGAAAGGTATTATGTAAGTAATTATGTAATGAATATAAAATATATTTATTACATGAATGGTTATGAATAATTTTCATTATAAATTATATTCTTATAATAATTAATTTTATAGTAAAAATGTTTTTAATGTTTATTTTCCAAAGAAATAGGATAATTATATTATTTAAATAATATATGATATGATTATATAATTTTTATAATACTTATTTTATTATATGAAATTATTTGAGAATAGTTAAGTTAATTATTTTAACTTAATTATTAAGGTTATATATGAAAGATAAATCGGATATGGAATCCAAACCCTAATTAGGGTTTTGATCAAGGAATAAGAATAATAATATTATATTATTATTTTGATTCGTTGTTATAATTATGTATCTTTATGTGTGTAAGGTAAGGTTATGAGGAGCGGTTTTGTTTGAAACAATTTTAATGTTAATGATAAACCCTAATTATCTTTGGGAAAATTGAATTAATTAGAAACCCTAATTAATTGGGAACCCTAATTACTAAATTAGATAATCTAATTACGAATTTAGAAACCTTGATTAGTAATTATAAACCCTAATTATTAATCGTATTCCCTAATCATAAAATTAGAAATCTTAATTTTAAAGGTTAAAACCCTAATTATTAAATTATAAAACCTTATTAATTTTTCCTAAATTAAAACCCTAAATTGCTTTTAGTTAATACTAATTGCTAAATTGAGAAAGGTAATGTTAATTAGTGTTTCCTAAACCTAATTAGCAATGTGTTAAGTAGATTCAAAATATTGATTAAGAAACCTAATTATTTTATAAACCTTAATTTTATATTTTAGAAACTAAAATTTTGTTATTTTATTATTTAAACCCTAGATTGGAAATTCTTGAAATTATTTTTAAAACCCTAAAATGGTCCAAACCCTAAACCTAAATCAAACCCTAAACCCTAAGGGTTTACATGATTACAATTTTGCCATTAAATGATTTATCAAATGACCATTATGCCCCTAATTGAATTATGGAATGCTAGGCTAGGTTTTGACAATAGGTTAAGTTGTTGAACAACAACAACTCTCTCTCTTGACTTTAACTATGATGAAAAATCTCTCTAGATATATATATATATATATATATATATATATATATATATATATATAGAGATTAGAAGAGAGAGAAATTGCATTTGGTGACTTTATTTTGCACAAACTCTTCCTCAAGTATTTCAGTTTCAAAACACAGCCCCACGAAATTCCTAACAACATCAGAAGCCAAAATCAGAAATCTCTCTTAGAAAGGTATAAACCCTAGCCATTAATTTTGTCCAATGATCTGTCGTTAGATCTTGTGATTTGTTGTTAAAATATGTTGTTTGTAGTCTAACATGATGATGCAGGTTGGTATATTACAAGTCCATAACATCTAGATCGTAAATCAGCGATTTTCAAAAATCTGGAAAAATTTTATTTTGTTGTCTGACAGTGAATGTCAGCCCCTTTAAATCGTTTCTCGTTTGTTGTTTGTGTTGTTTTAAAGCTTCAATATGTAGCCTGGTATATGGTCTTTAAGATCCAAGTGGTAGAATAGCTATTTGATTTCTGGAAATGAAGTTATTCACGGTCGAAATCTGGTTAATGGCATTGACCGGAAGTTTTAAGGCGATCGAGAACTTGCCCGAAATATACGGCGAGGATGTTTGACGGTCCAGATCTTGCATTATGTTAGATGTTTTGTTGTTTTGTTGAATTTAGGTTGTAGTCCGGTATATTAACTATAGATTCATGCTTTTATATCGTTAAAACATTACATATGTTGGATTTTGTGGACGGTTAAAGCAGCTGGAATGATCACGATTGCGTTTTCTGGGAATTTCCAGAACACATGAAAAACGACCCTCGGCGGGGTTTGGCCAGAGTTATATCTTGTAGATCTGTTCTTTATTAAAGCGATATATGTTGCTTTAGTGTTGTTACTTGACACAAGGACTCTGATTTAAACCTTGATACCACATGAACGATGAGCGAACCTAACTTAAAGTGAGATTGAAAGTAACCGATCGAGTTTACGGGTTTACGGAGAAACCCGAAATGGCTGACAAGGATTTAAAAGTCAAGATCTTCATGTCACGATATTGTTTAACTAAGTCGTTAATTTTTTTAGTGGTAGTGTTGCAAGCGTCTTTACATTATCAAAGTTTAAACTAACTTTCGATTACGATTACTTTGTGAATCAAAGCCGGTCGAACCAAGCACCACGAAGCCGGATGACGGTGTTCTTGAGCCCAAGAACACCTAAGGCGACGAGATATCGTCATTAAAGACCTCAATGACGGTTCTATTATTTTAATTTACGAAATTAGAAAATTAGTTAAAATAGAAAATAAATTATAAAAATTACAAAATTAGTTTTAAAAATTATTTTAAATTATGAAAAATAACTTTTAATTATTTGGGATATTTTTCATTAATATTTATAATTATTTGAATATTAATGATATTTAATTTATTTAAATAGTGTATTAAATAAATTAGAGAAAAATGATTTTAATTATATAAAAATCATTTTAAATATGAATAAAGTGTTTAAAATATTTTTGAGTTATTTTGATAACTTTTAATATTTTGTGATGAATTTCATTAATTAATTAATATTAATGATATTTAAGATATTTAATAATTATATTAAATAATTTAGTTTAAAAATGATTTTAATGATTTAAAAATCATTTTAAATGAAAATAAAGTATTTAAAAATATTTTAAGTTATAAAATATAACTTTTAATATTTAATGGTTAATTTCATTAATTAATGATTAATAATGATATTAAAGTTATTTAATATTTGTATTAAATAATTTAGTTTAAAAATGATTTTAATATTTTAATAATCATTTTAAATGAAGATAAAATGTTTAAAGATATTTTAAGTTATAAAATATAACTTTTAATATTTAAAGAATAATTTCATTAATAAATTAATATTAATAATATTTATTTAATGATTAATGATATTAAATTTATTTAATAATTATATTAAATAAATAGTTTAAAAATGGTTTTATTAATCATTTAAAAGGATATAAATGGATTAAAAAATATTTTAAGTTATAATTAATAACTTTTAATATTTAGATAATAGTTCATTAATAATTAAATATTAATGGTAATTATTTAATAATGATTTTAAATGTTTTAAAAATCATTTAAGGATAATATAAATGCTTTAAAAATATTTTGAGTTATTATACATAACTTTAATATTTTGGCAATGGTTTCATTAATAATTTAATATTGATTAAATGTTATTAATAATAGAATTATGTGATACTTAAATCATTTAATAATGATTACGATATTTCAAAATTATGATAAATGATAATAATTATTTAAAAATTATTTATAAGTTAATTGTAAATGTTATAGCGGTGTTTAAGATATCTAAATGGATAAGTAATTCTTGAATAGAGTCTTAGACTCGATTATTACCGATAAAGTTGTCGGTGGAAAAGCATGGTTCGAGAAATTGATGCGGACTCGGATAATTTAATTGGATATGTGTTTATTTGTGATTGATGGTTGTTAAGGTTATGTGATAATGTGATTAGGAATGTGTTAATGATTGTTTGTGAGTCGATGGTGTGAAACATGTATAATGATGTGATTATGAATGAGTTGATAATTGTTTGTGAAACCATGATTGTTGAACATGTGTGATAAGGTGATTAGGTTATGTCTTTGTTTGATAGGCGGTGTTATGTGTTACGTTATGATATACTAATCGAACAAATGATTTGATTAATGATAGGTCGTGATAGAAAAGATAAATCTAAGTTGCGTAAGTGTAAGCGGTAGCATCGGTGAAATATCTAACTTTGCATTTTCTTTATCTGATGGACAAGTGTAAGAATGTTTCAAAGTTATATTATATTATTATATACAGTTGTTAAAAGCTATATTATATAAGCCCATTGATTATCAACATGTTAGTATATGATAATTAGGATAAATATATTTTGTTAGTTAATTTCTATAAATGATTATACAAGTGTCCCCACTTGGATAATCATTATTTTCATCGCATGTTGATACACCTTTGATATACATATATGTTGGATTATATAAGACCTTTATTATGAAAATTAAGCGAAATGAACATCCAGATAATGGGAAAATTTTTATGCGCTTCTGGCGGACAAAGGATGAGCGATAATATCGTTCTAGAAATATAGTATTGATCAATCTGAGGGCCCGTGGAATTTGTACACCCTCGGGCCGTAAGCAAATTAGGTTCTGAGATGAATTTACATTTAACCTTTTGAAAATGAAAACAATGTTCATGATATATCACGAAACCTTATAAATAGACAATATACAGTTTTCAAAAAACTTGAGCGAGGGTTGTTATGTTATTATTATTAGTGCAGATTACTTCACAACTATATTTGGTTGTAGAAGAATATTATAAAGAAAACATTTAAATTCTTTCGACATATATATATATATATAATACTTATTTGGGCACTCAAATACTCATCCTTGCTTAATTTAAATGTTTTTCGATTAAGTGTGAAAAGCTAGAAGGCTCGGCCGAGGGAACAAGTGAAAAGGAAAGCAAGCGAGAATATGTTATTGGTATCTTTTGTAATAGATAGATTGTATTAAGATATTGATATGTATTATATATCATGTAAAAAGAATGTAGTAAAGGTTGCGTGCTTGGGATTAGACTACGATAAATGTAAGTTAAGTTTATAATTTATATTATTATTATTATTATTAGTATTATTCCGCTCATAGAAATGGTGGTATCGTAAAATCACAGAGTTTGGGTTTCAAGTATCAGGATTAGGGGACTCTACATCATAGTATCGAGCTATAGGGTTAGAAACCTTAGGTGGGTTAGACCTTAGGCTATAACCTTAGAAACGGGAAGGAAGCGTTGAAAATATAAATAACTCATATAGAGTTTAAAAAAAAGGAGATGAATTGAATAAATTCATTATCAAACAAAATAAAAGATAACTTATAAAACTATTATGTGTTGTGTGTATTTATTATTTGCTAGTCAAGATAATTTTGTGTGTAGGTGTTAGAAAGGAATAGAATTAGGATACCCTTAAGTAAGTAAAGAATAAGTCGACATCCATGGTAGAGCCAATACCAAAGCCGATAGGCATTTATGATAGAGGCTCACATTGAAAAAGCTACCTCAAAGAGGTGGTTATTTTGGAAAGTATAATCTTGGATCAAAAGCGCTAAGTGTGGCGATAGGTAAAGTATGGTTAAGGTATAAATGGTCAATGTTGAGTTCTTAAACTCATATATATACGTAATGAGTTCTTAAACTCATAAGGTGTTGAAAGTTGTGACAAACTTGATATGAGTTGTGTGTGAATGGATATTGAGGATAATAGGAATAGATGAGTTACTAAGTAATTGATCGTTAGTGAATGTGTAAGGGATAGGTAGTGTTAGTATTAGTTAAATATATATGATTTTAGGTGGTGTATATGATGGGTATGTTGGTATAATGTAATATTTTGTATAAGTTATGGTAGCTATTCACGACTTAGGAGTCATGAAAGGGATAGCGGATGTTAAAGCAATATGTGTTATGGTATGTCAAGTGTTATGAATATGGATCTATGTTGGTTTAATGAATTAAGTGGGTATAAAGATAATAGATATTTATCTGAATATTGGTTATCTGATAAATCAAATTTTCAAAATCTAATATTTTGAGTACATGATTGAGTGAATAGAAAGTTTTGTGTTATATGTTAAGCGTTTACGATAAGGCTTAGAATGTAAGGTAATAAAGAATAATTTATAATAATCGTCGTCGACGAAAAGCGAAACCAAAAGATAGAAGGACTTGTGAACAAAATTTGGAGGACAATCGGGACGACATCAAAATTTTTTTGCGAATGTGGACGATCAAGCTATGCGAGCGGATTACGGTAGCGAAAAATCAACTAGATAATTGAGCGTGAGAGCGTTAAAGACTTCAAAGCGGTTCTATTGCGAGGATTTAGAATCTCAGTGACGACCGGTAGAAGCGTATGTTATAGCTAGAATAGCGGCGGGGCAAGAGACCACTTTTGCCGCGCTATAAGATAAAAGAAAATAATCTTGATAATCTAGGAGATAAGCGGGAATGTGATAAAAAAAGAGGAAAAGTTTGTGTATAGAAAGTAAGGACGGAGAGGATATATATCTTTCCTAAAGGTCCCGATCAAGAAGGTATAGTAAATGTGTGTTATGTGCGAATCAATGGAGTATAAGGTGAAAAACAGTCAAGAAAGAAATGGAGACAAGGAATGCGAAAATGCGAAAAGGCGACGGGGCATTGGCGACATCGGAATGAAACATCAACAAATAAATCAATAGAATCAACTACAAACGTCTTCAACATGGCCAGATTCAAGATATCGTGGCGGTGGGGATGCAACTCGGTATTACTTAAACCAATTTTATTTTCTTATATATTATTTTCTTATATAAATAATAAATTATTTTTATAAAGTATTTTGAAGGAGGAATTTGAGTTCTCTTAGAAATCAAATTTACATTTAAGAAAGATAGATAAGCTTTTTCTTTGAATAGTTAAAGATCGGATCGATCAATTATGATCGAGATCTACTTGCAATGATTGTATATGCTATGTACTTACTGGTAAGTATAGGTTTTAAAAGGTGATTAGGGGCGGAATCCTTATAAAGGAGGTGAATGTGACAACTAGATATTTTCTATATAAATAAATCATAAATTTTAACGTATAATTTTTTTTTTTTATTAAAATAAATATGAATGATATGTGTCAAGGTAATGTGTAATTATAATTATATGTGTGATAAATAAAATTTATTTATTACATTAAGTATTACAAATAAATTTATTTTAGAATTGTTGACTATTATCAATTATATTTTTATACTAACTAATTCCTTATTGGGAATGTTTTATTAATTATTTTTCAAGGAAAATATAATCTTATATTATTTAAATAATATATGAAATGATTTTAGAATATTTATTTATTTTAAAGATAAGAATCGTGAAAGGTATTATGTAAGTAATTATGTAATGAATATAAAATATATTTATTACATGAATGGTTATGAATAATTTTCATTATAAATTATATTCTTTAATAATTAATTTTATAGTAAAAATGTTTTTAATGTTTATTTTCTAAAGAAATAGGATAATTATATTATTTAAATAATATATGATATGATTATATAATTTTTATAATACTTATTTTATTATATGAAATTATTTGAGAATAGTTAAGTTAATTATTTTAACTTAATTATTAAGGTTATATATGAAAGATAAATGGATATGGAATCCAAACCCTAATTAGGGTTTTGATCGAGGAAAGAATAATAATAATATTATATTATTATTATTTATCGATTATTATAATTATGTATGGTTATGTGTGTAAGGTTATTATGAGAGCCCTTTTGTGGAAAGCAGTTTTAATGTTAATGATAAACCCTAATTATGTTTGGGAAAATTGAATTAATTAGAAACCCTAATTAATTGGGAACCCTAATTACTATTTTTAGATAATCTAATTATGAATTTAGAAACCTTGATAAGTAATTATAAACCCTAATTATTAATCGTATTCCCCAATTGTAAAATTAGAAATCTTAATTTTAAAGGTGAAAAACCCTAATTATTAAATTATAAAACCTTATTAATTTTTCCTAAATTAAAACCTAAATTGCTTTTAGTTAATACTAATTGCTAAATTGAGAAAGGTAATGTTAATTAGTGTTTCCTAAACCTAATTAGCAATGTTGTTAAGATAGATTCAAAATATTGATTAAGAAACCTAATTATTTTATAAACCTTAATTTTATATTTTAGAAACTAAAATTTTGTTATTTTATTATTTAAACCCTAGATTGGAAATTCTTGAAATTATTTTTAAACTTTTTTGCTAAAATGGTCCAAACCTAAACCCTAAATCAAACCCTAAACCTAAGGGTTTGCATGATTATAATTTTGCCATTAAATGATTTATCAAATGACCATTATGCCCCTAATTGAATTATGGAATGCTAGGCTAGGTTTTGACATTTGGTTAAGTTGTTGAACAACTTCAACAACTCTCTTGACTTTAATTGACGACAATCATCTCTAGATCGGCAATACATGCATCTAAATATATATATATATAGATTAGAGAGAGAGAAATTGCATTTGTTGACTTTATTTGTGCAAAAACTCTTCCTCAAACTCTCTCTCTCTAAACCTCAGAAAATTATCAAGTATTTCGGTTTCAATTGAAGCCATTACGAAATCCTAACAAATCGAAGCCGAAATCAAAATTCTCTCATGAAAGGTATAAACCCTAGCCATTAATTTTGTCCAATGATGCATCGTTAGATCTTGTGATTTGTTGTTAAAATATGTTGTTTGTAGTCTAACATGATGATGCAGGTTGGTATATTACAAGTCCATAACATCTAGAATCGTAAATCAGCGATTTTCAAAAATCTGGAAAAATTTTATTTTGTTGTCGACGGTGAATGTCACCCCTTTAAATCGTTCTCTCGTTTGTTGTTTGTGTTGTTTTAAAGCTTCAATATGTAGCTTTGGTATATGGTCTTTAAGATCCAAGTGGTAGAATAGCTATTTGATTTACGGAAATGAAGTTATTCACGGTCGAAATCTAGATTGGCCAAGCATTAATAGGAAGTTTTTACAGGCGATCGAGAACTTGCCCGAAATGTCAGCAGGATGTTTGACGGTCGAGATCTTGCATTACATTAGATGTTTTGTTGTTTTGTTGAATTTAGGTTGTAGTCGGTATATTAACTATAGATTCATGCTTTTATATCGTTAAAACATTACATATCTTTGGATTTTTGTGGATGGTCAAAGCATTTGGAATGATCACGATTGCGTTTTACGGGAATTTCGAACACATGAAAAACGACCCTACGGCGGGGTTTGGCCAAGAGTTATATCTTGTAGATCATTTAACATTAAGCGATATGTTGCTTTAGTGTTGTTACTTGACACAAGGACTCTGATTTAAACCTTGATACCACATGAACAATGAGCGAACCTAACTTAAAGTGAGATTGAAAGTAACGATCGAGTTTACGGGTTTACGGAGAAACCCGAAATGGCTTTGACAAGGATTTAAAAAGTCGAGATCTTCATGTCACGATATTGTTTAACTAAGTCGTTAATTTTTAGTGGTAGTGTTGCAAGCGTCTTACATTATCAAAGTTTAAACTAACTTCGATTACACGATTACATTGTGAATCAAATCGGGTCGAACCAAGCACCCGAAAGCCGGATGACGGTGTTCTTGAGCCCAAGAACACCTAAGGCGATGAGATATCTGTCAGCTAAAGACCCTAAATGACGGTTTCTATTATTTTAATTTACGAAATTAGAAAATTAGTTAAAAATAGAAAATAAATTATAAAAATTACAAAATTAGTTTTAAAATTTTTTTTAAATTATGAAAAATAACTTTTAATTATTTGGGATATTTTTCATTAATATTTATAATTATTTGAATATTAATGATATTTAATTTATTTAAATAGTATATTAAATAAATTATAGAAAAATGATTTTAATTATATAAAAATCATTTTAAATATGAATAAAGTATTTAAAATATTTTGAGTTATTTTTGATAACTTTTAATATTTTTGATGAATTTCATTAATTAATTAATATTAATGATATTTAAGATATTTAATAAATATATTAAATAATTTAGTTTAAAAATGATTTTAATGATTTAAAAATCATTTTAAATGAAAATAAAGTATTTAAAAATATTTTAAGTTATAAAATATAACTTTTAATATTTAATGGTTAATTTTATTAATTAATGATTAATAATGATATTAAAGTTATTTAATATTTGTATTAAATAATTTAGTTTAAAAATGATTTTAATATTTTAATAATAATTTTAAATGAAGATAAAATGTTTAAAGATATTTTAAGTTATAAAATATAACTTTTAATATTTAAAGAATAATTTCATTAATAAATTAATATTAATAATATTTATTTAATGATTAATGATATTAAATTTATTTAATAATTATATTAAATAAAAAGTTTAAAATGTTTTTTAATTTAATCATTTAAAAAGGATATAAATGGATTAAAAATATTTTAAGTTATAATTAATAACTTTTAATATTTAGATAATAGTTCATTAATAATTAAATATTAATGGTAATTATTTAATAATGATTTTAAATGTTTTAAAAATCATTTAAGGATAATGTAAATGCTTTAAAAATATTTTGAGTTATTATACATAACTTTAATATTTTGGCAATGGTTTCATTAATAATTTAATATTGATTAAATGTTATTAATAATAGAATTATGTGATACTTAAATCATTTAATAATGATTACGATATTTCAAAATTATGATAAATGATAATATAATATTTAAAAAATTATTATAAAGGTGAATGACAAATGTTATAAATGGTGTTTAAGATATCTAAATGGATAAGTAATTATTGAATAGAGTCTTAGACTCGATTATTACTCGATAAAGTTGTCGGTAGGCCGGCATGGTTTGAAATTGATCGGACTTAGATAATTTAATTGGATATGTGTTTATTTGTGATTGATGGTTGTTAAGGTTATGTGATAATGTGATTAGGAATGTGTTAATGATTGTTTGTGAGTCGATGATTTGTGAAACATGTATGACAATGTGATTATGAATGAGTTGATAATTGTTTGTGAAACCATGATTGTTGAACATGTGTGATAAGGTGATTAGGTTATGTCTTTGTTGCGATGGCGGTGTTATGTGTTACGTTATGATATACTAATCGAACAAATGATTTGATTAATGATAGGTCGTGATAGAAAAGATAAATCTAAGTTGCGTAAGTGTAAGCGGTAGCATCGATCGAAATATCCTAACTTTGCATTTTCTTTATGCAATGGACAAGTGTAAGAATGTTTCAAAGTTATATTATTATCTGATTATTAAACTTATATTATATAAGCCCATTGATTATCAACATGCTAGTATATGATAATTCGGATAAATATATTTTGTTCGTTAATTTCTATAAATGATTATACAAGTGTCCCCACTTGGACAATCATTGTTTTTCATCGCATGTTGATACACCTTTGATATACATATATGTTGGATTATATAAGACCTTTGTTATGAAAACTTGAAGCGAAATGAACATCCGATAATGGGAAAATTTTTATGCTTATTCTGGCGGACAAAGGATGAACGATAATATCGTTCTAGCAATGTAGTATTGATCAATCTGAGGGGCCCATGGATTGTATACACCCCTCGAGCCGTAAGTAAGCAATAGGTTTCTGAGATGAATTTACATTTAACCTTTTCGAAAATGAAAATAATGTTCATGATATGTCACGAAACCTTATAAAAGACAATACGGTTTCAAAAACTTGAGCGAGGGTTGTTATGCTATTATTATTAGTGCAGATTACTTCACAACTATTATTTGGTTGTAGAAGAATATTATAAAGAAAACATTTAAATTCTTTCGACTTATATATATATATATAATACTTCTTTGGGCACTCAAATGCTCATCCTTGCTTAATTTAAATGTTTTCGACTAAGTATGAAAAGCTAGAAGGCTCGGCCGGGAACAAGTGAAAAGGAAAGCAAAGCGAGAATATGTTATTGGTATCATTTGTAATAGATAGATTGTATTAAGATATTGATATGTATTATATATCATGTAAAGAATGTAGTAAAGGTTGCGTACTTGGGATTAGACTACGATAAATGTAAGTTAAGTTTATAATTTATATTATTATTATTATTAGTATTATTCCGCTCATAGAAATGGTATCGTAAAGTACCGAGTTTGGGTTTCAAGTATCCGGATTCGGGGACTCTACACACATGGCTAGGTTAAGTTGGTCACCAACTAAAGTTATGGAAACCTATACAAGTTATCTATTAAATAATGCAAGAAGTGTAATTATGTCATTTGGCTTTTACTTTTAGTGGCAAACTTGGTAATTTATCTCAACCCTTAGGGTTTAACCCTAAGGTTTCATAAGCTCAATTTCTAAGATTTTATAATTAGGGCTAAAATGGAAATCTTAATTTCTAAAAATGTGAATTAGGGCTCCCTAATTAAATTAGGTTTCCTAATCACTTAAGACTTGTAAATTAGGCTTTATAATTTACTAATTACCATTAAGCTTGCTAAATTAATAATTAGGGTTTATAACTTAGCAATTAGGGTTCTAATTTAGTAAATAGGGTTTCTAAATATTAATTAGAGTTTACCTAATTAACATTAAACATAATAATGGTCATTAATTACATAACACACAACTTAGCAAATCTTACAATCATAATTGACTTTTGTACTATAGTTTATCAGTAATGCTTTAGGTTTTTTTATCTTTGTTTCCTGCTCCATAAATTAACATTACACACATATCATGTTTGTTTATAGCATTGAAATATAAATAATATTATATTCTTATTCTCATTCCTTATTCAAAATCCAGAATTAGGGTTTTGAATCCATATTTGACATATCCTTCATATATACCATTATTAATTAAGTTAAAATAATTAACTTAACTAATATAATAAAATACATACCATAATAATCCTAATAACCATATCATATATATACCATAATCATATTTTCATGGAAAATAAATAATAAATATTTTTATTACAAAATTAATTTATTATAAGAATATAATATATAATGATCGATAATTCATAAAAAGAATTTATTTACAATTATTCATCTAATAAATAATTTTTTTTATCACATATATATACATTTACTTTACTTTGCACATATTCCCACCTTTATATATAAAAAAAATTTATATGCAAAATTTCTTATTGAAAATATTGGGTTATTACAGATAATACCTAAATACCAGGGACATAGTTCGTGATCTTAAGACCCTCAGATATTAAAGTTCAAACTTGTTTTCTATTTTTGATTGGTAGAATAAGTTCATTATTATTCAGCATTCATTGTTCATTCTCATGTTGTTATCATTACTACTCTCTATATCAGTGAGCAATTATTTGCTCACTCTTGCATTTAACACTACAACTAAAGTTGAGAAAGTCGATGAGCCATCTACTAGCAAAGGAAAGGGTAAGATGTCCAAGTGTTGAAGATCTATTTATTTATTTAAATGTTTTATGTTATCAGACTTGTTTTATTTTATGATGTATTCCGCATAATTATATAATAAATTTAAGGTTAGATGACCTGGGATTGTTTTATAATGATGTAACCCTTTCATGGGAAGATTATTGTTGAGTTATTTAAATTATGCCTTTATCCTTTGTTATGGGTAGTTAGATGAAATGGTTTTGGATAGTGAACACCAAATCCTGTGGGAATGTAGTACCTGAATTTAGGGGTGTCACATGGTATATCAAAGGGTATGCTTGAGTATAATGAGTTCAATATGGAGATAATGAATGATCAATAAAGAATCTACCGCTTCAAGTAAAAGAAGAGATATGTCCTATAAGATTCGATAAATGACAATCCAGGAATCCTTGGCCAAGGTGGAATGAAATTAGAAAGTAGTTTCTAATTTGTATTTATTCAGAGTTGTGCATTTGGGAATCAAAATACATATAATTAAATAAAATAAGACTTGACAGTAATTCCATGTTTTATATTTAATTGGGACATTGTATGGTGGAAGGATTGAATTGTAGGGTAACAATTTACTCAGTGGTTCTTTTATGATTGATGTTAAAATCTATATTATATGAAAAGTCGTTAATCTCTAAGGAGACTTATCTTTATTGTAGAATAAATATTATTTATTTAAATAAATTAATAGTTTAATTTATTTATTTAAATGAGATTAAAATTGTTCAAATTGATTTATTCACAACCGGTTTAATATGAAGAACCTAAAGGGTCACACCATAAAAAGGAAGAATAATTATTTAAGAAGTTAATGACATAATCAAAATAATATGTTAAGTGTATTTAATTTAATATATGGTGATAGTGTAACACCCCCAAATTCAGGTACTTTATTCCCACAGGATTTGCTGCTCACAATCCAAAACAATTACATTTAACTACCCATAATCAAGGAAAAAGACATAAATTAAACAACTAAAATAATAATCCTCCCCATTAAAGGGTTACATCATCTTAAAACAAATCCCAGGTAATCTAACCTTAAATTATTACATACGTCTGTGGAATACATCATAATTAAATAAGTATCATAACAGAAATTCAGTTAAGTAAAATCAAATAAGTCTTCATCATTTGGACATCTTACCCTTGCCCTTGCTAGAAGGCGGTTCGTCAATTTTCTCAACTTTAGCTGCAATGTTATATGCAAGAGTGAGCAAACAATTGCTCACAATATAATGATGACAATAGGAATAATCATAAGAATAAACAAATGAATATTGAATAATTAAGAACTTGTTCTTCGAAACAAGATTAGGAAACAAGTTCGAGATTTATATCTGAGGGTCTTAAGACCATGAACTATGTCCCAAGGTTACTAAGTATTTCTACCTCAACCTTTAACAGTTATTAGACTATACGAACGGTTGTTCATCTCAGTTTGACTTTAAGATTTTCTCACTAAAGAAAGTTTAGTTTGGATTAGCTTAACAATGGTTCTAGAATTTTAGAACACTCATCAACTATAGACTAGTCAAATCAATAAAGTTTCACTAGCCACTTGAAGTTCGATACAATAACTAGGTATTGAGTAACAATATTTAAGACAAGAATGGAATCACAACAATATATAGTTGAATAAAACATTGTATATATAATAGACTATCTTCAAAGGAATTAGAAAGTTTCGTTTGAAATAATGAACATCTCAAGCTTTGAATTAATAAGAAACAATGATTAAAAACTCCCTCAATAGGAACAAACAACTTGAGCCATGAAACTTGCTTAGCGAAAAGATACTTGCATAACAATAATAAACAAGATAGGTAAAGATCTTGCTACATAAAGAAATAAGGTTTAGGAACTTGCCTCGTATGTAAGCTACACAATTATAATAAACGTTCGCCAAATACCCTACATATACCATTAAAATCACAATACCGATCAGCTAAATTAATATTAACCCTATAGGTTTAATTCTCATTCAAGTTTATCTCGTTATTCTATCTCATATTCCAATCACTAACACCATTTACAGGTTTGAAATCATAAATCTAGTAAGGCATCATCACGCTTAAATAAAATCTCAAGACTTAATCAAATAAAAAGTTAAAGTTTTCTAAATTATTATCTTTTCAATCTAAAATCATCAAATATATGTTTACAATCTGTTATGGAACTTCATTACATGTTTAACACATTATCATTCACCTTAGACTAGGTTAGGCCAACACGTCATGGACTAAAACTAAAATAAACAAATTATTTACGCTCAGAGAGAGGCTAGCATTTGCGCTTACCCTAAGCCTTGACATTCCGTGGCAATTGCTGCTTAGTACTCCATACCCAGAATGCTCATCATCAAAGCAATTTACATTTATTTCTTTAATGCACAACTATGCCAAAGACGCAGATCGTGACATACCCGCCTTCATGGTTCACTCCCAAACAACCCAATTTTTCCTAATTAAGCAGAAGTTCACAAACCCATAAACTATAAATTTGTTAACCACAACACCAAGCATGCATGTCATGATTCTAATAATATAAACATCATACAAAATCAACTTTTAAGGATCAAAATCATGTTTTTACTAGTTTTCTTCATATTTCAACATATTTAGCAAAATCAAGCACCAAATCTTTGTTTCTTAACCAAATTAAGTCATTTCAGTTGCATTCTTTTTGTAATTCAACATACTAACATATTCTGAAATCAATTTACAGATTATCATAAGAATCGAACATCAATTTTGGCCTCAAAATCATACATGTTATATGTGTGTGTTTATATATATATATATATATATATATATATATATATATATATATATATATATATCAACAAAACACAAAACACAAAACATAATTTTCATGAATTTTCTTACAGAAAATAGTTTCTAACTATCATCTAATCAATATCCAATCATCATGTGCACAACATTTATTTATCAATTTGCTCATTACTAACAACTACAGAAAACTTACTCAACCTAATTCTTTAACAAAATTAAATACAAAGAACTACAATTGTATTATAACCTTTGATTTTATGTTTAGCAAAGTTGATTAGAGTGGTCTGTCTACTCCCCCTTCTCCTTGGAACCTTTAATCTTGTTGCTCAAATCTCTCAAACAATACTCTCAAGCTCTTCCTTTCTTTTTGTTTTTTTTCTATCTCTTAGCCTCTTGGAATAGTAGTACGTAAAACAAAAAAACTGATGTATACATATAATACCACATTCATCAGTTATACAAACGATGAGTTTCATCAGTTAAAACACCCAAGAGCCTCAAGGCCTTGTTTGGTTGCACCTTAGGCTTTCTAATTTATTTTTTATTTTCCTTATATTATAGTTAACTTGTCACACCCCTAATTAATTAGTTTAACTAAATCATAAATCAAATTAACATTTGCCTTATAATTATAATTCCCATACTAAATTATAATTTTATTTAACAAACTAATAAATCTCTAATTTAATTATTAAATTAGATTGAACGATTATAATAATCATTTAATTTAATTATATCATTAAATTAAATCTTCAAATCATAAAATTATCACACATTAATTTTATTATTATAACACAGTTTAACTAAATTATTGCTTTAACTAAATTATTGCACAATTATTTCATCAATTTTTATTTATCTCAATAAATAAATAAATTAAAATATTAATTTAACCCAATAAATATTTTTAAATCACATATAAAATTCTCGTTTGTTACATCCTTCCCTCCTTGAAAGGATCTTGTGTAATACCCGAGAATTTCCGCATATTATTAAATAAATATATTAATGGAAATGAGTATTTATTTGAATATGAACAATTTCGTGTTATGAAATGAGATAACTCAATTATATTAAATAATTAAATAGTTGAGAATACATGGAGTTTGTGGTAAACTCGTTGAAAGCCTTGTGTGGCATGGTGATGGAAATACAAATAGTAATGATAAGCGGCGAAGAAATTATGAGATGAGCAATTGAGTAATATTAATTGTTAAGTGTTGTTGTAGTATATTTAGGGATTTTTAATTGATATTAATAAGGTCGGTTAATATGTGATTATTAATTGTTATTTAATTGATAATGGCAGTGGTGGAATATTGATTTCTTGGCAATTATTAATAATAAGTGATTATTATATAGATAAGTAATGATTATGGAAAACCCATAAATGGTTAGATTAATTAATATTAGTGTTAAGTAATTAAGGAAGAGCATGGTTATTTATTTAACATAATTAAGTGAGTTATTAATATAATAATATTATATTGACAGTTATGTGCATATGAGCAATAATATACTATATAGTGTAGTGTGACATTGTGTGACTATGTATTAAGTCTTATAAACCTATATTGTATGAACATTGTAATTAAATATATTGGAACTATATGTTATAAATACATTATCTATGTGACAATATGTATGTGGGTAGGTATTAAAATATATCATTTTGATAAAATGTACATGGATTATATATATGTTGCATAACATCTACTATCTTAAAATATTAAAGCATATTGTGACATTTAGTTATAAGATGTGTATTAAAAATATAAGATAAGAGTGAGAATGTGTAGTGGTTTACAAGAATGCTAGTTATATTACATTGTCCCAAAAAGATTGTCCCATTTACCTCTCATTTCTCATTCACGTGTACTAGAAAAAGGCTAGGCCTATGTTCTTCATATTTTCTTCCAAGCTTGCTAGGCAATAATCATGGGGGGGAGTGGTGCTCATGATGAAATACAACAACTAATTACCAACTCCTTCTTATACTTCATGAAATCCCTTAATCCATGAGTTTGAATTCTTGGGCAATGGCTTGACATGGTTAATGAGTGTTCTATAAATGAGAGCTCTCCTTCCATTTTTCCAAGTGTTGAGAATTGCTAGGTGAGAATTGAGAGCATAAAAGCATCCTTAAGAGTTTAAGAGTTCAAGTAATAGCAAGTTCTTTCACATTGCAGAGGTATAATCCCTTTTCCTTGCTTCTATTTCATTCTCTATAAAAATGGAGTCTTGAGTCTTGAAATTCAAATTCTTGAATTCATTAAATTATATGTTAATGAAGATGGGTATTGGTTATATAGACGTTATATGATCATATAAGTATGTTGTAATTGGTTTATGAGTGTCTAGAATCCATTTGGTGAATAAATTTTGAGATTTGGCTAGACAGATTCAAAGAAGCATCGTTTCTGCGCTTTGAACGAGCATGAAGTGAGTCGCCACATTTGTGTTAGAGTGTTAATTGTAATTGCGTGATTCTTGAAACTCAGTTGAGCAATCTGTTTTCAAATTTGATTATGAGTAGCTAGTTGTTTTGACTCAAGATAACATGTAAGCATGTGTATGATGTATATATGGATATTTTAACCTAGTGTGAGCATGATTAATGGAGACATGTGGTTTAAATGGAGATTTGAACCTTAAGTTTTGAAACCAACTATGTTAAAGATCATGTTCTATAAATTGTGAACCTAGTAAGCTATACATGACTGATTTTACACATAGATGAGCATGTTATAGTGTACATAGTCCGTTGAGCATTATCAAACTTGTTAAGCCTTATGTTAGAAATATTTTCAATAAGAATCTTAGCCTAGTGAGCTAACATGCATGATTTCTACATGGTTTATATTCTGACTTTGAAAGCATGTGAGTATGACTTAGAAATGCATGAATAAACCTTTAGCTTGTGTTTATGTGATTAACAAAGAAACATGAACATGTTGAACCTATTAGTAAGTTTAGAATATGAATAGTGTAATGATATCTTGAAGACTAGAATCTGACATTTGTGATCATATTTAATGACTCTCTTAGATTCACTCATGTAGCATAAAAGTATATATACCATGCTTGTGTATCACATTTCAAGAAAAGCATAAACGAAGCCTATTTTCAACTATAGCAGTGTTAGTTTCACGTATGTGTTATGAATACACACAAGCATGCCTAATATGATTTTTATAACTATCTTGTATATTTAGAAAGAAAGCATGCTAGACTTTGTGGTTTCATGACCTTGAATGATCTTAAATTGTTGAAATGATCGAACTTAGAACCATGTTATGCATGAAGGGACCTAGATTGATCTAAGAAGCATGCGAAAGCCTTTAACATGACAAAATATGATTATGTGTTCAAGCCAAACAAAGACCACAAGGCAACAAAATGCATCTTGGCTTTGAGTGGGGGACGGCACAAGCAATTGCTTGGTCCTAAACTTAGCGCACTGCAGCATTGCGCCCAGATCTTGAATCCCAAAAAATGAGTTCTGACTTTTGGACAGTAATTTACATGATACTTATGATGCTAAATGTGATCTAAAACCTACTGATGTACATATATATGTGTGATGGTTAGTTGATAAGTCGGTGTTGCATTGAAATGAAAAGTCCATGAGTAGGAGGTCTTAACCTTGAGCATTCTTGATTTTCTTGTGAAGTAACTAAGTAGTTGATTCATGATGACTTATAAATTAATTTTGTACCATATGTGCATACTAGTGTCGTGTCAAGCTTGATTAAAGACTTTGTTAGCTAATTAACATCTTGAACATATAATGCGTTATAAATAGGATTCTAAAGTGTTGATTTATTAACATGGATAAACTACGCTTAAGACAAGTTTTCTCTAACCTTACTCAAATTATGTTGTGCAAGTATCCTAACCCTTGTATTATTATTTGACAAATACCGAAAGCTTATCCCTTTGAATACAAGTTACATTACTTTCTCGTTCAAATGAGCTAGTATGTTAAACCCTTGTGAAAGCTATCATTCATGTTGAAATTGGTATTGCCCTAGAATATTGTGAAAGAGTCGATGCCATTTGATTCGGCTAGACTATATGCATGTTTATAATAAAATTGTCCAAACTAATTGATTGGTGCGAAAATCTTGAAAACTGAGTTGGACAACCCTTTTGGTAAGGGGAGTGTATGTTGTTGGAAACCCCAACACATGAATAAATATTATTGTGGTGTTATGCATAACGTAAAGTATTTAAGACTGATCATCTATAGTACTTGATATTTTTGGTTATCAGTTTAATATTGGTAACTCTAGTGAAAGTTCAATGGTCCTTAGTGACTGCTCAGTATAAATTGCTTATCTAGTTGGATACATTGTTAGCCGTTGAATCATATATATCTGTTGATTTATACTGAATTGTTATATCCCTTATTCACGATGTTATTCTGACACTTTGAACTATCCTAGAAATAACCCTTCCATATTTCAAACCTTGTGATATTATATCCTACACCCTTGTTGTATATTACTTGCTGGGCAATTTGTGCTCATCCTTGCTTATTTAAAACCTTTCAGTTAAGGACGAACAGGGAGGTATCTCTGGAACAGACAAGGGCAAGGGCAAGGCTACCGACTATCTTGTCCTTTTTATGTTTAAAGCTATTATATTATGCTAAGACTATTTATGGACTATGTTTAAACTTAAGTAGGATTATGTAATAGGTCTTTATTCGATACTATTATGTAATCTATTAAGTAATGTAGGTTGCGAGACATGGGGGAATAATTATAATAAATCATTGTATATTATTTTAAAGTAGATTTTCCATTGTGTATGCGTTATTTTAGTTATTATGGTTTTACCATGAGAATGTGATGAACCGAATTCGAGTGACCAAGTGGAGGTCCGAATTTTGGGGTGTCACATCTTATTCCCATAACCATAACTCAATAAATTCATTCGTCACATTTTTCCCTCCTTAACAAGATTTGGTCTCCGGAATTGCAATACAAACATTAAGCAAATAACTAATGATAATTTTTCATCATGACATCTTCAAGTTCTC
Source organism: Panax ginseng (assembly GCA_020205605.1). Lineage (NCBI taxonomy): Eukaryota > Viridiplantae > Streptophyta > Magnoliopsida > Apiales > Araliaceae > Panax > Panax ginseng. The sequence goes on along the minus strand of CM035139.1, from coordinate 129,935,233 downwards.
ACGTAGCTTCTTCAGCATTATGGTTCCTCCAAATTACCTTAACATAAGGTATTATTTTGTTTCTGAGAACCTGCTCTTTCTTATCAACTATTTGAATTGGAATTTCTTTATAAGACAAGTCTTTTTCAAACTGTAACGGTTCATATTCTATAACATGTTTGTAATCTAGCTTATATGGTCTTAATACCAAAACATGGAAAATGTTATGAGTAAGTTCTACTTCCGGAGGTAGAGCTACTTCATATGCCACTTCACCAACTCGTCCTAGCACTTCAAAAGTTCCTATAAACATAGGGCTTAGTTTTTCCATCTTTGCAAGCTGGATTTTCCCTGTCTAGGGAGATACCTTCAAGAAAACAAAACTGTCGACATCAAACTCTCGATTCTGGCGGTGTTGATCAACATATTTCTTCTGCCTATCTTGTGCAACTATCAATCTTTCCCGAATCACCTTGATAATTTTGACGGTCTGCTATACCAATTCAGGACCTAATAGTTGACGTTCACCAACTTCGTCCCAGCATAACAAAGTTCTACATTTCCTGTCGTACAACGCTTCATAAGGCGGCATACCAATACTTGCGTGATAACTGTTATTATAGGCAAATTTAACCAATGATAGATGGTAATCCCAATTCCCTTTAAAATCCATAATATATGCTCTGAGCATATCCTCCAATGTCTGGATTGTCCTCTCACTTTGTTCATCGGTTTGAGGATGATACATTGTGCTCATTCACAACTGTGTTCCCAAGCATTACTGTAGTCATTTCCAGAAATTTGATGTGAAACATGGATCTCTATCTGATACAATTGACACCAGGACACCGTGTCTTGATATAATTTCCTTCACTTACAGTTTTGCCAACCAATCTAGGTTAAATCTAATCTTGATTGGCAAAAAGTGTGATGACTTCGTCAATCGATCCACAATCACCCAAATCACATCATAAACTTGTTGAGTCATTGGAAGACCTACCATAAAATCCATTGTGATATGCTCCTATTTCCAATCCAGTATCTCTAGCGGTTGCAATAATCCACTTGGCCTTTGTTGTTCAGCTTTAATGTTCTGACATGTTAAGCATTTTTCTACACATTCAGTAACATCCTTTTTCATATTCGACCACCATAAATAATGTCTGAGATCCTGGTACAATTTTGTACTTCCATGGTGAATCAAATATCGTGAGTTATGAGCCTCACTCAAAATTTTCTCTTTAATTTTTGGTACTGGCAGAACCCAAATTCTCCCTTCAAATCGAAGTAACCCTTCCGAATCAACTTTAAATTTGTTTTCTTCACCTTTAGACACTTTTCATTTTATCTTTTCACAATTTTCATCTCGAAGTTGTGCATTCCTTACCTTATCCACCAAAATTAAACTACTCCCCATCTAGAAAAAATTTTCATCTGATTTTGTCAGATATTTAATTTCCAACTCCATCTTGGCCATTTCTACTACAAGATTTTCTTGAGCAGTTAACATCATTAATTTCTCCCGACCCTTTCTACTTAAGGCATCGACAACAACATTCTCCTTGTCAGGATGATAAAGAATCTCACAGTCATAATCTTTAATCAACTCGAGCCATCTTCTCTGTCACATATTCAAATCCTTCTGTGTAAAGATATACTTCAGAATTTTATGGTCTGTATATATCTCACACCTCTCTCGATACAAATAGTGTCTCCAGATCTTTAGAGCAAACACAACCGCAACCAACTCCAAATTATGAGTCGGATACCCTTTCTCATAATCCTTTAATTGACGCAATGAATACGTAATAACCCTATCATTTTGCATAAGCACACGACCTAGTCCTTTATACGATGCGTCACTATATACCACAGAATTCCCTGTATCATCAGATAATGACAACATAGGTGCTAAACTCAATCTCTTCTTTAATTCTAGGAATCCCTCCTCACACTTCTCCGTCCAAAAAAACTTAATTGCCTTCCTAGTTAAATTTGTCAACGGAGTTGCGATATTGGTAAAATCTTGAATAAAATGCCTATAGTAACCTGCCAATCCCAAGAAACTTCTTACTTCTGACGGTGTCTTTGGCTTATCCCAGTTTATTACAGCTTCAACTTTCGATGGATCTACCAAGATTCCGTCCTTGTCAATAACGTGCCCAAGAACTACACACGTCTTAACCAAAACTCACACTTCAAAAATTTAGCGTACAACTTCTCTCTTCTTAATGTCTCCAACGTTACCCTTGAGTGTTCAACGTGTTCCTCCTTAGTTTTAGAGTACACTAATATATCATCAATAAACACCACTACAAATTTATCTAAGAAAGGTTTAAACACTCTGTTCATCAAATCCATGAACATTGCAGGTGCATTGGTTAAACCAAATGACATAACCAGAAACTCGTAATGACCATACCGAGTTCTAAATGTCATTTTTGGTACATCCTCCTTCCTTACCTTCAATTAATGATATCCACTTCTTAAATCTATCTTTGAAAAGTACCTAGCTCCCTTCAGTTGATCGAACAAGTCATCAATTCTCGGTAACGGGTATTTATTTTTAATCATGACCTTATTCAATTACCTATAATTAATGCAGAGCTGAATCGATCCATCTTTCTTTTTAACGAATAACATTTGCGCTTCCCACGGCGATACGCTCGGCTGGATATATTTCTTGTCTAGTAATTCTTGTAACTACACCATCAGCTCCTTCATCTCTACTGGGGCCATTCTATATGGGGTTTTAGATATTGGGGTCGTTCCTGGCGCTAGATGAATCATGTACTTAACCTCCCTATCTGGCGGTAGTCCAAGAAAATCGTGTGGAAATACATCTACAAAATCTCTAATGACCGGTATCTCTTCTAACTTCACACTCTTCTTATGAGTATCAACTATGTAGGCTAAGTATCCTATACATCCTTGTCTCAGTAACTTCTTGGCTTGCATAACAGTTAGACAACTTAATTGCCTAGGCGACTTGCTGCCATAAAACACCACCTTTGATGGAGTCATAAGGTTAACACATTTCTTTTGGCACTCAATTACTGCTCCGTAATTGAATAACCAATCCATTCCTAGTATAACATCAAATTCCCTAAGCATAATCGGTATCAAATCCACCACCATCTCGTGGTCCTTTATATCCACTCTACAATTATTGTATATAAATCTAAGAAAAATCAATCCCCTACTTGCAATCTCTATGCTTAAAGGAAAATATAATTATTCCTGAAGCAAATCTAAGTTCTTAGCAAAATCATTGGATATAAATGAACAAGTAGCACCTAAATCAATTAACACATAATCATTAATACCATTGATCGAAATGATATCTCACACCACATCCTTTGACTTCACAACATCTTGTATAGTCATATTTAAAGTTCTAGCAGTTAGTTGGTTTGATGACACTGGCCCAATGATAGTTAATGTACCAGCGCTGTTACTTCCCTTGCTTTTATTTGCACCTCCCACTATCTTTCTAGGGCAAACACGAGCCATACGATCCTTCGACCTACAAGTGAAACAAGTTCCCTTCTTTGGGCTAAAATAATTTGGCGCAATGTGACCCTCCTGGCCATAATTAAAATACACTCGCTTACCCTTCAGACATAAACCAGTGTGATTTTTCCCACAAGTAGCACAAGCTTCAAACTTCTTCTTTTGCTGACTTCCTTACTGTCCTCCTGCATTTGGACTTTTATTCCACTTCCTCTTCTAGTTATTACTTCCACTTTGCTTCCACCAGCTTTGTTTTCACTCTCATTTTACCTCTTCTTCTGTTCTTGATTATACTTGGTTAAGGCATCGCTTTCACCTTTCGCGATAATTGCCTTTTCTAGTACTGCTGCAAATGTATTTAACCGAAACATTGAAACCTTGCTATATACCCAGGGCTTCAACCCTTGTTCAAACCTTCTCGCCTTACGCTCATCTGTATTGTCTTGGTACAAAGCAAACCTTTCTAACTCATTAAACTTCGTTGTATACTCTGACACATACATGGTTCCTTACTTTATTTCCAAGAATTGAACTTCCATCTGGTTCTGGGAACTTGTTGGAAAGTACATGTTGAAAAAAATTACTTTGAACCTATCCCAAGCTATTATTCCTTGTCCCCCACAAACCTTATTCACCTGCCACCAATAACTAGCTTCATATTTCAACATAAATGTTGCGAAAGCAGTTTTCCCATCCACATTGACCCTGGCAACGTCGAAAACCTTTTCCATTTCCATGATCCAGGTTTGGGCTTTAACTGGATTCATAAACCTTTGAAACTCTGGTGGTTCAACCACATTGAAGTCCTTGAAAGTCGTGACTTGAGCTTACAGCTGATTCGCAAGTGCTCCTGTTAACAAGGTCACCAACTACTGAACCAGGTTAGCATTGGCCTCGTTATTGTTGTTGTTAGTAGACCCCTCCAGAGGTTGTTGTTGGCGTGATTGTCTTCTTTTAGGAGGCATTTTCTGTTTAAGATATACGCTTATTAGATCACCACTAAATTTCTTAAATATTAAAGGTTTAACTTAAACATTCTAATATTAAAGCTTAACACATAGGATTTCAATAAACTTTGATATCTGTGACACCCCCAAATCCGGGTTACCTGACTCCCGAGTTTGGTGCTCACGATCCACAATGTAATAATATCTAACTACCCATTCATTGATGAATAGAAACATACACTACATTAACAATTATAGTTAATACATTACCTAGGTTCTCTAACCTTTACATTACAAACTTACCCTTTAAATACACAAAAAGGGTTTACAAACTTAACATAATAATAATAATGTTATTCATAACTAGTTTATCACTATGCCTTTGCCTTTGTCCTTCACAGCATCTCCTGCCAATTCATCCTTAGCTGAAAAGTTTTATTTAGCAAGGGAGAGTAACAAATTTGCACCGCAAGTTAAGACATACAATGAATATATAAGATTCAAGAATAACGGACTATCCATTTCGATAGAATGACGCCAAAGTTCGGGGAACTTTGAAATAACTGAACAAATCTCCAATTTCTAACAAGTCTTCTCATAATCTATGCATCACAATAATTTTATAATGAAAGAGTACAACACTTTCAAAGTTTCTACGATATTCTAATGAATAATCAAGAATCAATTCTATGCAATAACAAAGTGGAATGTTTTCCAGATTTATGCTGAGTGATCAAAAAGGATCTAGAACTTCTCTTCTCGGGTAGATATCAAAGATTTACTTTGATATATACGCAGGTGTATCAGATAACCATAAAAATTAAATCATACCCGTTTGCAAGTATAACAAGTGATCAGCTTTATTATACCCTATATTATGCATAATACTTAAAACGCGCGCAAAGGCCGAATTTACAACCAAAAATGTTCCCTTTATATAAAAGGTTGTTCTTCTCAGTCTTTGAATCAAAATTTAATTTAACAACGAAATACAATGATTTCAATATCTAATCACTTCTCTTCTCTTCTCTTCTCAAACCTATCAAGTTTTCTTTTCCGATCTAGCCGAAATAGTTGGCATTGATCTATCAATAATAATTGAATTCTCTTCTCTTCTCTTCTCGAAACTATCAAGTTTTAACAAATGTTCGTCTAGCCAGAATAATTAGCTAAGATATTTCTCATCACGATTCAACAATAGACAAGAATTATCTATACTATTTACAATCACTAATAGATTCTACGAATGTGAATATCCAATAACAATTATTCTACAAATATATATTCTCAGAATCACTAATTTAATTTGAATTAATAAACATGCACTAACTACGAATAATCAACAATAAATTCTCAGACGTGGCCAAATCAACAATAATTAGCCACCATAATAATTGAAAAGATATAACTCAAGGTTGAGTTAGGAAATTTGCCTTCCGCGTTGATTACTGCAACACAATATACTTATCTGCGTTCACAAGACCTATATTCACAATAGCGGTCTTACAATTAACAAAATACATCACAACACATAACACTGTAATTTACAGTCAATACTTCTCTTAGACACATTACTACATAGCCACATCAGTGTTTATAACTTATATAAACACTTATCAAGTCTAACTAGTTCAATCTGGTTGGACTTCGGTCTATTCTCGGTGTACTGGTCACCCTATCCGATAATTAACACTTATATTGTCAACTAAACTCGGTCTCAAAACTTCAATATTATTTTAGATAAGTCAAAAATCCTTTATAATATTTTTCGGAACCTTTTAATAATTTTCAAATATTTATTATAATTTATAATAATTTTTCAAACACTGAAATCACTTTTAAATGATTTAAATATCAAATAAATCCATCAACATTAATATTTGATAATATTAAAATATTAATAACATACTTGTCAAAACATTAAAGTTATTTATAATAACTTAAAATAATTTTAAATCACCAATATTCTACTTAAATGATTTTTATATTAATTAAAATCATTTTAAACCCTCATCATTAATGTTTAAATATTAATGAAATTATTATCAAAATATTAAAATTTATTAATTATAACTTAAAATATTTTTAAATCATTTTCATCATTTGTAAATGATTTTTAAATTAATAAAATCATTTTAATTCATTTATTTAATATAATAATTAAATAAATCTAATATCATTAATATCAATTTATTAATGACAATTCTCCAAAAATATTGAAAATTATATGTTATAATTCAAAATATTTTTAAACACTTTATTCTAATTTAAAATGATTTTTATAATATTAAAATCATTTTCTCTAATTTATTTAATATAAAAATTAAATAAATTAAAAATCATTAATATTAAATTTTTAGTGAAAATTCTCCAAAAATATTAAAAGTTACATTTTATAACTCAAATATTTTTAAATACTTTATTCTTATGTAAAATGTTTTTTATAATATTAAAATCATTTTACTCTAAATTATTTAATATACTAATTAGATAAATTAAATACCATTAATATTTAAATAATTATAAATATTAATGAAAATATTAAAATAGTCAAAAATTATTTTTCATAATTTAAAATAATTTTTAAAACCATTTTTAATAATTTTTTAGAATTTATTTCTTTTTTTAAAATATTTTTTGAAAAATCAGAAATTAAAAATATTAAAAACCGTCACTATAGCCTATAGCGACACTAAGCGTCGTTGTTGGTGTTCTTGAGCTCAAGAACACTGACAGCTTAGTTCACAAGGGTCTCGGTTTGACCGGTTGTAATTCTATGTACATTCATGTTCTGGGCTTTCTTGAAACTCGACCTTATAGTTTTTATGTAACACTACAAGTATCAACAATAATTTAGTTCATAACTTAATCTACCAGCAAGATCCAACGCCCCAAATTAGCTGTCAGACATCATTTGGGTTTTCTGGGTTACCCAGAAACCCAGACAATCTCAAGGTACCACTTTCAAGCTCACTAATCTTAGTGTTCTAATCATCAATATGTTGTTATTAAGGTTTAAATCTATAGTTCACATGTCAAGGAACATATATACATCACCATATCAGTCCAAAAACAACAGAATCATAATTTATCACTCGGTCAAAGGCTGTCAGAAGCAATGTTCTTACGGTTTTTGGAAAATCCCTGAAATGCAAATCGTGATCGGATGGTCAAGTTTGACCATCCACTACATTCTATCAGCTTGTTGTTTAAGAGATCTAAAGGCACGGTTCTAGATTCCACATAACAGACTATAAATTAGTTACAAACACATCACTAAAACACACAAATTCTGACAGATCTGGACGTTACAAAATCTTGTCAGACGCTGAAAACCATTTCTAGGTTACCCATAATTTGACCGGTCATACCCGGTCAACGAGTTTTGACCGTTTATAACTCACAATCTGGGCATCCAATAGTTATGATTCCTGTTCCAGATCAAAGTACTCATGACATACTACACATCCAAAGCTTAAAACAACACAAAACATTAATAGACAACGATCTACGGCCACTAACATATGGTTGTCAGACAACATTTTTAGTTCAAGAACAGTTTTTGAAAAACTTTATTTTTAAGGCATTTGATGCTATGGATCCATGATGGATCAACATAGATCATCTAAAAACATCTTATAACACATGATTAAACACATAAACACAAAAATTTTCTTACTAAATAAGATCAAATAGGGACTTAGGGTTTATACCTTTCTAGTTCAATCTTTGATTATTGCTTTCGAATTTGTTCTTAGGTGATCTAAGGGCTGTTTATGTGACTGATCTACTTTAGAATTTCGGAGGTTTGGGAGAGAGAAGGAGTTGATGAGAGCTAAAGAGCAAAATGGCTAATTTTATGGATTTTCTCTCTCTCAAATCTATATATATGATGATATAATAACTTAGATCTGATGTTGCTGGCTGATATTGCTGGATTTTATGTCACAAAGTCAAGCTAGTTGGTCACCTACTCTTGATTTGGTAAGATTTACAAGTTACCTTAATAAAAATACAAAAAGGGCACTATGGTCATTTGCATTATCATTTTAAAGGCATTCTTGACAATTGATCTTACCCTTAGGATTTAACCCTTAGGTTTTACAACTTTAATTTCTAAAATTTCCAATTAGGGTTTTAATTAGAAAAATTAAAATTTCTAAATTATAATTAGGGTTTTCTAATTATATTAGATTTTACTAATCATATTAACGTTTAATAAACACATTAGGCTTGCCAATTAGGAATAGGGTTTCCTAATAAGGGTTTAAGACTCTCGGTTTTAAAATTAGGGTTTCCTAGTATACAATTAAGATTCCTAACTTGGCGCTAGGGTTTCTAATCCTGAGATTAGAGTTTCTAATCTCTTATTAGGGTTTATTAATTTTAAACTTTATCCAGTCAATCATTGGTCATTAACTCAATACAGTACAAACATGTAAGACCCCGAATTTTATGAAATAAAAGTATTCAATTTTCCTATTTAGTAAATGGTTAAATTGATAAAAAAATTAATGTTAAGGGTGATATACGTAAAGTTTACAAAATATGCAAGTGGTTATAAAATACTCATTGTTGTTGGGGAATATTCGTTTGGTCGTGGAATATTCATGTTGTCAGGGAATATTCTTACGACGGCAGAGCCATTTGTGGGCCCCATAACAGAATAAATGTCGGATGAAGAAAATGACAAGTTTGAGTTTTTATAAATAATGACGTAGTTGTTATTGTTAACACTGTTGGAATACATGGTGGTTAAAATACGATGTCGCATGGTTGCATAAAAGTAGCAGCTACGATATTGAGCAGTATTTTGAATTATTGATTCTTACGTGAAAGGCACTACTCAATAATTATTACGGTAATTATTGTTCAATATTTTATTTTATTGATTCAATAATTGTTGCGTTGATATTTTAAATTATTGTTGTTTCAATAATTGTCCTTTGCCTGATATTTCCCATTATCAGATCAATAATTCATATTATTTGAATAATATTATTAGATAGCATTATTGGCAATGTCTAGAAATTTATGTCAATGAGAGGCTTGGTCACCTAATTGCGCTCCAGTAAGGAGAAATCCTTATCAGAAAGCCCCCTCTTTCTTGGGAACGACCTGGTTGTTATTATTGTGATTCTGTAATATTATTTATGAATAATTAATTATTGATAAGGAAATATTTATTCGATGAGGATATAAATGATGGATTTATTTATTTTATGTGGTTATAAATGAAGGAATTAATGTTGAGGTATTTTATCAGTATTTTGTCGGATTGGAGGTATTAAAAATCAAATCAGTGTTCTTGAGATATATTACGCGAGTTATAATTTTTAATCCGACCGTTGGATCGTTATTATTTTTGGATATGTTATACATATATAAGTTGAGTACATGTCCACAAATTTTGAACCGTTAAAAATTAACGTATGATTTGTTATGAATTTTAAGAGGTGACTGATTCGAAAATTATGTTTATAAATGATTTTTGGTGGAAAATTCTAGAATGAGGGGGCCCCACCTTTGGTTGGTGAAGAAATGTGCTGAAATTTATTTCAAAAATGGTGGGTGGGAATAGTAGCAGGTAAAGCCATGTGGTAGCAGGTCAAGTCTGCTTTGGCGTTTTAGCATTTTCTTATAAATAGGGTACTAAGTTAGAATTGAAAATCACACCAGAAAACATAAGTTTTCTCTCCCTATATTATCGAGCGTATTTTGTGAGTATTTTGATACTTTGAGAGTTACTAATCAGTCAAGTTTCCTTTAACGTCATATCCGATATTCTAGTCAGAAGTACTGTTCTTTTGAGGTAAGGGATATTGTCATTATATTAGTAAGGGATAGTAAGGGATTGTAAGGGATGTTATTTTCTTCTTAAATGATATTATTTTCTTCAATATCATTATGACGAAATATTGACATGAGTTTGATCGTGGAATTTTTACTTTTTTGTGTCGGAGTTACTATTCACGTATACGACACTATTCATGTATATGGCACTATTTACGTATATGATATTATTTACGTGTACGGTACTATGTACGAATACATGTTACCATTCATGAGTTACTATTCATGAGTTACTATTCACGAGTTATTATTCACGGGTACTATTCACGACAAAATTGGTTTCTTTTTTTTGACCAAATTATCATTGATTTATGAATCTTACTCTTGAAATTAAATGAAGTTGTTGATCATATTGTTTTTATTATCATATATAATATTTTTATAACTCTATTGATGATATTTCTCTTTGACTTGAGTGTAAAGATGGGTAGATTATTGGTATGATCGTGACTATGAGTTCTCTTTGGCCAATAGTGCAAAGATGAATTGTTGACTGGTATGATCATGACCATTGAATTTATAATTAAATATCTTTAGCTTAAGTGCACAGGTGAATTGATCAACATGGTTATAATTATTGTTTATATAAATTCTAAAATTATTATATATTTCTTTGAGATATTAATATCTTTGGCCCGTAGTGCAAAGATGACCTGTTCTTGAATATCTTTGGCCCGTAGTGCAAAGATGACCTGTTGTTGAATATCTTTGGCCTGTAGTGCAAAGAAGAACTGTTGTTGAATATCTTTGGCCCGTAGTGCAAAGATGACCTGTTATTGAATATCTTTGGCCCGTAGTGCAAAGATGACCTGTTGCTCAATATCTTTGGCATGTAGTGCAAAGATGAACTGTTAATGAATATCTTTGGCCATAATGCAAAGATGAACTTATTAGTATGATTATGAACAAGAACTGTGATTTGGTATAACCATGATCTTTGATGTTTCAGGTAAAGACAGGTGATGTAAGTTATCTTCGTCCTAGATGAGAAGAGGAATTTAGAACCACAAATATGATTATGAGTTATTCACATGATTGTGGACAGGAACTGTTGATTGATGTTACAGGAATAAAACATTGTTGGTGGGCTTTTAACAAGGAGAAGATAATAGACTTTATGGTCTATTTGACTCTTCTAATGGATTACTCGTTCCACTGAAACTATGGTTAAAAAGTTTTATCATCTACCATATGTTATAAATCTCTGATTTATTACTGATGAAGGCTATTGATAATTTAATTATCTTTAGTCATGATATTCTTTACTGAGTTAGTTGTGCTCACCCTTTTGTTTCATAATTCCTTTCAGGTAATAAGAGTTATGCCGGGTCGAGCGGGGATAATAGGGGAATAGAACGGTGGTCTATAGCTGTTGAGGTTCTCCCTAAATAGTATGGAAATAATTTTATTAAGAACTTTAAATAAGTGTGTCGTATTGTATACGTCATTTGATATTTAATTTTGGTGAACTGAATAGGGTGGGGTGAACCCAACTTTGGAAGTGTGTTTTGCCACTATCATACAAGATGTCTAATGATATACAACCTCATGTTATCATAAGACAGGGTTGTGCACATCCACTTGCTGAGTATATCTACGAGCACTACCTATATGATCTTGAAGTTTGGTTGAAATATAATTTTCAATTGCAGACAGTGGAGATAGTTATATGTCAAGAGAAGACTCACCATTGGAAAGAACATGATAGTAATCTTCTCATTTTCTGTGGGGTCTATTGGGTAAACCAAGGATAATTCTGTGGGCATATGATATCTATCATAACCTAGACGCATGGCCTCCCATGTACGAAGGTTTTCTTGAGCATTTCCCAAAGATTTTAATTTCTAAAACATTTATTGATTGTACCTTTATGTAAGGTGCCATTGTGACGTGATATCCAAGTTGGTGTCCAAAGTCACAGTTGGTATATATTTGTATCAAAACTCACAACATATGTGTTGTTGTATTTTGCACGACAATTGTAGTAATAAAGTTATAGTTGTTTTTTGTACCATGTATTTGGCGACTCAGAATAGGTTGGTTGGATTGAACCTATTTTGGGGGCGTCACAGTTGGTATCAGAGCTATAAGTAAAGAGCCCCGAGCCTCTCGCTGATGACTTCCTTATGTGGGATGCACTGAAGCCAGACTCTCCGTAGGGGACGCCATTCTACGGTGACAAACTGATTGGTACCATTGTGAGGTGCTGTCCACGGTTGGGACATGAGTCACAGTTGGTATCAGAGCTTAGGGATATGATCTCTGGCGGAGATCCGGGATTAGAACTAGGAAGGGTGAGACGAGTAATATCCTTCGCTAGTGTGTGTCCTACCTAAGCTAAATTTTCTTACTTAAGTTGACAAATTGAGATATGTCAATTAACCTTTGTTTTGAAGCTGTATTCTAGAATGATATCTGAAATACAGGAGATGAGCAATGGAGAAATCATGATGACAGGGAAGATGTAATCTGAAATAAAAGCAAGGTATTCTCAACTCTTCGAAATACCAGGTACGTAAATTTCGGGGACGAAATTTTATAAGAAGGGGAGATTGTAAGACCCCGAATTTTATGAAATAAAAGTATTCAATTTTCCTATTTAGTAAATGGTTAAATTGATAAAAATTTAAAGTTAAGGGTGATAAACGTAAAGTTTACAAAATATGCAAGTGATTATAAAATACTCATTGTTGTTGGGGAATATTCGTTTGGTCGTGGAATATTCTTGTTGTCGGGGAATATTAAATGACGATTTACATGACCATTTGTGGGCACCATAAGAATAAGCTGTCGGATGAAGAAAAGCGACAAGTTTGAGTTTTTATAAATAATAGCCAGAAGTTATTCTTATTAACACTATTAGAATACCTGGTGGTTAAAATACAGTAATATGCGTGGTTGCATAGTAGCACACAATATTGCACAATATTTTTGAATTATTAATTCTTACGTAAGAATGCACTACTCAATAATTGTTACAGTAATTACTGTTCAATATTTTATTTTATTGATTCAATAATTGCTGCATTGATATTTTATATTATTGTTATTTCAATAATTGTCATTGCATAGTATTTCCCATTATCAGATCAATAATTCATATTATTTGAATAATATTATTAGATAGCATTATTGGCAATGTCTAGAAATTTATGTCAATGAGAGGCTTGGTCACCTAATTGCGCTCCAGTAAGGAGAAATCCTTATCGGAAAGCCCCCTCTTTCTTGGGAACGACCTGGTTGTCATTATTGTGATTCTGTAATATTATTTATGAATAATTAATTATTGATAAAGAAATATTTATTCGATGAGGATATAAATGATAGATTTATTTATTTTATGTGGTTATAAATGAAGGAATTAATGTTGAGGTGTTTTATAGTATTTTGTTGGATTGGAGGTATTAAAAATCAAATCAGTGTTCTTGAGATATATTGCGTGAGTTATAATTTTTAATTCGACCGTTGGATCAATGTTATTTTTGGATATGTTATACATATATAAGTTGAGTACATGCCCACAAATTTTGAACGGTTAAAAATTAACGTATGATTTGTTATGAATTTTAAGAGGTGACTGATTCAGAAATTATGTTTATAAATGATTTTTGGTGGAAAATTTTAGAATGAGTGGGCCCCACCTTTGGTTGGTGAAGAAATGTGCTAAAATTTATTTCAAAAATGGTGGATGGGAATAATAGCAGGTAAAGCCATTAGGTAGCAGGTCAAGTCTTCTTTGGCGTTCTAAAATTTTCTTATAAATAGGGTGCTGAGTTAGAATTAAAAATCACACCAGAAACATAAGTTTTCTCCTCCTATATTATCGAGCGTATTTTGTGAGTATTTTGATACTTTGAGAGTTGCTAATCAGTGCAAGTTTCCTTCAACGTCATATCCGATATTCCAGTCAGAAATACTGCTCTTTTAAGGTAAGGTATATTGTCATTATATTAGTAAGGGATAGTAAGGGATTGTAAGGGATTTTAAGGGATTGTAAGGGATGTTATTTTCTTCTTAAATGATATTATTTTCTTCAATATCATTATGTCGAAATATTGATATGAGTTTGATTATGGAATTTTTAATTTTTCGTGTCGGGGTTACTATTAACGTATACATCACTATTCATGTATATGGCACTATTTACATATATGATATTATTTACGTATACGGTACTGTGTACGAATACAGGTTACTATTCATGAGATACTATTTATGAGTTACTATTCACGAGTTACTATTCATGGGTACTATTCATGACAAAATTGGTTTCTTTTTTTGACCAAATTATCGTTGATTTATGAATCTTACTCTTGAAATTAAATGCAGTTGTTGATCATATTATTTTTATTTTCATATATAACATTTTTATAACTCTAATGATGATATTCTCTTTGACTTGAGTGTAAAGATGGGTAGATTATTGGTATGATCGTGACTATGGGTTCTTTTTGGCCAGTAGTGCTAAGATGAATTGTTGACTGGTATGATCATGACCATTGAATTTATAATTAAATATCTTTAGCTTAAGTGCAAAGCTGAATTGATCAACAAGGTTATAATTATTGTTTATATAAATTCTAAAATGATTATATATTTCTTTGAGATACTAATATCTTTGGCCCGTAGTGCAAAGATGACCTGTTGTTGAATATCTTTGGCCTATAGTACAAAGAAGAACTGTTGTTGAATATCTTTGGCCCGTAGTGAAAAGATGACCTGTTGTTGAATATCTTTGGCCCGTAGTGCAAAGATGACCTGTTGCTGAATATCTATGACACCCCCAAATCCAGGTACTTCATTCCCACAGGATTTAGTGCTCACTTATCAAAACTATTATATCTATCTACCCATCACAAAGGATAAAGACATAATTTAAATAACTTAAACAATCCTCTTTCCCATTAAAGGGTTACATCATCATCTCAAAATAAATCCTAGGTAATCTAACCTTAAAAATTATTACATAAGTTTGTAGAATACATCACATATTAAAAACAAGTCTTTAACATAATTCATAAAATTCTCATAAGTCTTTAACATTTGGACATCTTGCCCTTTCCTTTGCTAGTAGACGTCTCGTCAACTTTCTCAACTTTAGCTGCAGTGTTAATTGCAAGAGTGAGCAAACAATTGCTCACTGATATAGGAAGTAGTAATAATAATAACATGGAAATGAACAACGAATGCTGAACAATAATGAACTTGTTCTGTGAATTAAGAATAGAAAACAAGTTCGTAATCAATGTCTGAGGGTCTTAAGACCATGAGCTATGTCTCTGGTATATAGGTATTATTACCTTAACCTTAACAATCATTTAGACTATACAGACCCTTCTTAACGTACTTAGAGGAATCAACCCTTTGTACCATGTATTGTGCACAAACATATAAACGTTACACGAACAAAATCCCCTATATTAGGGTTGTTCGTCTAAGTTTGAATTTAGAATTTCTGCACTAAAGAATGTTTAGCTTGGAACTAGCTTATCAGTGTCTCTAGAATTTTAGAACACTATTTAACTTTCATCAATAAAGGTTTAATACGAGAATGTATAACTGAACAAGGCTATTAAAGTCAAAGATCGGATATCAACAATATGTGTAACTAAATAACATGATATAGATGCAAAGTGCTATATTCAAAGGAGTATAGAACAAACTTCTATGAACCAATGTATTAGAATAATATATGCTTCGAATGATAATAAGGAAAGTAAAGCTCGCTCGATGTAACGAATTAGGTTACAAGAGCTTGCACAAACATACTCAAGATAAACTAGGCTTGCTTAACCTTACAAGAATTTTAGGAACTTGTACAATAACAATTTAGGAATGGGAACACGCATTCAATATGAAAAGAATGAAGTTAGAAAACTTGCTCAATGTAAAGAGTTAAGGTTTAGGAACTTGCCTTGTTTATAAGCTACACAAGTATAAAATAATCTCCAATTACCCTACACATCATTACAATCGCAACAATAATTAGTTGTATGAATATTAACACTATGGGTATTAAACCATCATTTAGGTCATAACCCTAACCTAGCACCTAAACATTTAGGTTAACATACTTAACGAATCTGAAATCGCACTACGAGCCAACATTACTTACTCGTTCATTTCAAACTTTCAAAAACATCACTTTTAGTTTCTTTTATACTTTGTATTACAGCACCTTACACTCTGTTATTGTAGTCCACTTTATGTTTTAATATCCTTAACATGCATGCAAAACTAACCAGTCAGTTCATTACGCACAACACTGCAAATAAGCGAGACTTCTTTGTCGTATTTATCGGCTACTGCATGGCGCCACTAACCTAGCTACACTCTGACAGCGCCTCAAGCTACATACGGCCCCATGCTGCCACGCCACATCACCAACGCTTAAATGGCATACCAAATGAAGCTACTGTACATCTCATCTCATATACATCATTTTGAAGAATCAAAACTATATTTTTCCCAAATTTCTTCATTTTTATACTTTTAACGAAATTGATCGCTACGAACTCGTTCCTTAATCAATTGTCATGATTCGAACTACATTTTTTTCGTTCCTTAACATATTATCATAATCCAACAAAAATTTCAAATTAAAACACATATAAAACATCAATTTTTGTACATTCTAACCCATACTATATGAACATAACACTGATATTCCATTTTCTTCCTCAAACCCAATTTCTCATGAATTTGATAACTGATATACAATCACAGATGATAACCAACCAATTTATCAAGAGTATACATATATTTAATCATCCACGTGACTTAATAATTTATAGAAAATTTTCACAAAGAACTCAAAAACATAACAAATTAGAACTACGATATACCTTACTCTTTGTTTATTGAAGCAATTGATATGTAGTGGCTTCAATCCCTTCCACAGTAAAACCCTCAATCTCTTGGCAATTCTCTTTGTGTTTTTCTCTCTTCTTACAAGCTCTCTCTCTCAACCCTTTACTGATAACTAGACTTACAGAAAAATAAGACGTATATGCAATATAACTGGCCTCTCCCACGCACGTCAGGTAAAAACACAAAAAAGGCTCGTGTCAGTTAGAATAAGCCAAGGGCCACAAGGCCTTGTTTGGCTACCACATAAATCCCGTAAACTAATTTATTTTTATATTATTCTTAGTATATAATTTTCATGTCACACCATTAATTTAGTTAATTTAAATAACTTTAGTTTAGCTAATTTAAATAACTTAAAATTCTTATTATCATTATACTTATAATTAATAAATAATTATATATCTAATTTAATTAATAAATTAGACACATCACTTTATTTAATTTATTTATTTCTATTAAATTAAACAATTTATTTATCTTAATTATTTTATTAAATATTAAGCAATTGATTTAATTTAATTATTTCCTTAAATTAAATCCTTCAAATAAAATTATCATTACTCAATTTAATTTACACTAATAAATTTAGTTACTAAATTAATTCACCACAATTCATTAATTATTTATTTTCCTCAATAAATAAATTATTTAAAATATTTATTTAATTCTATAAATATTTAAATTAAATTATAAATTTCTCGATCGTTACATCCTTCCCTCCTTAAAAGGATTTTGTCCCCAGAATCACAACTCGAAAAATTTATTCATTACATTCTTCCCTCCTTAACAAGATTTTGACCCCAGAATCGCTATACAAAATTAAGCAAACAACTGAGGATAATTCTTCATCATAATGCTTTCAAGTTCCCACGTACCTTCTTCAGCATTGTGGTTCCTCCAGATTACCTTAACAGAAGGTATCACCTTATTCCTTAGTACTAGCTCTTTTCTATCAACAATTTGAACATGAACTTCTTTATATGACAAATCTTTCTCAAACTGTAAGGGCTCATATTCGATAACATGTTTATAATCAGGCTTATATGGCCTTAATCCTGATACATGGAAAATATTATGAATATGCTCCAGCTCCGGAGGTAAAGCTATCTCGTATGCCACTTTGCCAACTCGACGAAGCACTTCAAAATCCCAATTTTGTCGATGCTGATCGACATATTTCTTCTGTCTATCATGTGCTGCTATTAATCTTGTTTCGAATCACTTTGATGATCTCGACAGTCTGCTGTACCAATTCTGGACCCAATAGCTGACGTTCACCTACCTCGTCCCAGCATAATGGAGTTCTGCATTTCCTTCCGTATAACGCTTCATAAGGCGACATGTCAATACTCACGTGATAACTATTATTATAAGCAAATTCTACCAATGGTAGATGGTCATCTCAATTTCCCTTGAAATCCATAATACACGCTCTAAGCATATCCTCTAGTGTCTGGATGGTTCTCTCACTTTGTTTGTCTTGGCCTCGAGGATGGTACTTTTGTGCTCATTCTCATTTTGTGTCCCCAAGCACTCTTGTAATCGTTTCCAGAAATTAGATGTGAAGCGTGGATCTCTGTCTGATAAAATGGACACTGGTACACCGTGTCTTAATATAATCT
The DNA here is from genome assembly GCA_020205605.1 of Panax ginseng. Taxonomy (NCBI): domain Eukaryota; kingdom Viridiplantae; phylum Streptophyta; class Magnoliopsida; order Apiales; family Araliaceae; genus Panax; species Panax ginseng. The sequence goes on along the minus strand of CM035139.1, from coordinate 129,916,449 downwards.
TTTTCACGTATAGTTTCGCTAATCGATCTAGGGTAAATTGAAGCTTAATTGGAAAAATGTGTGCCGACTTCATCAGTCGGTCAACAATCACCCAAATGGCGTCGTAACCTTGTTGGGTCGTTGGAACACCTACCACAAAATCCATTGTGATATGCTCCCATTTCCATTCTGGTATCTCCAACGGTTGTAAAAATCCACTTGGCCTTTGATGTTCAGCTTTTACTTTCTGACACGTTAAGCATTTCGCCACACACTCAGTCCCATCCCTCTTCATATTCGGCCACCAAAAATGATGTCTAAGATCTTGGTACATCTTTGTACTTCCTATGTGAATCGAATATCTTGAATTGTGAGCTTCACTTAGAATTTCATCTTTAACCTCTGGTACTGGTGGAACCCAAATTCTCCATTCGAATTGAAGTAATCCTTCCGAATCGATTTTGAATTTGTTTTCCTCTCCTTCAGATATTTTCTATTTTATCTTTTTGCAGTCTTCATCCTGAATTTGCGCATTTTTCAATTTATCCACCAACATTGAACTATTTCCCATCTGGAATAACTTTTCATCGGATTCTGTCGGACATTTAATTTCCAGCTCCATCTTAGCCATTTCCGACACTAGCTTCTCTTGATCAATTAACATCATTAACTTCTCCGGTCCCTTCCTACTTAAGGCATCAGTAACAACATTCTCTTTTTCGGGATGATAAAAAATCTCGCAGTCATAGTCTTTGATCAGCTCCAACCATCTTCTTTGTCTTATATTCAAATCTTTTTGTGTAAAGATATACTTCAGACTTTTATGGTCGGTATATATCTCACACCTCTCTCCATAAAGATAATGTCTCCAAATTTTCAGGGCAAACGCCATCGCTGCCAACTCTAAGTCGTGAGTTGGATTCCCCTTCTCGTAATCTTTCAACTGACGTGATGCATACGCAATAACTCTGCCATTTTTCATAAGCACACATCCTAGTCCTTTATATGATGCATCATTATACACCACAAAATTTCATGTATCATCAGGCAATGACAACACAGGTGCTGAACTCAACCTCTTTTTTAATTCTCGAAAACTTTCCTCACACTTCTCTGTCTAAACAAACTTAACCGCTTTTCTAGTTAAATTCGTCAACGGAGTTGCGATTTTGGAAAAGTCTTGAATAAAACGCTTGTAGTAACCCGCTAATCCTAAGAAACTTCTTCCTCCTACGGTGTCTTCGGCTGATCCCAAGTTATTACAGCTTCAACTTTTGATGGATCTACTAAAATTCCATCCTTATCAATAACGTGTCCGAGAAACTGTTTACGTTCCAACCAAAATTCACATTTTGAAAACTTAGCGTACATTTTTCTTTTCTCAACGTCTCCAACGTCAATCTCAAATGTTCCACATGTTAAACCAATATATCATCAATAAACACCACCACAAATTTTTCCAAGAATGGTTTAAACACCCTGTTCATCAAATCCATGAACGCTACAGGTGCATTAGTTAAACCAAAAGACATAACTAGAAACTCGTAATGACCATACCGAGTTCTTAACGCTATTTTTGGTACATCCTCCGGCCTCACCTTCAATTGATGATAACCACTTCTCAAGTCTATCTTCGAGAAATATTTCGCTCCCTTCAACTGATCAAACAGGTTATCGATTCTAGGTAATGGATACTTATTTTTAATTGTGACCTTATTCAATTCTCTGTAATCAATGCAAAGCCACATCAATCTGTCTTTCTTCTTAACAAATAACACTGGTGCTCCCTGTGGCGAAACACTCGGCTGAATATATTTCTTATTGAGCAATTCTTGCAATTGCACCATCAACTCCTTCATCTCTACCGGAGCCATTCTATATGGTGCCTTAGATATCGGGGCCGTTCCTGGTAGTAAATCAATCACAAACTCGATTTGTCGATCCGCTGGAAGACCCGACAAATCGTCTGGAAATACGTCTTCAAAATCTCTTATAATCGGTATCTCTTCCAATCTCTTACTCTTCTTTTGTGTATTGATGATGTAGGCTAAGTATCCTATACATCCTAGTGTCAATAACTTCTTGGCTTACATCACCGTCAGATAACTTGCTTGTCGAGGTGACTTGCTGCCAAAGAACACAACCTTTGACGCAGTCATAAGGTTAACACACTTTCTTTGGCAATCAATTACTACTCCATAATTGAATAACCAATCCATTCTCAGTATAACATCAAACTCACCAAGTCTAATTGGTATCAAATCTATCATCATCTTGTGACCTTTTATAACCACTCTACAATTCCTATATATGTATCTGACAAGAATTACTTCCTTATTCGCAATCTCTATACTTAAAGGAAATTCTAATTCGTCCTGAGGCAAATCTAAGTTCTGAGAAAATTCATCGGATATAAATGAACAAGTTACACCCGAATCAAATAGTACATAAGCATTAATACCATTAATTGGAATGATACCTGACACCACATCCTTAGACTGTACAGCATCCTGCACGGTCATATTGAAAGTCCTCGCAGTAGGTCGGCTTGACTATGTTAGTCCAATGATAGTCAATGCACTACCGTCGTTGTTTCCTTTTCCACCACTTGCACTTCCCGCTAGCTTCTTGGGACAATCACGAGCCATGTGATCCTTTGAATCGCAGGTAAAGCATGCTACTTTCTTTGGACTAAAACAGCTCGGTGCAATGTGTCCCTCTTGACCACAGTTGAAACACACCCTCTTTCCCTTCAAACATACCACAGTATGGTTCTTCCCGCAAGTTGCGCAAGCCTCAAACTTTTTCTTCTGCTGATTTCCTTGTTGTCCTCCCGTAGTTAAATTCTCGCTCCACTTCCTTTTCTGACTATTACTTCCAACATTACTACCACTAGCCTTATTCTCATTCTAATTCTTCTTCTTCTTCTGTTCTTGGTTGTACTTGGTCAAGGCATCGCTTCCACCTTCCGCGATAATTGCCTTCTCCAAGTCTGTTATAAATATATCAAATTTGGAACATTGAAACCTTCTTTGTAAAGCGGGGCTTCAATCTTTGTTCGAACCTTCTCGCTTTACGCTCGTCAGTATTGACTTGATAAGTGGCAAACCTTGCCTACTCGTTAAATTTCGCAGCATATTCCAGCGCCGTCATTGTTCCTTGCTTCAACTCTAGAAATTGCACTTCCAGCTGATTCTGAGAACTCGCTAGAAAGTACATTTCGAAAAACATCTCCTTAAATCTATCCCACGCTATTACTCCTTGTCCTCCACGAACCTTATTTGCTTGCAACCAGTAGATAGCTTCAGACTTCAGCATGAACGTTGCGAACGCAGTCTTTTGATCTTCGTTAACTCTAGCAACATCGAACACCTTCTCCATTTCCATGTTCTAGGTTTGGGCTTCCATTGGATTCATAGACCCCTGAAACTCTGGCGGTCCAACCGCTTTGAATTCCTTGAAAGTCGTAACTTGAGCTTGCGGTTGATTCGCAAGTGCACCCATTAACAGAGCTACCAACTGCTGAACCGGAGTAGTGTTGGTCTCGCTGTTATTATTGGTAGACCCCTCAGGAGGTGCTTGTTGACGTGGTTGTCTTCTTCTAGGAGGCATTTTTTGTTAAAATATACGTTTATCAGCTCATTACTCAACTTCTTGGGTATTTAAAGTTTAACTTAAACATTCCAAGACTAAAGCTATAACACATAACATTTCCAATAAACTTTGATATTTTATTCATTCATAAAGTTTTCAAACATAATAAAGATAGCATAACCGCTATCAACATTCATTTTCCTGAACTAGACAAATTTTAGGATTACATACTCATACTATCCCTTTATTTATCTCAAAATAAGGGATTCATAATTTATTTATTCACATAATTAACCACACATTATTATCTATCTTATTCTATCTGGGCATATTTAGACGTCGTAAGGCTTCCAAACGCTCTTCCTCCATGATACGATACGCCGTTCTACGATTCATCACAAACCATGGTGAATTCTCAAACTGAGGGGGTAATAATAGACTCAATCCTGGGCCCTATCAATCGCCGAATTAAAAGCATAATCCATCTCCTTCATCTTGGATTTCTTCACTTGAACCTTAGCCTCAGCACGGTCTGCACGTTGAGTCGCCTTCATCCAAGCATCCTCTACTCGTGCACGTTTAGCTGATTCTTCCTTGAAATCATCTTTCAATTTCTCCATGTCAGTCTTCATCTTCTCGTTTGCTGCTAACAAGTCCTTATGCTGACCCTTGCTATGAACTAGATCCCACTCTGTGTTTCCATGTTTTGAATCAAGTTCCTGAATCTCCGAATCCTTCTACTCTATTGAAGCATGAAGCATCTCAACCATCTCCTTCAGCTCCTCAACCTCGTCCTGTAACTCTATGTTACGGTCATACAAAGCGTCATACATCTCCGCTGATATGGAGTTTGATGGAAACTCCTCAGGATCCTCTTCCTCATCATCATCCTCTATATCCTCAGAACTATCCTCCTCAGGATCAGTCACAGGCTCATCCTCCTAGATCAACTGCTCTCGCACTATGTGAATATCCCGGGGTTCTTCATCTCTAGGTACCTGAGGTATCACCTCTCTAGCTGGACTGGATCCTCCTTCGTTAGACATCCTGACAACAAAATATTTTAAGTTTTACTTAACATTTCCGATACTCGCGAGCACATAAGTTATTAACACATAGCACATAATGTCTTTTATTATTTAACTTCAATGGATACCTTAACCCATTCCTTAAAACTCGGTAAGAGTTAAACACCTTTATGTTTTCTGTTTCTTTACGGTTACTTCCTAAGGTTTCCCCACCTAAGGTTCATAACCTAAAGCTCTGATACCAACCTGTGATACCCCCAAATCCAGGTACTTCATTCCCACAAGATTTGGTGCTCATTTATCAAAACTATTATATCTAACTACCCATCACAAAGGATAAAGACATAATTTAAATAACTTAAACAATCATCTTACCCATTAAAGGGTTACATCATCTTCTCAAAATAAATCCCAGGTAATCTAACCTTAAAAATTATTACATAAGTTTGCGGAATACATCACATATTAAAAACAAGTCTTTAACATAATTCATAAAATTCTCATAAGTCTTCAACATTTGGACATCTTGCCCTTTCCTTTGTTAGTAGACGGCTCGTCAACTTTCTCAACTTTAGCTGCAGTGTTAATTGCAAGAGTGAGCAAACAATTGCTCACTGATATATGAAGTAGTAATAATAACAACATGGAAATGAACAACGAAAGCTGAACAATAATGGACTTTTTCTGTGAATTAAGAATAGAAAATAAGTTCGAAATCAATGTCAGTGGGTCTTAAGACCACGAACTATGTCTCTGGTATATAGGTATTATTACCTTAACCTTAACAGTCATGTAGACTATACAGACCCTTCTTAACATACTTATGGGGATCAACCCTTTGTACCATGTATTGTGCATAAATATCTAAACATTACACGTATAAAATCCCCTATATTAGGGTTATTCGTCTCAGTTTGAATTTAGAATTTCCGCACTAAAAAAAGTTTAGCTTGGAACTAGCTTATCAGTGTCTCTAGAATTTTAGAACACTATTCAACTTCCATCAATAAAGGTTTAATACGAGAATGTATAACTGAACAAGGCTATTAAAGTTAAAGATCGGATATCAACAATATGTGTAACTAAATAACATGATATACATGCAAAGTGCTATATTCAAAGGAGTTTAGAAAAATCTTCTATGAACCAATGTATTAGAACAATATATGCTTCGAATGATAATAAGGAAAGTAAACCTCGCTCGATGTAACGAATTAGGATACAAGAGCTTGCACAAACATACTCAAGATAAACTAGGCTTGCTTAACCTTACAAGAATTTTAGGAACTTGTACAATAACAATTTAGGAATGGGAACATGCATTCAATATGAAAAGAATGAAGTTAGAAAACTTGCTCAATGTAAAGAGTTAAGGTTTAGGAACTTGCCTTGTTTGTAAGCTACACAAGTGTAAAATAATCTCCAATTACCCTACACATATCATTACAATCGCAACAACAATTAGTTGTATGAATATTAACACTATGGGTATTAAACCATCATTTAGGTCATAACCCTAATCTAGCACCTAACCATTTAGGTTAACATGCTTAACGAATCTGATATCGCACTACGAGCCAACATAACTTACTCATTCATTTCTAACTTTCGAAAACATCACTTTTAGTTTCATTATATAACTCAATTAACAATCACCTAAAACTCTTTTACACTTTGTATTACAACACCTTACAATCTGTTATTGTAGTCCACTTTTTGTTTTAATATCCTTAACATGCATGCTAAACTAACCCAAGTCCAGTAAGGCATGACTCGCAATTAAGCTGAGACTTCTTTGTTATGATTGCTACTTTCATGGTGACGCGCCAAGAATAATTATCGGGCTATATGCGTGCTACGCTGACGCCGCCACAATGGCTAATAAATATCATGCGTTCATGAAAACCACGCATCAGCAAAGCATGCGCTCATGATGCAGTTGAGTTCGATTTTGCGAGAACCTCGAAAATGCTACTGCTTTGGCCAAAAATCCCAATTTTACAGAATTTCACCACACTTCAACATCTAAAACTTTGGAATATCCTAGTTAAGCATGCTATACACCATTCCATATACAAAAACATCACATATACATCATTTTGAAGAATCAAAACAATATTTTTCCCAAATTTCCTCATTTTTATACTTTTAACGAATTTGATCACTACGAACTCGTTCCTTAATCAATTGTCATGATTCGAACTACATTGTTTTCGTTCCTTAACATATTAACACAATCCAACAACAAATTTCAAATTACAACACATATAAAACATCAATTTTTGTACATTCTAACCCATACTATATGAACATAACACTGATATTCCATTTTCTTCCTCAAACCTAATTTCTCATGAATTTGATAACTGATATACAATCACAGATGATAACCAACCAATTTATCAAGAGTATACATATATTCAATCATCCACGTGACTTAATAATTTATAGAAAATTTTCACAGAGAACTCAAAACATAAAAAATTAGAACTACAATATACCTTACTCCTTGTTTATTGAAGCAATTGATATGTAGTGGCTTCAATCCCTTCCACAGCAAAACCCTCAATCTCTTGGCAATTCTCTCTATGTTTTTCTCTCTTCTTCCAAGTTCTCTCTCTCAACCCTTTACTGATAACTAGACTTAGAGAAAAATAAGACGCATATGCAATATAACTGGCCTCTCCCACATACGTCAGGTAAAAACACAAAAAGGCTCGCGTCAGTTAGAATAAGCCAAGGGCCACAAGGCCTTGTTTGGCTACCACATAAATCCCGTAAACTAATTTATTTTTATATTATTCTTATTATATAGTTTTCATGTTACACCATTAATTTAGTTAATTTAAATAACTTTAGTTTAGCTAATTTAAATAACTTCAAATTCTTATTATCATTATACTTATAATTAATAAATAATTATATATTTAATTTAATTAATAAATTAGACACATCACTTTATTTAATTTATTTATTTCCATTAAATTAAACAATTTATTTAGCTTAATTATTTTCTTAAATATTAAGCAATTGATTTAATTTAATTATTTTCTTAAATTAAATCTTTCAAATAAAATTATCATTACTCAATTTAATTTACACTAATCAATTTACTTACTAAATTAATTCACCACAATTCATTAATTATTTATTTTTCTCAATAAATAAATAATTTAAAATATTTATTTAATTCCATAAATATTTAAATTAAATTACAAATTTCTTGATCGTTACATCCTTCCCTCCTTAAAAAGGATTTTGTCCCCAGAATCACAACTCAAAAAATTTATTCGTTACATTATTCCCTCCTTAACAAGATTATGTCCCCAGAATCGCTATACAAAATCAAGCAAACAACTGAGGATAATTCTTCATCATAATGCTTTCAAGTTCCCACGTAGCTTCTTCAGCATTGTGGTTCCTCCAGATTACCTTAACAGAAGGTATCACCTTATTCCTCAGTACTTGCTCTTTTCTGTCAACAATTTGAACAGGAACTTCTTTATATGACAAATCTTTCTCAAACTGTAAGGGCTCATATTCTCGTATGCCACTTCGCCAACTCAACGAAGCACTTCAAAAGGTCCTATAAATCTAGGGCTCAATTTTCCCTTCTTGACAAACCGAATTTTCCCTTTCCAGGGAGACACTTTCAAGAAAACATAACTACCGACATCGAATTTCCGATTTTGTCGATGCTGATCGGCATATTTCTTCTGTCTATCTTGTGCTGCTATTGATCTTGTTCGTATCACTTTGATGATCTCGACAGTCTGCTATACCAATTCTGGACCCAATAGCTGATGTTCACCTATCTCCTCCCAACATAACGGAGTTCTGCATTTCCTACCGTATAACGCTTCATAAGGCGGCATGCCAATTCTAACGTGATAACTATTATTATAAGCAAATTCTACCAATGGTAGATGGTCATCCCAATTTCCCTTGAAATCCATAATACACGCTCTGAGCATATCCTCTAGTGTCTGTATGGTTCTCTCACTTTGTCTGTCGGTCTGAGGATGGTACGCTGTTCTCATTCTCAACTCTGTCCCCAAGCAATCTTGTAATCATTTCCAGAAATTAGATGTGAAGAGTGGATCTCTGTCTGATATATGGGATTTAATAGTTGGTTAAACTATGAAAGGAAGTGAATAGAATTAATTATGTAAAGGACTATGGTAGAAAAATGAATTAATTGAATAAATATTAGTTACTTTAAATAGAGTTGGGAATTATATTATGAAATAATATAATTTGATTATCATGCCATGATTGGCAATTGAATTGTTATGAATTAAATTTCATAAAGAAGACAACTAATTCACTTAAATAAAATAGTGAATTAATATAAATATATTTGTTGTAATAAGATGAGAAAGTAATACATATTACATATAAACATACTGTGTTAATGTAATACGATTGTGAATCTCGTAAATAGTTAAAATATTTATCGAATAAAATAAATATTTTAGTTGGAATATTTATGAAATTTAAAACGAATATTTGATGGAAATCGTTGTGGAATAATTTAATGAAAGTGTGATAATATTGATGGAATGGAAATATTCTAATTTAATTAAGTAATTAAATTAGAGATTTAGTAATTTGTTATATTGGCTACATGAAAGTTATAATTATATTAAGGTTTAATTTAATTTAATAATGGTTGTCGTAAATAAACTATATGATAAGGAAGGAATTAGAATAAATTGGAATGAGGGTTTTGGGTTCTAGCCAAACATGGCTTAGTGACCTTTGTTTTTGTAACTGACGAAGCTCATTATTTTTTTTAACTAAAGGCTTTTTGTCTTTTATCAGTTTTAGGGTTACGTGTTTTTTCTTAAGACTAAAAACAAAGAAGAACAAATATAGAGAAGAGAGGAAGAGAGAAAAATTGAGAGAAGAAATTCTCTGTAATTGAAGAAGAGTTTCAGAATCAAAGAAGGGAGAAACAACAAATTATTCAAGATTTATAGCAAATCAAAGGTAAAATTTCTTGGTTTTTAGTTTATGGTTTTTGTTTTTTAAATTCTCTGTAATTAGGATTTTAGTGGTTGAATTTGTTGAAGTATAGTTTATATATATATATATATATATATATATATATGTGTGTGTGTGTGTGTGTGTGTGTGTGTGACAGACTAGGAAAATCATCCCTCTGATCTTCGTCCACTTTCTAATCAAAATAATCTATTTTGTTATTTCGATTACATGGAAGCTTGGAACAAGATCTTCCTTTATCAAAACCAGACTTTCAATCATTTGTGGTTCATCCAATTTGACCACACGTTTAATATTTAATACCATTAAGGGCAGAATGAAGAAGAGAAAGGAAGAACAAAGTGGCGTATACAATAATATAATATAAAATTAACTTATATAAAACAGTTTTACTGATAAAAGAAATATTTACAAACAAAAAAGAAAATAAAAGTGACTTAAAATTTAATTAGAACATTGAAGAAATAGATGAAGGAGAGAGGGAAGTGAGTCTAAAGATTTGTCAGAGATAAATCTGAGTCTTTCTAAGTCTGCCTAACTAAATGAGTTCAGATTCTTTTTATAGAATAAGGAATGAACTATTACAAATTTACTGTTACAAAAGTGAATGATTACAAACAACATTAACTATTGATGAACAATAATGAACAATGCTGACTTTTTTACTATGCAACTATACTTTCGGCTACTTTTGACAAAATGGCCGAATCTTTTGATTGGATGGTTGCTTTCGGTGGAAAAGCATGAGCATGCGCATATGACTGAGTGAGTGCTAACACCTCTCTGGGTATCAGCACCCTTTTGACTGGGAATGTCAGGCAAAAGGGTCATGAGCATCTTGCAAATTGATGGCGCCATAAAGGTCTTCATCATCATCATTTTTACTGGCATTTGTTTTTCTAGAAGAAGAAGAAAAACATTCTGAAGCTTCAATTTCTTCGTGTAATTTGGAAACTCTATGTTGAATGGCTTGAGCAAAGAGTTTTAATTCTGAACTCAAATAATTCTTGATATTGGAAATATCAATGGAACCTGTTGGACTAGATTTTAACTCTTTTGATTTACTGGAATATCCTTTAGAAGGGATCGATTTGACTGGAACAATAGGAAGAGGGACATAAGGAAACTATTTCGGAACTTGACCAATTATCCTATTGATATCAAACTTATCTCACCATTTGACAAAGAAAATGCTAGAAACCATGGTGATTGGACTAACAGTGGTAGCAGTAATAATCTGGCTGGAAGGAGACAAAAATCATGTCTCAATAACTGGCGTAAGAAAGTTATATTGCCATTTAAGGATCCAAGGAACTTTATACTTACTAACAAATTGTAGCAGTACTAGGATACCTTCATACATTTGTTTATACTGGCTATGATTACAAAAATGACTGACCTGAGCTTTTAATGGTTAAGGAAATAGGTCGAAAGAAGAACCAAATCTCGACCACTATAAAAGGAACCAAAGGGGAATTTAACTTTTAAACTTGTGGTCAAATTGGATGAACCACGAATGATTGAAAGACTAATTTTGATAAAGGAAGATCTTGTTCCAAGCTTCCACATAATCAAAATAACAAAATAGATTATTTTGATTAGAAAATGGACGAAGATCAAAGGGATGATTTCCCCAATCTGTCATTTGAATGATTTGTTTAATATACAAGTAGTGATAAAGGACCTTAGATTCATCATCCATAACATAAATTAGTTTGATGAAAATTGACTCTGTTTGGAAAAGGATATCCTTATAATACTCAAGGGATTTATAAGGAGCAAGGGGGGTGAAAGTGCCATCCAGTAGGAAAATAATGGGAAGCAAGTTTAATAGGATCATCTTTAGGTTTCATATGAGGTTCAATATGAAATAGGTTAACTTCATAATTGGGTCTAAATTGGGAAGATGGTTGAACAAGATTTATGGCTTGTGATGGGTCATAAAACGGGTCAATCGATTTGAGGTTACTGGCTAGTACTGAACTATAAGGCTTGGGAATAGTCCCAAGAAGCTGATATCTATTAATTGGGTTTACCAAGCGGACTGGGTTAACCGGATGCAAAACCAAGGTTCCTTTAGGTTGATTACTTGGGCCTGAAGGACGGTCCGATCCGCAAGAACTAGAACCTCCTCTTACAATCATTTTGAATGTAGGGTACCTGAATTAATAAATTCCCAAGTGAGAAAATCAGGAATTGAGTTGTTACTTCTTTTAATATATTCAATTTCAAAATCGAAAACGCTTAATAGAGCTTGCCATCTAGCAAAGGTTTGTTTAGAGGTGAGATTTTTCAACATCTTTTTCTAAAATATTTTGCAGATTTACACTCAATCCTGACTAAAAACTTTTGATTTAATAGGTCACTTTGAAATTTATTAATACATAGTACTAAAGAAAGAATTTCCTTTTTTATAGTACTATAATTTAAATGTGTAGGATTCCATGCACCGGAATGAAATCGAACAATTTATTCAGATGAAGTAGGGGTTAACATTTGTTTGAGGATACCTCCGAGTCCAATTTCTGAGGCATCAATTTCAACAATTTTGAAAGCTGAACCATTGGAGATGCCAAGACAAGGCAAAACCTTAACATATTTTTTGACTTGTTGAACGATAAAAGTATGAATGTCAGTCCAAGGGGGAGGATTATCTTGCAAACCCTGAAAGAGAGGTTTGCAAATTTTTCTAACATGTTCATAGAATTTGCCAATATAATTGAACGATCCTAGAAATCTTTGAAGTTAAGTTTTGTTGGTAATTTTATCAGGAAATTTGTAAGCAATTTGAATAGCTCTATCAATTGGCTGAATAAGACCTTGATAAATATTAAAATCGAGAAATCTCACTTTAGTCTGAAAAAGACTGCATTTAGAGGGGAACAAAATAAGTACATTGGTTTTTACTATTTTAAAGAACGAATTCAAATGTTTAATATGTTCTTCAATAGATCTGTAGAAAATGAGTATATCATCAATGTAAACGATGATAAAATGACTGAAAGGATTCAGAATGTCATTGAGAATATTTTGAAATTCACTAGGGGCATTTTGCAAACCAAATTGTTGAACATTCCATTCATAATGACCAAATGGGGTGGTGAATGTTGTTTTATACCTGTAATCTGGGTAAATGGCAACTTGTCAGAATCCTGACTTTAGGTCAAATTTATTGAAAATGGTGGCAGTGCTTAATTGGTTAAGGAGATCTTCCTTATTGGGTAAAGGATACCTAATCCATTCTAAAACTTTGTTTAATGGTTTATAATTAATGACTAAATGAGGGACACCTCTTTCCTATTCTGCTTCATTGTTGACATAGAAGGCAAGACAGGACTAAGGGGATTTACTATGTATAATTAATCCTTTATTAAGGAGATCATTGATTTCCTTTTTGCATAACTCCTTTTGTTTATGATTCATCTGTATAGGTCTAGCCTTAGAAGAAATCATATGTTCTTTGAATTCCTTAGCGTAAAGAAGCCTTACAACATGTTTTTTCTGATGCCAAAAAGCATTAGGACAATCTGAACAAAGGTTTTCATTTAGATAGATTTTTAATCCTTTAATTTTTTCTTGAACCTTTTTATTTTTAAGTTGTTCTTCAACATGCTTATATTTAATTTCTTATTTTAAAAAATTTAAATGATTGGATTTGCAATATAATAAAATTTAAAGAATTAGATATAGATTCATCTTGAATAAATCTTAAATCTCTTTCTTTAGGTTTAAAAAGGAATTTAAATGTTATTTTCTTACCTAAGTGCTTACCGCTTAATCCTTCATTGGTAGTAGTGAAAGGGTATAATAAATATATAAACGGCAATCCTAAGATAATCTTATCCTAAGTGTCATCTCGAAGTACGTGCACTCATGCACTGTGATGTCCGCTCGAACTTGCAGAACTTCAATCCGAGCATCCGAACGAGGTGTACAAGACCTTCTTCGGACCGCTTTTGTCGAGAGTTACGCAATGACATGGGATTAGAGGTTGTACGAAGTCAGGAAGAGGGGACCATGCCCATGGTCTTCAAGCTTCAAATTCTATCCGGTGTGCTGCCACGCGTAATAGTCACTCGGGATTGGAACTCCTTAGCTCTTGTGGAACATTGTTGTGTGGAAATGTATGTATGAAATGCTGAGACGACGCGCATGGGTTGAGGCGGCAAGATGACGATTTGACTCCTCACCGGGGTTATCTCCGATTTGGGCTGATAGCAGACGTTGCTCAGGGTTACATCTGAGATTGGACTGCTGCAAGTGTTTGAATTTTGCAAGGTCATCTGTAAGTGTGCCTGTCTTCCCGGTGTTATCTTCGAGTCTTTGTAATGAGTGCCTTGGAAGGAGGTCTGAGATTGAAGCTAATCGCAGGCATTTGAAACAAGCATTTTTGGAGTTATCGCCGAAACTGCAACAACATTCCTTGGGATTATCTCCAAGGACAAAACTCAGGGTTATCTCCGAGGTTGGAATTGATACTCCCGGCATGTGTTCTGGGGTTGAGACTGAACTTCCAGTAGTATCCATAATGGATGTGAGCTGTCTTCCAGGGTTATCTCCGAAGAGGCGAATCGCCTCGCAATGTTATGTGAATTGTGCGAGAAAATTTTGAGTGTCTCTGGATGCCCTCTTTATCATATTCATGAAATGCAAGGCATGGATAGGATAAAGAATCCTAGACACTTGAAATGCAACAAGATAAACATGATGCTAAGTGCAGCAACATGATGCAAATGTTTGATGCATGAATGAATGATTGCCAGTTCCCTGTTAATCCTGCCGGGGATGACAATTAGTAATGTCTTGGACATGCGATCCAAGTCTTCAAGGATGTTGACGTTGGGGCTATTACCAAAGTCCTGGATCCTTGATAAAAACCTTTACTCCATAGAGGTGCCTCTCATGTACAAGAGATCTGTGGGGATAAAGCTTTGTCTTTTTGATGATGTGTATAACATATTCCACCGTCGGTCCTCTCCGATGAAGATGGTCTTCTCTGGTTTGTGTCACCAGTATATACCATGATCATGTTAGAGTTCGCCAACGAGATGTATTGTATGCACAGGTTTTGACCTTGACTTGATGTGTGTATCCTTTGGATAGGTCCCTCTTGGGAAAACTGTCAAGGCTGCTTGACGTTCATTGATGTGTATATCAATGATTGCATTGCGTTGTGATCCTTGCTGGGAAGTATGTCAAGGTTGCTTGACCTTCATTGATGTGTATATCAATTATTGAATCGCGTTGTGACCCCCGCCGGGGATACTTTATCAATGTTTGACTTCGGCATTGTGACCCCCACCGGGGATACTTTATCAACGTTTGACTTTGGTGTTGTGACCCCTACCGGGGATACTTTATCAATGTTTGACTTCGGCATTGTGACCCTCGCCGGGGATACTTCTTTTAGGGTTACGACCTTGTGTTTGGCGGCATCAGACCTGTGTGAGGTATTACCGAGCATGATTTGAAAAAGCTGAGCTCATCGGTATAGTGTACCTTGTATTCAGGCGAATACCAATGAGTGATATGCGGAGCCAGAGTTTGGCCCGTGAAAACCAGGATTCCAGGCTATTTCGCTCAATCGCGTAGCATTTTTATTCCTGATTTGGCCTTTTCAGCTTGTGAGACCACCTTTGCAACTCAAAATGGACCGAGCCAGAGGTGTGGGCCCCATGTAGGGGTGCCATAGGTACACCTGAGGCAGCTGTAGGTAGACCTGCGGCCAATTGTGACTATGTAAAGGCTGCATGTTGTTTTCATAAGTCACTTTCAAGTAGCACCGCGAAGGAAATCCGAGAGCTCTTCTTCAGACCTGCTGAGTTCGGGTGACTTTCTGTAGATTCTGCCACCGTACAAGTGTTCTTCACTGTCCTGGTAACATATGCATGTATTCTTTTCCAGTTTCTATCCGTTGGAAAATGACTTATCACATAAAATGCATTTAGACACATAGTAGTGAATATGCATGCTGATATGACTTTATAACAAATATTCAACACAGTAAATGTTAGTTTTAAACCATACTAAACATAATGATGTGAAAATTTTTTACTTTTGAAACAGTCAAATTGGCACCTTTTACGGTCAATTTTTATCCTATTTGAGGACAAATGAGTAAAGGTAGAAAAGCAAAATAATCCTGGTAATTAGACTACACTTACGGATTTTTTACTGTGATGTATTAATGCATGTAGGATGTATATGATTGTGGGTAGGTGTGCTACTGAATGGCCACCTAGTCATGCCTACGTGCATGTGGATAGTCCCATTTACAAAGGGGACTAGGGTAAAAATTTTCCAAAATATAGGCATTGGGTAGTCATGCATTTTTAACTCTACTGTAGACGTATGTTAAAACAATGCATGCATGCATGTAGTCATAAAAATGCATTCTGACAAGCTCCAGGTTAAACATTACCACACCCTTTCTAAGGTGATTTGGAGACTTGTTGTCCAGATATTATAGATCCAGATGAGCCGAGTAGTTCCCGCAGGACCACTTCTGGTGTATGGAGGAGGGCTTCTGAAGTGTCTCAACCCTGTTCTATCAGACAACCTCATTGTTTGGCGGAGGCGGTGATACGTCCTATCTGAGTTGAAGTGCTGGACGTAGAGGACGAGGAGGAGGATGTACCAGTTGAGGTTCCTGCTCCTGTTGCACGTGTTCCCCATAGGGATTTTCCAGGTATTCAAGTGGCAAACCCAGACCTTCTGGGCGACTTGAGTCGACATCCTTCAGTCTACCTGCACGCAAATGAGATATTAAAGTTAGATCTTAATCTTCCTTATTTCCTATTGATGAGGAGTAAAGGGTTCTGATGTTGATCTACATTTGATGTAGGTTCTTGGCTTTACACAGCCTCAAGGGAATTGGTTCAACATCCACTCTATGTATCAGGCTTTACATGATGACTATAGAGCGATTGTATATGGCTGGGGATTCGGGACATTCTTTTCCATTCTTCCCCGTCGTTGTCGCTAGGGTTACCTCAGGGCATTGTCTAAGTGCTGGTTTCACCAGACTCAGTCACTCCATTTGATGGACTGTGAGGTGATGATGACGCCGATGGATTGGAGGTTTATCACAGGTATGGAGTTTGGAGGGGATCTAGTGCCTTGTACGACGGATATTACCCCTACTGCTGTCAAATCCTTGTTGGGAGTTCCAGACGGAGCGCTCAAGGGTATGACTGTACGTACAGGTCCTATGAGCATAGATGCTATGAGCAGGCTATTGAGTGAGCCCATACCCGATGATGTGAGAGTCAAAGATCGCATTCTTCGACGATTATTGCTGCTGATCATTAAGGGCTGATTCATAACAGATAACTCTTCTACGGTGTCCTTCGCTTTGATCAGCGCCACTCGACACGTGGACCGTATAGGAGATAATAATTTGGGTTCCTACCCCTTCGCCTACTTCCTCAGGGGAATGCACATGCGATCGCATGGTTTGACCGAGGTTTGGTTAGGATTCTACCTATTTCTGCTGGTGAGTATTTCTCTTATCGTTTCCCATGTATAGGTTAAGAGTGTTGACTGACAGCAGATGTTTGCCTTTGTGTTGGAAATTTTGGGCCTATGAAGGGCTTCCATGTTTGTGTCCTGTGAGCGTGTTAGGATTAGACACCTATCCACGAGGACAGAGATGGCATCATTCCATACTGGCGGAGGTCCCTGTTGCCAAGGGTTTCACTCATTTCCGCCTACAGCTGGAGTTGTTAACAGTGGATGTCATCATGTGGGTTCCCTACTCTGGGGATCATTTGAGCAATTTATTTGAGGATGGGTACCCGACTGGTGTCGAGCATGTGATTTCCACCCGTAGGATTCCTCTCTTCACAGATGGAGAATGATAGCTCTATTTAGGAGAGCGTGCTATCAGGAGAACTATAGGAGAGATTCACATGCCGATCTTGCCTCCTACCAGGCGTTATTAGCCTATTTTGTAGTCACCCATATGGTTTTGCCGGTGTAGATCATCCCTTGTATATGCCTGACATCCTTGTAGATAGAGATCTAGTGACTTAAGAGGAGCTACATCAAGTGGACAGGATTGATGATGTAGAGATTGACACCATTGACTTCTTCTGATGTATATTCTCTTTATCTCTTTGGATAGGCCTCTGTTTAGACATTAGGTAGCTTCGCCCCATTCTCGCTATATCTTTTGATAGGCCTCTGTTAGATGTAGGGCAGTTTTACCCCATTTCCTTGTATTTTAGTTGTATAGAGATGTATTGGATGATGATATACTTAGGAATGTATGTACAGTTTTCCATTCCCTTTATTATATTGCCATCTATTGTATCATGCATGTTATTATGTTATGCATATGTATGTATGTCTAGAGATATTCAACATTGGCCCCTGGATGGTCTTATGACAAGGCCCGTACAGATGTCTTCTTCGACAGTTAGCCGTATTGATCATACCCCACCATTTTTGGTGGCATCTGGTATGTGATCTTGGTATGATAGCATGTCACCATCAGACAGGGTAACAGTAGATCATCTGTTGCAGCATACTATGACCATATTGATGTTTCAGGTTCCCACAGGATTCGTGGAGGGCATGCTAGAGCACTAAGTATCGGATAGGAAGGTTTTCCGATTTGGGACCCAGGAGTTGACTCCTACTTTGGAGGAGTATGCACGTTTGACGATGCTGCCACTGGACAGACCTTGCATGAATATAGCGATTGGAGACATGAGTAGACAGTTCATGACCCTCATTGGATTGAGGCATAGAGTGGTGCAGCATGAGATCACATCTAGTCATGTTATATCCCAGCATTATTTGTTTGATAGATTTGGCTCAGAGGATAGTTATGCACGACATTCCGGGGATTTTTCCACACCAGAGGATCATTAGCGTTTGGCCAGAGTGGATGTACTGCTATTATGCATACTGTCGTATGTCTACATGCTACAATACATGGATGAGTTGGATATTGGCATCATTATGGCAGTGAGAGCTCTCAGGGAGGGTCACACCATCATACCGATGATCATCGCAGAGACTCTGAGGTCAGCTACATACTGCTGCACTTATCCGGCATGAGTGCATACAGGCAGCTCGGTCATGTTGTACGTGTGGTTTATATCACACTTGAGACCGATTGGCACTTTTAGACGGCATGGGTACTATTTAACCCATGATATAGCCATGTCATACTCCTTTCAGCATGCAGAGTGTACAGATGCTGCATCTTGGTCAGCTTTCCTAGCAGAGATCAGAGATCTGTTTACTATATTACCGTGTATAGGGCTTAGCTCACCCTATAGCTTCATTACTCATGCTCCGGGCATAGATTATCTTCCTCTAGCTGGTTTGAGAGGCATGATTACTTAACACCCGTTGGCCGTGATGTATCAATTTGACCAGTTTTAGGATTTTCATCCTTTTGAGGGGGCATCGAGTCAGCGCTTCACTTCTCGCCACTTATCAGCAGAGGATAGATCCAGGTTGTATCCCTTTTGGGATCAGCAAGAGCTAGCATCATTTTCTCTTAGTCATCCAGGTTGTTCTACAGAGTATTCCGCATGAATGGAGACAGAGACTGCATCGGTTGTGGTAGTTGCCACAGTGCAGGGGATTAATTTCGACGATGAGGAGCCTATGGAGGAGGCTGATATTCCCATTGAGGAGGATTTGACAGCTGGGTTGCCAGCATTTTTGATGGATTCTCCCACTACGAATGCTAATGTGATTCTGCATTCAGCACAATATCTGGAGCAGAGTCTACATCTGATGACCTTTGAGAGAGATCAGGCTAGGGCCTTGATGTTGACAGCCCTTGATGGGAGAGACACAACTCTATTAGAGAGTGACGAGGCTAGATCAGCTAGAGATGCATTGATTGTAGAGCGGGATGCTACCCTATCTGCCCAAGATATGGCTGTCACAGACATTACTTCAGTGAGATCCCTTACGACTGACATCCTTGCCGATATGAGTGCATACATTGATGAGCATCATGCCACCATAAAGTTAGCCTCAGATTTGCTAGCTCGTGTAGATACCATTGGGCAGGAGCTTGCAGCGTTACCTTCTTCTTCAGAGAAGGATGCTATGTTAGATCTGATAGTCCGCATACACACAGATCCGTAGATAAACTTGTATTTTTCCTGCACAGACTAGCTTAGCCATTCTGTCATGTACAACACATATTGTATATATCAAACAATATTATATATGGTAGAGAAATATATTTTGATTTACTTCCCTTTCAGTTGTGCCTTGATACTTGCTTGATATTTGCCTGTTTCTTCAGGGCTTGTGATCTTGATGCATTCTGACATCATCCTTGATGTGTAGACATTGAGCCATTGCATGATCTTTCAAAATGGATCATTGATTTGTATATATCCCTACCATCTTTGGTGTCTTGGAACTGGTTTCTATATGTAGATGTGGAGAGGAGTGTGGCTTTTCCTCTCTGAGATTGACAGCACCACAGATGGTCGCCAGTACTTCTATTTGTGAGAAGCCTAGTTAATTCCATTTCTTATGGATTGGTGTTGCTCTTTAAGGCACAACCGCAGCTTAGATGGTCGCCGAATCTCCTATTTGTGAGGAGAGGTTAGGTAGTTCCATCCCTTTGGTCTAAAGCTGATGAAATGTGGTGGATTGAAGTTTGATCCTAGTACCGTGTGAAAGTATTTTTTTCTGGTAAGGGGTTAGACCGAACCATAAATGGCTGCCTACGTACTCCTATTGAAGAGGAGATCAGGTCTGCGTAGTTCGAACCTAGTGTAAGAGGTTCAACGCTGAATGTGAAAGGCAGACAGGTGTAGAAGCTTTATTAATGAAGAAGGGTGTAGATTTATTTTTGTTGTTTTTGTTTTTGTAAAGAAAGGGAAGAAATGTTTTTGTTATTTTTTTGTTGCGACCGGGCCATATATAATTTGGTTGCCTATGTACTCCCGGGTATCAAGAAGATCAGGTTGACGTAGTTCGCCCCCTCAGAACGAATTGCAGTCAAAGAGAAGTATGAATCCCATGTGCAGGCTATACTGTGGGGAGAAGAAAGTTTGATCCCATGATTGGGACAAACTGCAGGTACGGAAAAAGTTTATCCCATCTTCAGGACAAACTGCAAGCGTAGAAAAATTTAATCTCGTCTACAAGATAAACTGCAGGTGTGAAAGGTTCAATCCCTAGGGGGATAAACAAAATTGTGTGGAAGGTTTGAAATGAGGTGAAACCAGGCTGCTGGTTTGAAGTGTATGTTTCCCTGAGGGGCAGAAGAGTATGTAAAAGGGTTAGAAACTGGAATGACTGATGATTTGATGATCAATACCAGGATGTTTGTTGATGGTAACCTCAGACATAGTACCGTTTCACGGTGTCCGAGTTAATAAGTTGTGGAAATTCATCGACGTCCATTTCCTGTAGTCTGAGAGCGCCTCCTATCAATACTTCTTTGACAACAAACGGGCCTTCCCAGTTACGAGCGAGTTTTCCCTTAAATTGATCTTGGTTATCAATGATCTTTTTCAAAACCAAGTCGTGATGCTTAAACTGCCATAGCCGAACTTTCCTGTTGTAGGATTTGGCGATCCTTTGCTGATATAACTGACCATGGAAGATAGCCGCGGTTCTCCTTTCTTCAATTAGAGATAATTGGTGATACCTGTCTTGTACCCATTGGTCTTCATCCAGCTGAACGTCCATCAACACTCTGAGGGATTCTATTTCCATCTCTATGGGGAGCACAACTTCCATCCCATAGGCTAATGAGTACAGGGTTGCCCTAGTGGAAGTACGCATTAAAGTTCTGTAGGCTAATAAAGTCAGAGGCAAGAGGTCAGGCCATCCTTTGTGATTGATGGACATTTTCTGCATGATCTTCTTTATATTTTTATTAGCCGCTTCAACAACACCATTCATCTTTGGATAGTAGATGACGGAGTTAGGCTGCTTCTACCCATTTGGTGAAGTAGTCAATCATGGTGAATATGAATCGATGTCTATTACTGGCTTTGGGCTTGATTGCCTCGATCACGTCCATTCCCCACATTGAGAAGGGCCATGGCGAACTATATTGTGGAGTTCCCTCGGAGGGGCGTGGATATCATTCCAATGAATCTGGAATTGATAGCACCTCTTGACGTGATCATCACAGTCAGCTTTGAGCGTAAGCCAATAATGCCCTGTTCTGAGGATCTTCTTAACAAGTAGGGGTCCACTCATGTGTGGGCCACATACTCCACCATGGATCTCATCCATAAGCCTTTGAATTTGGTTGTAACAACCCCAAAATAGGTCCATTCAATCCAACCCATTCTGAGTCACCAAATACATGGTCCAGAAAATAACTACAACTTTATTACAACAATTGTCGTGCAAAATACAACAACACATATACTGTGAGTTTGGATACAAATATATACCAAATGTGACACATGTCCCAACCGTGGACAACACCTCACAGTGACACCTTACATAAAGGTATAGTCAAAAACTGTTTTAGAAATTATAATCTTTGGGAAGTGCTCAAGGAAACCTTCGTACATGGGAGGCCATGCGTATAGGTTATGATAGATATCATATGGCCACAGAATTATTCTTGGTTGACCCAATAGACCCCAAAGAAAAACGAGAAGATTACTATCATATTCTTCCCAATGGTGAGTCTTCTCTTGACATATCATTATCTCCACTGTCTCTAATTGGGTAATATACTCCAAACAAACACCAAGATTATATAGGTAGTGCTTGTAAATATACTCAGCAAGTGGATTAGCACAACCCTGTCTTATGATGACACGAGGTTGTATGTCATTAGACATCTTGTATGATAGTGGCAAAACACCCTTCCAAGTTAAATTCACCTCACCCTCAACATCTATAGACCACCATTCTATTCCCTTATTATTCCCCGCTCGACCCAGCTACACTCTTATTACCTGAAAGGAATTGTGAAGCAAAGGGTGAGCACAACTAGCTCCGTAAAAAAAATATCATGACTAAAGATAATTAAATTATCAATAGCCTTCATCAATAATAAATCAGAGATTTAGAACATATGGTAGATGATAAAAAAAATTCAACCATAGTTGCAATGGAACGAGAAATCCATTAGAAGAGTCAAATAGACCATAAAGTCTATTATCTTCTCCATGTTAAAAGTCCATCAACAATGTTTTATCCATGTAACATCAATCAACAATTCCTATCCACAATCACATGTATAACTCATAATCGTAATTGTTGTTCTAAATTCCTTTTCTTATTCAGGACGAAGATAATTTTCATCACTTGTCTTTACCTGAAATATCAAAGATCATGGTTATACCAAATCACAGTTCCTGTTCATAATCATACTAATAAATTCATCTTTGCACTACGGGCCAAAGATATTCATCAACAGTTCATCTTTGCTCTACAGGCCAAAGATATTCAACAACAGGTTATCTTTGCACTACGACCCAAAGATATTCATCAATAATTCATCTTTGCACTACAGGCCAAAGATATTCCTCAACAGTTCATATTTACATTACAGGCCAAATATATTAATATCTCAAAGAAATATATAATCATTTCAGAATTTATATAAACAATAATTATAACCATGTTGATCAATTCACCTTTGCACTTAAGCTAAAGATATTCAATTATAAATTCAATGGTCATGATCATACCAGTCACAATTCAACTTTTCACTACTGGCCAAAGAGAACCCTAGTCATGATCATACCAATAATCTACCCATCTTTACACTCCAGTGAAAGAGAATTTCAACATCAGGGTTATAAAAATGTTATATATGATAATAAAATCAATATAATCAATATATAGTTTTAATCTCCGAGTAATATTCATAAATCAACTATAATTTGGTTAGAAAAAGAAACCAATTTTGTCATGAATAGTAACTCATGAATAGTAACCGTGAATAGTAACTCATGAATAGTAACTTCGTGAATAGTATCTGAATGAATAGTAAACCCGACTCAAAAAGGTAGAAATTCCACAATAAAATCCATACCAATATTCAAATATAATGATATTGAAAGAATAATATTTTTTAAGCTTATAAACAATTTATTTTAATTGTTTACACTTTACTAAATAATGCATTTAATCATTCTAAAATGCCACAAACTCATAAGATTTCATCACCAATGACCAAAATCCTCATCAAAAATCAATATATACCTCATGTAGGATTCTCAAGCCATAAAATCCTATTTTCTAATTTTTTACTTCACATAACATATTTAATTCATTTACTCATAACTAGTCCATTTTTATGAAAAATAACAAATCGGGTTCCAAAAATATTTCTTTTACGGGATTTAGCGAGAATATAGTCCTATATTGAACATATATTTTTCTCTTTAATTTTTAAAAGTCATTTACTATTTTTCACATGGCCAAAACCACTTTGAATATTTAAACATTTATCATAAATTGTACTTTTATCCAAAAATTTGAAATTTTTACGGTATCTTGATATTATATAGATGTACTTCCAATAAAAATTTCATCAATTTTGGAGTTAATCACAAGGAGTTATAAGGGTTTTCTTTTAAAATAGTCCTTCCTCATAAAATTCATAACTCTTAATCTATTCATCCAAAAATCGCTATTTTTGGACACAATCTAAAACTCATCAAAATATCATTTCAAATTTTTGCGAGAATTTTGAAGGTTCAAAAGAATTTCGAAATAATAACCCTTAAAATCCTTATTATCCCTTACCTCAAAAAAGCGGTACTTACATTGGAATAATTTGAAACGAACTTGCACCGTATAGCAATACTCAAAGTATACTCAAAATACTCATAAGAATACGCTCGATAATATAGAGAGAGAAAACTTCAGTTTCTGGTGTGATTTTCAATTATAACCTAAGCACCCTATTCATACGTATGCTCTCAACATCAGAACTCAGCCCCTAACACATGTTAAATGAGAGAAACAAAATATAAAAAACGTTTTTGTTATTTAAATTATTTTAAACTTCCAAAAATCAATTATTTCGGAGCTTCGAAACTTCAATAATTCATAATAAATAACCCTTTTTTTCGAAAATTTGAATCTCGAGAGTTTTTATAGGAAATTCAATTCTCTACAACTTTGCAGAAGAAAGTTTTTCCAAATTTCAAACAAAAATTGACCAAGAAATCCACAAATGAAGCGATTTTAAGGCTATAATCAAATTTGGTCAAGAAATGGGGTCCAATGACACATAAAACATGCTTTAAATATTTTTGGTAACAAAATACTCCTCCTCCACATATACTCATATATCCCACATTCATCATAAAAATATCATCATTAATATATTATTAAAATAATATATTTAATTGAATTATTTTATCAGAAAAAGATAAAATATTAATTTTCAACAATTGTCAAATTAAAAATTTTCTCCATCTATATCCTCATAAAATCAATATTTTCCTCATCATATAAATCAATAATTAATTATTCACAAATAATATTACAAAAACACATTATTGACAACTAGGCAGTTCCGAGGAAAGAGGGGGCTTTCCATTAAGAATTTCTCCTTACTGGCGCACAATTAGGTGACCAAACCTCTCCTTAGACAGAACTTTCTAGACATTGCCAATAATGTTTTCTAATAATATTATTCAGATAATATGAATTATTGCTTCGATAATGGAAGATACTGTATAGTGACAATTATTGAAATAAAATAAAATATCAACGCAGCAATTATTGAATCAATAAAATACTGAATAGTAATTACTGTAACAATTATTGAGTAGTGCCTTCTTACGTAAGAATCAATAATTGGTGCAATACCGTGTGCTACTGTGCAACAACGCGTATTACTGTGTTTTAACCACCGGGTATTCCAACAGTATTGACGATAACAACTACGCCGTTATTTATAAACAACTTATTCTTGTCGTTTTCTTCCTCCAATCGCTTTCCGTTATGGGGCCCACAAAAGACTGCGCCGTCGTACGAATATTCCCCGACAGTACGAATATTCCACGACCAAACGAATATTCTCCGACAACAATGAATATTTTATAACCACTTGCGTATTTTTGAAAAAAATTCATATATCACCCTTAACTTTAACTTTTTATCAATTTAACCATTTATTGAATTGTAATTATAAGAAAAATTGAATACTTTTATTTCATAAAAATCTGTGGTCTTACAATCTCCCCTCCTTATGAAATTTCGTCCCCGAAATTTACGTTACTGTATTTCAAAAGTTGAGAATACCTTGCTTTCATTTTGATTCTATCTCCGGGTCATCATGATTTCTCCATTGCTCATCTCCCGTGATAACTTCATTTGGGTTCCTCACTTGTTGGGAAGTCATGACAAATGCTATCCCTCGAACTACCCGATTTTGACTTGTCTGGGGCAGCATTTGGCGTCATTACTACAGTTGGAACATACTTT
Organism: Panax ginseng; assembly: GCA_020205605.1. Lineage (NCBI taxonomy): Eukaryota > Viridiplantae > Streptophyta > Magnoliopsida > Apiales > Araliaceae > Panax > Panax ginseng. The sequence goes on along the minus strand of CM035139.1, from coordinate 129,890,431 downwards.
TCTATAGGGCATATTCCTCCCTCAACTGCCTCTTTGTACTCCTGATTCATGATCTGAATCATCAATCTTCGATCCATATCAAATTCAGGTTGACCGCTCTGTATAGGGTAATTCAAAACTCGATGTTGAGTTCTCCCAATTGCTTTCCAAAAAGAGAAATTCATATCATCTATTTTAGCCTTCTTAGATCGGACATCTCTTTCCACAATATCCACATGTCGTGTGGCTTTTACCCATGCATCACTTATTCTCACTCGTTCAATTTTTTCTTCTTTCAGCTCAGATTCCATCTTTATCATCTTATACTCTGCCAAAGAATGCTTCTGTTCAAGCATCACATATCGGGAAACACAAGCTTGAATTGTTGCATCTTTTTGCTCCACGACTGCCTGCAATTCTTCAGCCTGCTCTTCTAACTCATGAATAAGATTTTGCAATTCTACATTTTGATCATAAAATACCTCTAATAAACTCTCCTCAGGTACCTCTTCTTCCTCTTCTTCCTCACTCTCAGCTGTTACCTCTGCGACTATCTCGGGTGCAACTATCAATTCTTCACTCACCACATGGATATCTCTAATTCCTTCTTCGCTTGACATCACATTATCCTGGTTGGCGATTAGAGGTATCCCCACAGTCTCATTCACTCCATTGTTAGCATTCTCAGCTGCTATTCTCAAATACTGCCATAAAACAAGGGTTAATTAAGCAAATTAACATATCACATAATATCCGTATATTATGACCGACCAACAATTAAGCTTAGGTAGGACACACTAGCGAAGGATTTACTCATCTCTCCCCTCTTAGTTCTAATCCCGATCTCCGCCAGAGATCATATCCCTAAGCTCTGATACCAAATGTAACGACCCCAAAATAGGTCCATTCAATCCAACCCATTCTGAGTCGCTAAATACATGGTACAAAAAACAACTACAACTTTATTACAACAATTGTCGCAAAATACAATACACACATATCTTTGTGAGTTTGGATACAAATATATACCAAATGTGACACATGTCCCAACCAGTGGACAACACCTCACGGTGACACCTTACATAAAGGTATAGTCAAAAGCTGTTTTATAAATTAGAATCTTTGGGAAGTGCTCAAGAAACCTTCGTACATGGGAGGCCATGCGTATAGGTTATGATAGATATCATATGGCCACGTAATTATCCTTGGTTGACCCAATAGACCCCAAAAAGAAAACGAGAAGATTACTATCATATTCTTCCCAATGGTGAGTCTTCTCTTGACATATCATTATCTCCACTGTCTCTAATTGGGTAATATACTCCAAATAAACACCAAGATTATATAGGTAGTGCTTGTAAATATACTCAGCAAGTGGATTAGCACAACCCTGTCTTATGATGACACGAGGTTGTATGTCATTAGACATCTTGTATGATAGTGGCAAAACACCCTTCCAAGTTAAATTCACTTCACCCTCAACATCTATAGACCACCGTTCTATTCCCTTGTTATTCCCCGCTCGACCCAGCTACACTCTTATTACCTGAAAGGAATTGAGAAGCAAAGGGTGAGCACAACTAGCTCAGTAAAAAATATCATGACTAAAGATAATTAAATTATCAATAGCCTTCATCAATAATAAATCAGAGATTTAGAACATATAGTAGATGATAAAAAAATTTCAACCATAGTTGCAGCGGAACGAGCAATGCATTAGAAGAGTCAAATAGACCATAAAGTCTATTATCTTCTCCATATTAAAAGTCCATCAACAATGTTTTATCCTTGTAACATCAATCAACAATTCCTGTCCACAATCACATGTATAACTCATAATCGTAATTGTTGTTCTAAATTCCTTTTCTTATTCAGGACGAAGATAATTTTCATCACTTGTCTTTACCTGAAATATCAAAGATCATGGTTATACCAAATCACAGTTCCTGTTCATAATCATACTAATAAATTCATCTTTGCACTACGGGCCAAAGATATTCATCAACAGTTCATCTTTGCACTACAGGCCAAAGATATTCAACAACAGGTTATCTTTGCACTACGACCCAAAGATATTCATCAATAATTCATCTTTGCACTCTGAGGCCAAAGATATTCCTCAACGATTCATATTTACATTCTGAGCCAAATATATTAATATCTCAAAGAAATATATAATCATTTCAGAATTTATATAAACAATAATTATAACCATGTTGATCAATTCACCTTTGCACTTAAGCTAAAGATATTCAATTATAAATTCAATGGTCATGATCATACCAGTCACAATTCAACTTTTCACTACTGGCCAAAGAGAACCCTAGTCATGATCATACCAATAATCTACCCATCTTTACACTCCAGTGAAAGAGAATTTCAACATCAGGGTTATAAAAATGTTATATATGATAATAAAATCAATATAATCAATATATAGTTTTAATCTCCAGAGTAATATTCATAAATCAACTATAATTTGGTTAGAAAAAGAAACCAATTTTGTCATGAATAGTAACTCATGAATAGTAACTTCGTGAATAGTAACTCATGAATAGTAACTCGTGAATAGTATCTCATGAATAGTAAACCCGACTCAAAAAGGTAGAAATTCCACAATAAAATCCATACCAATATTTCGGTATAATGATATTGAAAGAATAATATTTTTTTAAGCTTATAAACAATTTATTTTAATTGTTTACACTTTACTAAATAATGCATTTAATCATTCTAAAATGCCACAAACTCATAAGATTTCATCACCAATGACCAAAATCCTCATCAAAAATCTGCATATACCTCATGTAGGATTCTCAAGCCATAAAATCCTATTTTCTAATTTTTTTACTTCACATAACATATTTAATTCATTTACTCATAACTAGTCCATTTTTATGAAAAATAACAAATCAGTTCCAAAAATATTTCTTTTCTGGGATTTAGCAGAATATAGTCCTATATTGAACATATATTTTTCTCAGAATTTTTAAAAGTCATTTACTATTTTTCACATGGCCAAAACCACCGAATATTTAAACATTTATCATAAATTGTACTTTTATCCAAAAATTCTGAAATTTACACGGTATACTGATATTATATAGATGTACTTCCAATAAAAATTTCATCAATTTTGGAGTTAATCACAAGGAGTTATAAGGGTTTTCTTTTAAAATAGTCTTTCCTCATAAAATTCATAACTCTTAATCTATTCATCCAAAAATCGCTATTTTTGGACACAATCTACAAAACTCATCAAAATATCATTTCAAATTTTTCCAGAATTTTTGAAGGTTCAAAAGAATTTTGAAATAATAACCCTTAAAATCCCTTATTATCCCTTACCTCAAAAAAAGCAAATGATTTACATTTGGAATAACTTATTTGAAACGAACTTGCACCATATAGCAATACTCAAAGTATACTCAATATACTCACAAGAATACGCCGATAATATAGAGAGAAAACTTGATTTACGGTGTGATTTTCAATTATAACCTAAGCACCTATTTATAGGAAATCGCTTAGAACACCAAAGCAGAAAATTTACTAAAATAATAATATTATATTTTTTTTTCCAAGACTTCATATGTATGCTCTCAACATCAGAACTCAGCCCCTAACACATGTTAAATGAGGGAAACAAAATGTAAAAAACGTTTTTGTTATTTAAATTATTTTAAACTTCCAAAAATCAATTATTTCGGAGCTTCGAAACTTCAATAATTCATAATAAATAGCCCTTTTTTTCCGAAAATTCGAATCTTGAGTGTTTTTATAGGAAATTCAATTCTCTACAACTTTGCAGAAGAAAGTTTTTCCAAATTCCAAACAAAAATTGATAGAAATCCACAAATGAAGCGATTTCTGTGCTATAATCAAATTTCGGTCAAGAAATGGGCTCCAAAACACATAAAACATGCTTTAAATATTTTTGGTAACAAAATACTCCTCCTCCACATATACTCATATATCCCACATTCATCGTAAAAATATCATCATTAATATATTATTAAAATAATATATTTAATTGAATTATTTTATCAGAAAAAGATAAAATATTAATTTCAACAATTGTCACATTAAAAATTTTCTCCATCTATATCCTCATAAAATCAATATTTTCCTCATCATATAAATCAATAATTAATTATTCACAAATAATATTACAAAAACACATTATTGACAACCAGGCAGTTCCGAGGAAAGATGGGGCTTTCCAATAAGAATTTCTCCTTACTGGCGCGCAATTAGGTGACCAAACCTCTCCTTAGACAGAACTTTCTAGACATTGCCAATAATGTTTTCTAATAATATTATTCAGATAATATGAATTATTGCTTCGATAATGGAAGATACTGTATAGTGACAATTATTGAAATAAAATAAAATATCAACGTAGCAATTATTGAATCAATAAAATACTGAATAGTAATTACTGTAACAATTATTGAGTAGTGCCTTCTTACGTAAGAATCAATAATTGGTGCAATACTGCAGTGCTTTCTTTGCAACAAATGGCGACATCGTGTTTTAACCATCGGGTATTCCAACAGTATTGACGATAACAACTACGCCGTTATTTATAAACAACTTATTTTTGTCATTTTCTTCCTCCAATCGCTTTCCGTTATAGGGCCCACAAAAGACTGTGCCGTCGTACGAATATTCCCCGACAGTACGAATATTCCACGACCAAACGAATATTCTCCAACAACAATGAATATTTTATAACCACTTGCGTATTTTTGAAAAAATTTCATATATCACCCTTAACTTTAACTTTTTATCAATTTAACCATTTACTGAATTGTAATTATAAGAAAAATTGAATACTTTTATTTCATAAAATTCGGGGTCTTACATTGGTCTTTGTCCAGACATCTGAGGAGACCTAATCCTGCATCTCTTTTGTAAAGTGCATCTCTGTTCATATAGAATTTCATAGCCAGTCGATGGATCCGCCTCTTTTCAGTCAGGCTCGCCTCAGCGGGTGTAGATCCATCATGCAGATACTCCTTGATATGCTGATACCAAGGGTTGTGGATGGGAGGTAGCTCATCCGATACTTCTCCAACATAGTTCCCATAGGTTGGGGCCTTTAGCAGGGAAAATGTGATGATTGGCATGTTTTCCTTATCAGGTATGTGAATCAAGGAGGCCAGCGTTGCTAGTGCATCCGCAAAATCATTCCTATTACGAGGAATGTGTGAAAAGGAGATTTCTTCAAACTCCAAAGCCATCTCAGTAAACTTCTTGGATGGTAAGGCAAAGAAATGTAGTTCTTTGGTTTGATAGATTCCTATGGATTGTTTGATTACCAATTCAGAATCCCCAAAGGCAGTTAACCTCCCGATGCCCATTGAACATGCAAGTTTTAGCCCCATGATACAGCTTTCATACTTAGTTGTGTTGTTGGTGCTGACAAACTATAATTTGATGACGACGAGATATTGCTCCTCCATACCGGATACTAGAACTGCTCCAGCTCCAAAACCTTCTGTGTTAACAGCTCCATCGAAATACATTTTCCATGTGTGGCATGCATCTCATCGATGATGTTCTTTGAATCGCCATTACCCCTTCATCGGGAAATATGTTTCAAGGGTTTGTAATCCCAAAAGTGCGGTGGCGATTGATCCGCAATTCCTTGACCTTTGACAGACTTTTGCGTCACGTAGACGATGTCAAATTGTTGTAGGATCAACTGCCATTTGGACAACCGACAATTTAGTATGGGCTTACTGAACAAATACTTGAGAGGATCCACGCGGGATATGAGATGGGTTGTATAACCATGGAGGTAATGATGTAACCTCATGGAAGCCCATGCTAAATCACAACAAGTCTTCTCAATTAGAGTGTACTTGTGTTCACTGATGCTGAATCTTTTACTAAGGTAATAGATAACTCGTTCTTGGCCTCTATCATCTTTTTGCCCCAACATGCAGCCTATGGCATTGTCATTAATGGATATCTACATGAATAGGGGAACATCATCCCTGGGTGGTACCAAAATAGGAGCATTAACCAGCTGCTCTTTAATGGTAAGGAAGGCTTTCTGACACTCATAGTTCCATTTCATGGAGGAGATCTTCCTTAACAATTTGAAGATAGGCTCACAGGTTGCTGTGAGTTGAGAAATAAATCTGCTAATGAAGTTGATTCTTCCCAAAAATCCCCGTATTTCTTTCTCTGTCTGAGGAATGGGAATTTCCTTGATGGCCTGGATTTTGGTGGGATCCAGCTCAATCCCTTTGTGGCTGACTAGGAAACCTAACAACTTGCCTGATCTAACGCCAAAGGCGCACTTGGCTGGATTTAACTTCAAGTTGTACTTACGCAACCTGTTGAAGAGATTTTTGAGATGGTCCAAATGGTCTTCTTCCCTTCGGGACTTGACAATGATGTCATCCACGTAGATCTCTATCTCTTTATGCATCAAATCGTGGAAAAGAGCCATCATGGCTCGCTGGTAGGTTGCCCCGACATTGATGAGGCCGATTGACAATCATCTATAGCAGAATGTTCCCCAAGGCGTGATGAAAGCAGTTTTCTCACGATCTTCCTCAGCGACCATAATTTGATGGTACCCCGTGAAGCAATCAGCAAAGGAGTACATGTCGTATTGAGCAATATTATCAATAAGAATGTGGATAAAGGGCACATGAAAGCTATCTTTAACGCAAGATTTGTTCAGATCCTGGTAATCCATGCAAACTCGCACCTTTCCTCCTAGTTTAGGCACAGAAACAATGTTGGATATCCATTCTGGATATGTGGACACTATGATAATGCCAGCTTGAAATTGTTTCACAATTTCTTCTTTCACCTTTAAACTCCACTCAGGTTTCAATCGCCTGAGCTTCTTCCTGACTGGCTTAAATCCCTCCTTAATGGGAAGGCTATGAAGGATAATGTCAGTGGAGAAACCCACCATATCTTCATGAGACCATGCAAACACATCCTGGAATTAGGTTAATAGCGCAACCATGTCATTCCGTTGGTTTGGGGTTAGGTCTGAACCAATCTGGATTAATGTTCCAAGATTGAAAGAAGTGGTTTGGTTAATGTTGGGTTGAGGTTTATCTGCGACCCATTCCTTAATCTCCTGAGGTGACTCAATGTCCTCTTGGATTTCCATCAAGTCTGAGTCCAACTTTTCATCAAAGTTACAATCCTTGTTGAGAAAAGGCACCTCATCAGCAAGTACAAGCACATCTAAATTCAGGGTCCTGAAACAAAATATGCTTTCACTTAAAATATGAAATTGTTTAATCATACAAAAGTGTTAGCATGTACTGATAAAATAACTACTAATACTGTATAGAAAAGTAAGCAATTAAAGTTATCTACAGGGCAGAGGGATTTTTGCCTATTTTACCCTCATCGACCAATGCATGGAGTGTTGCTCCAATTGTCGAGGATAAAGTCCTGATGGACTGCAATGATGGAGGGGCTGTCATCATCCTCCTTTTCCCGAATGATTACTATAACATCTGGGCAATCATCGTCTGGGGTATATCTGTTTGTATGTTCATCATGGACAATGATACGCATGCCTGACGTCATCAAGGCGATGTTATGTTTATGTTTCTATTCCTTTTCTTCCACTTCGGGATCGGGAATCAGGACTTCTTTTGCTTTGAATGGTACTGATTTGGGAAACAGCATAGCCATAACATGGGTTGGCACCTTTACCGGAGACTGTATCAGCACATGAGGTACAGATGGAGAAAATCGCCATGTGGCGGAAGCTTGAGGAACCTGCTTGCGCTTATGAGGATTCCTGTGACTGGAATTGGCAGAATAGCCTAGTCCGGATGTCCCAGTTTGACTGAACACTTGAATTGGGTGCTTGATACCCTGCTTATCTTTACCAAGCCCTTGTCCAGGCTGATGACCCAATGACATCATTTCTTGAGTGGCCGACATAATCTCGGCAGAAATCTTGGGTATGGGAAGTGGTGCTCCAATAGGATGCTATTGTGTGTTACTCACTTCCAAAGTATGAAAACTGGCCGGCTCAACTTCTGAATTGAAGCTGATGAGTGGTAGGTCTCTTTGTTCAGGACATTCCGGCTCAGCATCAACATTGACTAGGCTATTGTTGATAATGTATTTGAGTTGTTGATGTAGTGTAGAAGGAACGTCTCCAGCCATGTGGATCCATGGTCTCCCCAATAGCAGGTTGTATTCTGAATCTATCTTGAGGACGTGGAAGGATACATTGAATGTATTTGGACCAATCTCAATTGGCAGCTCAATCTCTCCGACAGAATTTGGTTGGGATCCATCGAAATCTTTGATAACCGTATGGCTACTTCGGATCCATTTGAGATTGACGTTCGTCTTCACCAAGGTTGCATAAGGACAGATATTCAGAGACAAACCTCCATCTATCAAAACTCCAGCTCACATATACCCGGTGGACAAAACTGTAATGTGTAATGGCTTGCAATGACCGGTCCCTTCAGGCGGTATGTCAGATATCACATTGTTGTTGAAAATGTGATCAACCAGATGTTAAAATTTTTCCGCATCCACTAATTTTGGAAAAATTTGATTAAAACACTAATGTTTAAAACATGTTAAACATGTCGGTGGACCCCATTTATTGACTGAAATTTGATTATAGCCTGTAAAATCGCCGGTTTGTGGATTTCGGTCAATTTCTGTTTGGAATTTGAAATAACTTTCTTCTGTAAAGTTGTACAGAATTGAATTTCCTATAAAAAGTCGCAAGATTCGAATTTTCTGACAAAAGGGCTATTTATTGTGAATTATTGAAGTTCCGGAGTTCCGAAATATTTGATTTTTGGAAGTTTTAATTGTTTAAAATAACAAAAACGTTTTTTATATGTTGTGAGCCTCATTAATCACATGCTAGGTGGCTGATTTCTGATTCCCAAAGGATGGCGTAGAAATTTTTTATAAATATATTATTATATTAAATTTTTCGCTTTGGTGTTCTAAGCAATTTCCTATAAATAGGTGCTTAGGTTAGAATTGAAAATCACACCAGAAACTGAAGTTTTCTCTCTATATTATCGAGCGTATTCTTGTGAGTATTTTGAGTATACTTTGAGTATTGCTATACGGTGAAAGTTCAAGTTATAGCCTATATCTAGTATTCCAGTTAAATCTTGTCTTTCCGAGGTAAGGGATATTATTTATTTTTTGTAATGATATTAGTTCTTCAATATCATTATCTTTGAAATATTGATCCAAGTTTTTTTTATCAAATTTGGAGCTTTTGGTGTCGAGTTACTATTCACGTATATGACTATTCACGATATCACGACATTATTCACGAATACGGCTTGACTATTCATCGAAAAATGAAAATTTTCCCTTTTCGTCTAAAATATCTATTGTGGATACTAGCTTTGATTGTATCCATGTTTTGATCATTCTTGAATTTTACACCACTATGATTATTTTTGAGGTATTTTTGGACGTGGATAAAACAAAGTACGAATCATTAATACTTAATCCTTGTCATTTTGATTCACTAGATTCGTTTCTTTAAAAAATATTTTTCATCATCCTCAGTCTTAAATGATGATATTATGGAATATCTTTGGCCTGTAGTGCAAAGATGAATGATTTCTGATGAATATCTTTGGCCCGTAGTGCAAAGATGAACAGGTGTTTAGATGAACATGACCAACTAGTGAATGTCCTTGGCCTGTAGTGCAAGGATGAATATATGATTCCAGATATATATTGATTGATGTTACAGGGATAAAAATATTGATGATGGACTGTTAAATTCATAGATATTAGTAGATTTCATCCTCTACGTAACTCTTCTATGAATTAATATTTTCCGTTACGAGTATTGATTTAAAACTTGTTGTCTATTGTATTCTATTAAATTTTTCCCTGTTGAAGACTAACGATAATTTGTTGTATATTATCTTAGTCATAATATTCTTTACTGGGCTAGTTGAGCTCACCCTTTTCCTTTTTGTTCCATTTTTCTTCTCAGGAGGCGAGAATGTTGCGAGTACAAGTCGGGGTATGGAATGATTGTTTTAGAGAGTTGTTTAGTAGTCCTCACCATTTTTGTAAAATAATGTATCAATAATTATTATGAAGATTTATTTGTATGTGGATATTGTTTAGATGGCAATATCTGTATTTAAACTCACAGTTTTACTCTTGTAATAATAAAGTTGTAGTTGTTTCTGTACCGTGTATTGACAACTCAGAATGGGTGATGTATACCTATTTTGGGGTGTCACAGTTGGTATCAAAGCTTAGGGATATGATCTCTGGCGGAGATCGGGGAATAGAACTAGGAGGGGAGAGATGAGTAAATCCTTCGCTAGTGTATCGAAATCTAGTGTGGAGCTTCTCACAAGCTTAAAACCACTTTGGCTTCATTATGGCCCATAGTACGGAGGAATTTTTCAATCTTCTCCATGGGCAACTTCCCCTTTGCTTCGCAAGTAGGCTTGATAATCCATTGAGGAAGGTACAATGGATTTTCTTTCATCACTGTAGCAATAGTATGAGATGTGGATCCTTCAGCTTCTCTATAATTCTATGGAACTTTGTGTAAGCTGACAACAAGATGTTGTAGTCTACAAGGTAAAGGAATTGGCTCTGGTGCGGCCACTTTCAAAGGATGGTCAGCTCCTTTGAGATAAATTAGTTGTATAGGAAATACTTTGACAGTCTCATCATCCACTTCGGATATAACTGCTACTAATCCCTTCCATTGAGTAGGGCATGCATTCCCACCCTTAAGTTGCACAGTGTAATCATTCGCTATTTGCAGGACACCGCTATCAATAAGATTTTGAATGAGATGGCAAAGTGCCCATCATTCTTTTGTGCTGTGACTGCGAGAATGTGAATGATATTGACACATTTCATCAGGATTGAACCGCCCTGAGCGGGGATTGATTGGAGGTAGAAGGAATGTGATTCTTCCTTCATTGATCAACATTTGAAGTATCTTCTCCATAGATTGGCCCAAATATGTGAATTCCCTTTTATTGGAAAAATCCTGACGGGCTTTAGCATTTGCTCGCTTTGCAACCTTATCCTCCATACCTTCACTTTCTGAAGGTGTTGATAAAGCATTCATAACAAATGGAAGGAGATAGGCATGCTCCTGCCTGATTAATGGAACAAAAGATGATTCACCAGTACAATTGGAACCATGTCCAGTGCTCCAACTGATCATGTTAACCTCTTCTTCTTTGTGTTGAGGGAGAGGGTTGTCTTGCACATGAGGTTGATCTGGATTGCTGACTACGATCTCACCGTTGTCTATCAGATCTTGGATCTTGTGTTTCAAGGCCCAAAAATCTTGAGTATCATGTATGGGTGCTCCGTCATGGTAAGCACACTTCTGAGTTGCATTAAAACCCTTCCCATTAGGGTTGGCTGGTGGAAGAAGATGCGTAATTTTCTTTTAAGCAGTCAGAAGAGCAAGAATATTCTCGAGCGACTCCCCTAAGGGTGTGAACATTTGAGGTCGCTTTACTTCTCCACTTTTAGGCAATGGAGGGTTTGAAGATTCTGCTGGAAAAGGGGAGTAGTTTCTCCTCTACATAGGCATGCTTGGATTGCCTTTTTGTCCTTGTTGTATCAAGGAAACATCCTCCTCTTTCTTTTTATGGACCCTCCGGGGGTTGTTTCCATAAGATCCAGACTGGATGTGCTCAGCAACAGCTTTTAGAGCGGCTAGGTCTTGAATTTTATCGGACTTCAATCCCATTTCAGCCATCTCGCCATGTTTGATCATTTGAGGAAATGGTTTACCAATACCAGCTAGAACTCTCTCATAGAAAGGAGCTTCCTATATATCTATACAAGTCATGACCATTTCTGATTCTGTCATGGAAGGAATAACTTGAGCAGCAAGGCACCTCCACCTTTGAGCATACTCTCTGAATGACTCATTAGACTATTTCTTGACCTTGGTAATTTGGTACCGGTCAGGAGCCATTTGAGATTGAAAACTGTATTAAGTGAGGAAGGCATGAGCCAGCTCTTCCCAACTATGGATCTTAGAGTTGTCTAATCTGGTATACCATGAATGGGCTTCTCCAGTTAGACTTTTCTGAAACAGCTGCATTCAGAGCTTTTCATTCTCAGCATAAGATCTGAGTTCTCCAATGAACACTTTTAAATGTGTATAAAGATCCCCTAATCCGTCATATTTCTCAAAATCAAGGGTTTTAAATTTCTCTGGATAATGAACACCAGGGAATATGCAAAGGTCTGTATATGAAACACTACCATGAGTTCCAATCCCTTTGAGAACATGAATGGTTTCCTCCACTTGAAGGACTTTCTTCCTGATGTCACCGTTGTCTGGATCTCCTTGGAGATGGGTGCCTTCAGGGTCTTTGTTGGTTGTATCCAACTGATGTTCTGGAATTGTTTTTTCCAGACCTTGAACTCCTTGTGTAGAGGGTTCTGTATGTGTAGGTATCTTCGTGCCCTGAGTAGACTGGTGTAATTCCTTCAGTAGAACAGCCAAGTCTGTGATTTGTTTACTCAATCTGTCAAATTCTTCTTGGGAAACAGGATTAGATTGTTCGGAATAAGACATAATTAGCTGTAAGCTTGTGGCCTTTTTGGATTTTGAGCGGGTAACAGGCCCAATTGCTTCCCTACAAAAGACTTACATAGTTTAGTCTTAGGGTAATGTAAATGTTATCATAACATGTCCATTTTAGGAATTTGTCCTGCAAAACCGGTTTATTAATTGATAACATGTCATGCACAGATATTCTTCATATTTTCCATTACATATAGATGAACATGGAATAAAATTACAAGTAAATGCTTTTACAAGTAATTGAAAATGGAAAGCATGAAGAGACTTTCCTCCGCGTTTGGTTTATCAGAGGTTGACCTATCTTAGGGTTACTCTCATGGCTTTTGGGCATGAAGGTTCCCAGATCATCGCAATCTACTTGACGGAAAGTTAATCCGGTCTTTCAACTGGAGCGAATCTGAGTGGTGCCTTTCCTGAGCCCTGGGGAATTATTCTTCCCACGGGTCCAGTAATCAAACACCGACAGGATAGCCTCCTGGTGGAGGGACCACACAACATACATTCACATACTACGTGTTTCACTGTTTATGCAAAATGATGACATATGCAAAGCACTAATATCATAGATAGATATTTAGCAGTGCAATAAGTAAGATGCATTCATACACATTCATTAGAAATGTAAATGCAACAATCACACACAAGCATATAACAATTTTGAAAAGCTTGTAATAGCGGCTTAATCCCTCTTACTGGAGTCCCCAGCAGAGTCGCCACCTGTCGACGTCGGGATTTTTGAATGTCCCTTTTCGTTACTTGTTCTTTGTTGTTCTCATGTTATTGTGAGATTTGTTTGAAAAAACAAGTGAAAAAGGTCCGACATGTATAATGTCGACGATTGACTTTAAGAGTCGCCAGTTGGTGTATTTAACTGGTTGCACCAATACAACTGAAAAGGTTAGCACATTGACCCAGTGTTTTGATACTTCTAAACGGGTTTGTGAAACCGAGATTCAATAAGGTTCGGGGGCTTGATTATGCGGAGGGAAGGTGTTTGGCACCTCCCGACATCCGTGTTACCATGTTGACCGCCACTCTTCAAAGAAATTGTTATATAAATGTGTGTGTGGATCAATGTGCAATTATTTGAAAGTAGTGCGAGGCCTCGTTCGCACCTATGTACACAAGGTTTGAATTTTATAGAAAAATCCAGTTTTAACCAAGATATAACAATGAAGTTTTGTAAAAGAGGTTTTTCAAACAATGTGCTCAATAGGAATTGAGACATTTTCATACTTCCATTTTATTAAATGTTCGGCTTGTTTGCTTTTATTTTTGAGATTCGAAGCATCCTCGAGAAAATAATATACAGCAGTGCCAAACTCCTTATGGGCATGATAGCCATCCAAGAAAACTCATACACTGTAAAATAATGTACAAGCTGCTTACAGCTAAAAATGTCCATCATGGGAACCGAATCTAGATTTAGTAGACTGAACCTGTGATCACATGATTCATAGGCTCACATGATACTGCAATTTGTATGGAAAGCAGTAAGCAGTTATATATATAAAAGCTGTAAATATATATATACAGACTGAATCAACTACCACGAAGAAACTCCATTTGGGATCGAAAATGTAAATATATAAAAGAGATAAATATATATATATATGAACATGATCAACCGCCACGAAGTAAACCTCATGCAGGACAAAATATAAATAAAGCTATAAAAGCGATCAATTGCCACGAAGTGAACTCAAAGTGTGACATAATGTAAATAACATTTGTAAAAGGCCACGTAAGTAAACTCTGTATTTATGAAATGTAAATATATATATATATATATGTACAAATATATATATATATAAAAGCAAAGAACGCATATAGGATATAAATCTGGGCTCATCGGATATGTCCTATAGCAATTATATATATATATATATATATATATATAAGCGAGTAAACGCACCGGATGTAAAATCCAGGCTCATCAGATATGTCTGAAAGCAATTATATATATAAATATATATATACAAAAGCAATTAAACGCTCCGGATGTAAAATCCAGGCTCATCAGACAGAGTCTAACCACAAATTATATATATAAGTATATATATATAAAAGCAGATAAACGCTCCAAAGCAAAGTCTAGACTCAATCGAGGCATAACTCGATAATGTTAGTCCATATATAATATATATATATATATATATATATATATATATATATATATACAATATACATATATATATATATATATATATATATATATTAGTATATATATACAGACAAAAATGAAAACCACGGACCGAAGTCCGGGCAAACACACTCACACGACTATCAACGTGTACGACAATGTGTGATATATGAGAAATAGGCTTTATAAAATGTAAGAAGGCATACAGTGGGTTGCCAAAGTAGACTTCTTAGACTTTAAATGGATAAACACTCAGCTCCCGCCGGATAAAAAGTAGCTATATGTGAGCTAACTAGTGTTAAAAGAAGAGGAAACACTCAAAAGATGTGTATGCAGAGTAAAATAGACAAGGCTTCCTCGCCTTTTTCCTTCTCTCTCTCCCTTTAAATGGCTGACCCCTCAGCTTATATTTATAGACTGATGGTCGTAGGTACACTTGCGTCAGCCGCAGTTGTACTTGCGACTAGTCGTGGTGGATCCGAGCCTCACGGGTCCCGTCGTCTCGTAATACGTGCAGTCATGTACTGTAATGTCCGTTCGAACTTGAAGAACTTCAATCTGAACATCTGAACGAAGTATATCTGTACTTCTTCGGATCACTTATGTCGAGAGTTACGTAATGACATGGATTAAAGGTTGTACGAAGTCAGGAAGAGGGGTCTATGCCCATGGTCTTCAAGCTTCAAATTCTATCCAAAGTACTGCCACACATAATAGTCACTCGGAATTGTCAATCCTAGGCTCTTGTGGGACATTGTTGTTTGTATGTATGTATGAAGTGTTGAGAAGACGTGCCATTTGTCGAAGGAACAAGATGACGTTTGACTCCTCGCCGGGGTTATCACCGGTTTGAGTTGAAAGTAGACGTTGCCCAGAGTTACAGCTGAGATTGGACCACTTGTTGGTATGCTGTGATATAATCTTGTTAAGACAGTAAGATGACGTGTTGACTCCTCACCGGGGTTATCGCCGGTTTAAGCGGAAAGTAGACGTTGCTCAGGGTTATATCTGAGATTGGACTACTTGTTTGTATGCCTCACTGGCATCTGTGGGTATTCCTGTCTGCCCGTTTTGTTAGTCCCGGGACTGAGGTGTATGTTCCTCGATAGGATGTCTGAGCCTGAAGCTG
Source organism: Panax ginseng (assembly GCA_020205605.1). Classification (NCBI taxonomy): domain Eukaryota; kingdom Viridiplantae; phylum Streptophyta; class Magnoliopsida; order Apiales; family Araliaceae; genus Panax; species Panax ginseng. Next base: position 129,874,591 of record CM035139.1, on the reverse strand, counting down.
ATAGCATGTGTTTGAAACAAGCATTTTCGCGGTTATCACCGGAACTGGAATGGCATCCCTTGGGGCTATCACTAAGGATGGGGTTGCTACTCCCAGTGTTGTCTCTGGGACTGAAACTGAACATCGCGGTGTTATCGCCGAGATAAGACTGTCCTCTCCGGTGTTGTTGCCGGTCTTTTGATCTGCATATCTCGGGGTTATCTCCGAGATTGGAAATGACACTCCCGGTGTGTGTTCCGAGTTGAGATGATGTTCCCGGTTTATGTTCCTGGTTTGGAGGTGAACTTCCAGTAGTATCCGGCATGGATGTAAGTTGTCTTTCAAGGTTATCTCCAAAAGACAAATCTACCCTCCTGCAATGTTAGGAATAGTAGTGCAAAAAATTTCGAGTGTCTACAGTAGGCTCGTGGCCTTTTTGGATTTTGAGCGGGTAACATGCCAAATTGTTTCACTACAAAAGACTTGTGTAGTTTAGTCTTAGGGATACTGTAAATGCTATTATAATGTGTCCATTTTAGGAATATCATCCTACAAAAACGGGTGTTATTTGATAGTATGTCATGTATGCACAAATATTCTTTATATTTTCCATTACATAAAGATGAACAAGGAATAAAATTACAAGTAAATACTTTTACAAGTAATTGAAAATGGAAAACATGAAGAGACTTTCCTCTGCATTTGGTTTATCAGAGGCTGGCCTATCTTGGGTTTACTCTCGCGGCTTTTTGGCATGAAGGTCCCCAGATCATCGCAATCTACTTGACGGGAAGTTAATCCGGTCTTTCAACTGGAGCGAATTTGGGTGGTGCCTTTCCTTAGCCTCGTTGGAATTAGTCTCCCTATGAGTCCAGTAATCAAACACCGACATGATAGCCTCCTGGTGGAGGAACCACACAATATACATTCACATACAACGTGTCTCACCGTTTATGAAAATGATGACATATGCAAAGCACTAATATCACAGATAGATATATTGCAGTGCAGTAAGTAAAATGCATTGGTACACGTTCATCATAAATGTAAATGCAACATTCACACACACACATATAATAGTTTTGAAAAGCTTGTAGTAGCGGCTTAAACCCTCTTACTGGTGTCCCCAGCAGAGTCGCACCTGTCGACGTCGGGATTTTTATTTGTCCCTTTTCGTTTCTTATTTTTTCGTGTTCTCATGTTATATGAGATTTGTTTGAAAAAACAAGTGAAAATGGTCCGACATATGTAATGTCGACGATTTGATCAGAAGAGTCGCCGATTCTTTCGTTTTTAATCTGGTTGCACCAACTTAATCGAGAAAAGGTTTGCACATTGACCTAGTGATGTGACACTGCTAAATGGGTCTATGAAACCGAGATTCATTTAGGTTCGGGGGTTTGATTATGCAGAGGAAAGGTATTAGGCACCCCCCGACATCCGTGTTCCCATGGTGACCGCCACTTTTCAAGAAACTGTTATATGAATGTGTGTGGGTGTGTGTGTGGATCAATGTGCAATTTATTTGGAAGTAGTGCGAGGCCTCGTTCGCACCTATATATAAAGGGTTTGAATTTATATAAAAATTCAGTTTTAAATATGATATAGCAGTGAAGATTTGTAAAAAGTGGTTTTTCAAACCCTGTGCTTAATAGTAATTGAGACATTTTCATACTTCCATTTTATTATTAAATGTTCGGCTTGTTTGCTTTTATTTTCAAGATGCGAAGCATCTTTGAGAAAATTATATACAGCGATGCCGAACTCCTCATGGGCATGACAACCATCTAAGGAAATTCAAACACCGTTAATAATGTACAAGCTGCCTACAACTGAAAATGTTCATCACAGGAACCAAATCTAGATTTAGTAGACTGAATCTGTGATCACATGATTCCTAGGCTCACATGATGTCGCAGTTTATATGAAAAGAAGTAAGCAATTAAATATATAAAAGCTATAAATATATATATATATATATATATATATATATATATATATATATATATATACAGACATGCTCAACCACCACGAAGCACCTCCATGGGGGATCGAAAATGTAAATATATAAAAACGGTAAATATATATATGGACATGATCAACCCCCATGAAGCACCTTCATGGGGGATCAGATAAGTAAATAAAGCTATAAAACACGATCAAGCGCCACAAAGTAAACTCCAGGCGGGACTAAATGTAAAGAAATCAGTAAAGACAATCAACCGCCACTTAAGTAAACTGAAAGCAATGAGAACGCACAAGATGTTTCTCAATCCCTACTTCGGTTTATCATTTCAAATGATTTGTCATATATATATATATATATATATATATATATATATAAAGCAAAGAAACGCATAGGATATAAAATCCAGGCTCATCAAACAGAGTTCGACAATAGTTCATATATATATATATATATATAATCAAGTAAACTCTCCAGACATAAGTCTAGGCTCATTCGAGGCATAAATCGATAATGTTAGTCCATATATAAATATATACATATATAAGTATGTATATACAGACAGAAATGAAAACCACGGACTAAAGTCCGGGCATACACACACAACACGACTCTTAATGTGAAGAATAGTGTGTGCAATGATGAAGAGAAAGACTTTATAGAGTGTGAGAAGGCTTATAGTGGGCTGCCAAGGCAGACTTCTATGACTCTATATGGATAAACACTCAGCTCCCATAAAATATAGCTATATGTGAGCTAACATGTGTTTAAAATGAGAAAGCACTCAATATGGGGCGTATACAGAGCAAATTGGACAGGGCTTCCTTGCCTCTTTTTCTCTTACAAATGGGCATCCCAAGCTCTATATTTATAGAGTGGGAGTCATGAGTGTTCTAGCAGAGTCAGCAGATGCACTGCTGTAGTAGCAGCAGATACACTCATGTAGCCGCAGAATGCACTGCAGTGCTCGAGAACGCCTGGGTGCCTCTGCTCATGGGTCCTGCCATCTCGAAGTACGTGCATTCGTGCACTATGATGTCCGCTCAAAATTATAGAACTTCAATTCGAGCATCTGAACGAGGTGTACAAGACCTTCTTCAGATCGCTTTTGTCGAGAGTTACGCAATGACATGGGACTAAAGGTTGTACGAAGTTATGAAGAGGGGACCATGCCCATGGTCTTCAAGCTTTAAATTTTATCTGGTGTGCTACTACGGTAATAGTCACTCGGGATTGGAACTCCTTGGCTCTTGTGGGACATTGTTGTGTAGAAATGTATGTATGAAATGTTGAGACGGCCGGCAGGGGTTGAGGTGGCAAGATGAAGATTTGACTCCTCGCCGGGGTTATCTCCGCTTTGGACTGATAGCAGACGCTACTCAGGGTTACATCTGAGATTGGACTACTGCAAGTGTTTGAATTCCACAAGGTCATCTGTAATTGTGCCTGTCTTTCCGGTGTTATCTCCGGGTCTTTGTAATGAGTGCCTTGGCAAGAGGTATGAGATTGAAGCTGATCGCATGCATTTGAAAAAGCATTTTCGGAGGTATCACTGGAACTGTAACAACATTCCTTGGGGTTATCTCCAAGGATGAAACTCGGGGTTATCTACGAGGTTGGAATTTATACTCCCGGTGTGTGTTCTGGGGTTGAGACTGAACTTCTGGTAGTATCCAGGATAGATGTGAGCTGTCTTCCAGGGTTATCTCCGAAAGACGAATCTTCCCTCCTGCAATGTTAGTAACAGGTGTGCAAAAAAAATTTAGTGTCTACAATGAAAGTTTTATCAATTACCAAGGTAAAAGAAATATACCATTTTTGAATTGTGATATCTTTAATTCTCTTAAGGGAGAGACCTTAAATGTTAATAAAATCGAAATCTTCTTTAGTATACGATGATTCTGGTTCATCGTGATTTGCAACACTAGAGGAATCATGTACTTGAAGATCTGGTTTCCTAACTTCAAATTCTTTCTTTAAATTAGAAAGATCTAATTTAAGATTAGAAATTTCCCTTTTTAGTTTATTGACTTCTTGATTTAACTCAGAGAGGGTTACTTCTTTAACTGGTGTTTTAAATCTTTTAAGGGTTTTATTAAGGCTAAATATAGGTTTATCTTTAGCTTTAATAATCTTGTCTTTAACTTTACTATCTTTAGTCAATAAATCTTTTAATTGTTTTGTGTACCGAACTTTTAACTCTGGATCAGTAATTTTACTGATTGAATCAATTAACAAAGAACTTTCTTCTTCATCTTTGGTAAGTACATTTAATCTTTTATTACAACAATTTTCATTGCAATTATCTGCACATATAATGACTTCTTCATTGTCGCTTTCTGTTTCATTACTAACACTGCTATTAGACGAATAAGGAATATCAGAACCTTCATCATTACTAATGTTGTTCTCAATCCTCATTAATTCGAACAGTTGTTCAGTATCTTCATTTGAGATATTTAACTGGGATAATTTTTTTTTATTTTTCACTCATTTTTATAGTGTCCTTTCTACCCCCAATTGTGACAAACAATTTTACTCTTACCATATTTCTTGGATTTTTACCGAATGTTTTAGGTTTATTTTAGTAACTATCTTGATTTTTATTTTTATGATGACTATGTTTTTTCTTATGACATTTGTGACTTTTATCAATATGTTTATGTCTGTACTTTCTTCTAGAGGGAGCGATATGGGGTAAACCATATTGTTCACAAAATGTCCCTAACTCGTATTTAGCTTTGTTTTTATCTTTACTAGCTTGTTTAGCAAGTTTGAAATCAATACACATTTTTAATCTAATTTTTTGTATATAACTGATAATACCTACATAGGTTAAATTGTCTTAATCAATATAACCTAAGTCTTTACTTAACTCTTCACGAACTTTATGAGCGAAAAAGCTAGGTAAACCATTAACGAATTTTTCTTTCCAGAATGGTTTATTGCTATCATTTCGCATCATAACTCGGGAATTAAACACATCTTTGAACCATCTAAAATCACTTAGAGTGGGACAAGTGAGACTACTTAACTGACCGTGAATTCTGTCAGTGATATTACTAGGAGTTTTAAGAAAATATTTAATTATGGTGAATATTAATGTATTTACTTCATCTAGCAGACCAACACCAACATCTTTATCAAAGATAGGGTTGTTGTGACGTCCCCAAAATAGGTATACATAACCCATCTTTGGTCGCCAAATACATAGTACAAAATTCAAATACAACTTAATAATACAACTGTCGTGTAAAATACAACAAAACATAAACTGAGAGTTTTAATAAGAATATTGTCATCTAGACAATATCCATACTCAAAGGAGTCCTCATTATATTTATTATCACACTATTTAACAGAATAGTGAGGACTACTAATGCTATCATCTCGACTGGCTACTCGCTCCCCCACTCGTCGTCCAAATTTATATTCTCATTTCCTGAAGAGAATAGTGACAGAAAGGGTGAGCTCAACTAGCCCAGTAAGAAATATTATAACTAAGATAATGCAGAATAAATTATCATTAGCCTTCAACAATGTTAAACTGATAAAATACAATAGACATCAAGTTTAACTGCAGCGGAATAAGCAATCCATTAGAAGAGTCAAGTAGAGCATAAAATCTACTATCTTTTATGATTTAAAAAGTTTTTCACCAACTTTATCGCTGAGACTCAGCTTAATAAATAAAATCGAATCATCCATGCATCATGGCCAAGGATATTTATGTAATCATCAATGGTCATGACTATACCAAATAATCCCTGGTCATAATCAAACCAACAACTGTCCATCAATGAACTACAGGCCAATGAGGACTTTTACCACATTATTTGTCACATTACGGTCATGATTATACCGAATCATCCTTGGTCATAATCATACCAAGTTCATCTATGCACGTAAGCCAAAGATGACTTTCATCACAATATAAGCATGAGGATGATGACAATGATATAATAATTCAATAAAACAAGTTCAAGGATAAATTTTAAAGACTTATAATTTTAATTTATCCAGAAATCAATAACGTCCAAATTGTCAACATGATACTTCTTTTTGGAGTAAAATTCAAGAATGCTCAGAAGAATATTTCCATGAAAAGATAGTAGATGGAGTGCAAATATCAAGGATATTCCACTAATTTCGTGGAGTATAGAAGCCAAAACTTTAACCAACTGAGTATAATAGAATATATGAAACCGCAAATGGATTTTTGCCCGTCATGTGGTAATCCACGTAGACAGATCATTTTCACAATTTAATAAGAAATGAATACGAAGGATCATTCACCATGCATGCGGTAATCCACATAGGCAGGCTATTCCAACAAAATAATAAAAAATGGAATAATAGAAGAATTCACCAGTGATATGTAATCCGCGCAGATAAAGTTATTCCAATGTAATAAAAAATGGAATAACAGAAGAATTCATCAAGCGTGCGTAATCCGCACAGACAGGTTATTCCAACATAATAATAAAGAATGGAACCAGGTCATGCGTAACCCAGACAGACAAGATATTCCAACAGAATAATAAAGAATGGAATAACAACAGAATTCACCATGCATGCGATAGACCGCACAGACAGGTTATTCCAACAAAATAATAAAGAATGGAATAACAAAAGAATTTCACCATGTATGCGGTACTTCGCATAGACAGGTTATTATAACATAATAATAAAGAATGGAATAACAACCTTTACGAGTATTGAAAGAAAATAACTTTCTTCATGAATACGAAAAAATAATACCCCTTACCTTAGAAAAAACTGGATACTAGAATAGTGAGGTAGTAGACTTCTCTTCTTCTTTCTCTTTATAATTTCTCTCTATAATAATTGCTATATAGCTTTAGTGAATTGGTAAGAAATAAAGGAAGAATGAGCTTCTATTTATAGGAAAATATAGTTTCGATAATTGCACGTTTTAGGGCTCGAAATATTACAGAATAATATCTTCCTCTTTTCTTTTTTTTAATTTAGTCCTATAAGTATTATCAAACTTGCACCACCTCCCCTAATAGTAAATCATGTGAATCAATAGTTCTAGATATGTGAAAATATGAATTACAGTATAGTACCTCCATTTATACCTCCATTTTTAACTTAGTCATGCAAGTATTATCAATCTTGCACCACCTCCCCTAATAGTACAAGAATGTGAATCAATAGTACACACATGTGAACAAATAGTTATAATCATGTGAATTAATAGCAATTAATTCCTCATTTATCCGATTAATTACCCGATTGGTCAATATAACCTCTAGACATCAATTATTATCGAAATAAATATCGATTTCCACTAACACTAATAATTCCAACACAATGGAACTATCAATTTCATGTTTAATCAGCACAAACTTATTCATCATTAATATTATAACTCACAATATTTAACAACCGTGTCGCTCCTCAGGAAAGAGGGGCTTTCGATAAGGATTTCTCCTTATTGGCCCGCAATTAGGTGACCAAACCTCTCCTTGACAGAACTTTTAGACATTGTCAATATTTCAAATAATAATATGAATAACTTTGTCGTCTCAATTATTGATTTAATAATATATATTATGCATCTTCCAACCCGGCAGATGGTGCTACACGGTACTACCATACATTCATTCATTCATTCAATTGAATAGTCTCAAAAGGACTAATATATCTTCTATATATTTAAAATAATATTACATTTCCCAGGTTCCTTATAACCTATTCATTCGTTCATGTCATAATACTCAATATATTACAAACGTTAATCCTATACTATTACAAAAGTATTCTATGGATTCGTCTTTGCCTTGCCCTTATCCTTGCCGGAGCCTTCGGTCCGTTTGATCTTAGCTGTGTTCATATGGTTCAATCTAGAGTGAGCATGACTAGCTCAGAAAGTACTATAATTCTAATAAACAACATGCTTGAAACACAGAACTCGTATATCTTCAATAACTGAACAATAGTTACGAAGTACTATCGATAATTCAAAATATCACTTCTTTTTATTCAAAACATTTTACAACAACAATATTCAGTAAAACATCAATTCCGGTCCAAGACCTTGAGCATTTCATAAGTTCTTTTGAAAAGGACATCCCGACACTAAGTAAGTTTGACAGTACTTACGAGCACTTCTGGGTGATCAGCCCATAGTACTCTATGTTGATCAACACTACATTCATTAAACGTGTATACGTTTAAGTTGTGGTAACCTCATGTCCCTGTCGTTAAACAACGAAAACATTTTAGCATACTCAGTCTTCAATTGAAAACTATACCAATATAACTTGGTAAACATTGTACATGCTTTGATAGAAACATAATTTAAGTCTAGTCGAAAGAATTGGCTTTGACTTCCTCATACAAAACTTCATGCGAAAGGATACATAAATTACAAAGCTTGTCCAGACTGAACTGGAACAAGGGTTAGAATACTTGCCTTTAGCGTCTGCTTACTGATTATGACACGTACACTTTAAGTCTCTAAGTCTCTAAAATACATGATCATATAACGTACCATATTACGACTTATATAATCAAGTAGGTATATTATTATATCTTACCATTCATCTCAATCTAAATCCTGACTTAGATCTGTTATTATGGTTTCCGACTTTTCATTACGTCATTCACATTACGATCATCTTCAATTGATTATTAACCTTTAATCATCATTCATAAGGTTTAAAAGTACCTTACAATATCTTATTAAGTTCCTCAGTTTATAATTATTGAATTATTGTTCAAGTTATATTCATAACCATTCTTTACTATCCACTTCCTAGGGTTGGCACTGCGGCGCCACCCATCACTCTTCGTCAGTCTGTCGCCATGTGAGTTTAAGAGATGAAGTCTGACCGGGACTCGTGAGGTGCGAGTCCTTAATCTTTAGGTCGCGCTACGACGCGAGTTAGCAGTGTGCTCAGACACTATACCAGTGCTGCGGCACCACTCATTTGGCCTTGGGTTAGCGCCGCGGCGCCAACTATGTGCCTCAGCTAGTTTGCAAAACTTAGAAATTTTACAAAACTTCTAGACTCATAACTTCTTCGTTATAAGTCCGAATTGTCTCGTTCAAAAGCCTATGATTCACAAATTCCATACTCTACACGTTCATGTAAGAATTTTATCTATTTGACTTCGTTTGCTAAAATTTCACCTATTAGTTCATTTTAACGAAAACGATAAATGTTCGTGAACGTTCAACACTCGTTTCTTCGTTTTAAGTCAAAATTCGGTCATTTTCGAGTCTGCAAATCTATAATGCCAAATATGACTTGTCTCTATCGAAAACCAACGTTTTCGACTTCAAATACAAAATACGATTTCCATTCTGAGAATTTTACGAATTTGACGATAATCGTCCAATCATGTGAATTCTGGCAAAGCTTCATTACTAAAGTTCTAAATGGATTTTAATCAACACATGAACAATTTAAGTTACTTATTACACCAACTTATTGACAAAGTAGGTTTTGACTTATTCTCATAAGTCAATGACTTATTTAACTTAGGAACTACAAATCCTCATGTTTAGGACTTACTATGAACTTAAGTCCATCAATCAATGTTCTTATACTATATTCAACATACTAACATCATATGACAAACATATGATAAGTTCTTCACAAGCTTATCAACTCTTTAGAGTTCAAGTTGCTTATTCATCTTATTCGGCTTAAGTTCATTCATTAATAACTTATTATATGTTATTATCATACACTTCCACTTCTCTATCAATCCTATCATAGAAGAGGTAAATATAATAGATATGATTCTTACCCTTGAAGACTATTACTTCACCTCACTTTGGAAAATCTAGCAAAGGTTGAAGTGACTTATAAGTGCTTATGTGGCTTATTCTCTCTACCAAATAAGTTGCTTATCTTGAGAGGAAATTGTTGGATGAAATGAAACAACCAACAAATGAAAAATCAATCCTTCTATTTATAGGCAACTCAAAGTGAGGGTAGAATAGTCATTAAGTACTCCACCTCCTTAATAACCTCCTCAACTTCCACCTCCTTACTATTCATAACCTAGCAACCAAGTAAACTTGCTAGCCACTTTCCTTTCTTGCTCATCACAACACTTGGTCACCACACAAAATGTTTGCCCATCAAGTCTACCCATTTCTCACTTGGTTTGCCCCATGGATCATGGCTTAATCACATTGGGCTTGATAATTAATCTAGCTAATTCCTTATTGGGCTTACATTACAATAGTTTAGACTCATGACATATCAAACACTTGGGCTTGAGTATTACTTACTAATTGGACTTCTACCATTAAGCTAATAATCCTACAAGTCCATTACCTTTAATTAAACAACTTAACATACATACCTCACGTATAATTCTCGTATGCTAGCTCGTATATTTATTCGTAATATACGTTATTTCATTCTCCATACAAAATAGTATAATACGTTGTATTATACTTACGTTCATTACCTCATACAATGCATACGCATCATACGATTACAACTTTCTTTCCTTAACGCTTAATAAACCTAACGTTCCCAAATTAAGTCCGCATGCGAAATATTACGTTTTCTATACTTAGATTATTATTACATAATCCATCTCATATTGATATTATAACATTACGCATTTCTCAAAAATTCAAAAATGATTCCCGAGCAGAAATCGATGAATAGTGTTTTTTAAAAAAATTCTCGGAAAGCTTTTATTTTCGTCTTAGAAATTCAAACACTTTAATTCTCCCCCGTAGTTAAAATACTACGACATTTTGGGGTTTCTAGGTTATAGAACGACATTCATCTTATGAATACATAATAATAATAAATAATATTATTTTATTCATTATTAAAAGTATTTACAAAGGTTCAATTTTCCGGGGCGTTACATTCTCTCCCCCTTATAAGGATTCTGTCCCCAGAATCTCGATAAAAAAAATTACACAAATAATTGAGAGTAATTCTTTTTCATCATTTCTTCTAACTCCCACATTGCTTCTTCTGCATCGTGGTTCTTCCATATCACCTTCACGGAAGGTATGACTTTATTCCGCAGAACTTGTTCTTTTTTATCGACAATTTGAATCGGCCTTTCCTCATACGTTAAGTCCTTCTTGATATGAATAGTTTCATATTCTATCACGTGCTTATAATCTGGCTTATAAGGACGTAATACGTATACGTGAAATACATTAGGTATTCGTTCTAGGTCTAGAGGTAATGCTATCATATATGCTACCTCACCCACCCATTTTAATACCTCAAAAGGTCCTTTAAACCTCAGACTTAACTTTCCCTTCTTTCCAAAACGTATCTTTCCTTTCCAGGGAGATACTTTTAGAAATACGTACGAACCTACTTCAAATTCTCTATTCTCTCTATGCGAATTCGTAAACTTCTTCTGTCTGTCTTGAGCTACTACCAAACGCATCTGTATCAGTTTAACAATGTCTGTGGTTTGCTGCACCAACTCTGGTCCCAACATTTGGCATTCTCCTACCTTATCCTAATACAGTGGTGTTCTGCATTTCCTCCCATACAAAGCTTCGTAAGGTGGCATACCTATGCTTGCATGATAACTATTGTTATATGCAAACTCCACTAATGGTAGATGATCATCCCAACTACCCTTAAAATCCATAACGTAAGATCTTAGCATATCTTCTAACGTCTGAATTGTTCTCTCGCTTTGTCCATCTGTTTATGGATGATACGCCGTACTCAAATTCAACTGCATTCCTAACTGCTCTTGTAGACTCCTCCAAAAGTTTGATGTGAATCATGGGTCACGATCTGACACAGTCGACACTTGTACTCCATGTCTGGAAATTATTTCCTTAATATAGAGTCTAGCTAACTGGTCTAAGTTATACTTAACCCTAATTAGCAAAAAGTGAGCCGACTTTGTCAACCGGTCCATTATTTCCCAAATCGCTTCATACCCCTTCTAAGTAGTCGGAAGTCCTACCACAAATTCCATCGTGATATTCTCCCATTTCCACTCTGGAATTTACAATGACTGTAGCAAGCCACTTGGTCGTTGATGTTCGACCTTAACCCTCTGACAAGTCAAGCACTTACTCACATACTCGGCTATCTCTTTCTTCATATTTGGCCACCAGAAACTCTATCGAAGGTCTTGATATATCTTAGTACCACCAGGATGAATCGAAAACCTCAAACTATGAGCCTCTTATAGAACCTGCTCCTTTAATTCTGTCTCATTTTCGAAACCCAAATTCTTCCTTCAAATCTCAATAATCCCTCATTATCAAGACTGTACTTAGTCTCTTTTTCAATGGTTAACCGCTCCTTTACTCGGTCATACTCATCAGTTTTGAGCTGCACCTCCTTAATTCTCTCTACGATAGTAGATTGCATCACCGTCGTAAACAGAATTTGTCCTACATCACTTGGAAGCTTCACTTCCAACTTCATCCTAGCCATCTCTGTTATTAACTCAGTTTGAGCCGTTAACAAAGACAACTTTTCTCGACCCTTCCTACTTAAGGCGTCAGCAACTACATTGGCTTTTCTAGGGTGATACAGGATTTCACAGTCGTAATCCTTTATCAACTCCAACCATCTCCTCTGCCTCATATTCAACTCCTTCTGTGTGAAGATATATTTTATACTCTTGTGGTCTGTGTATATCTCACATTTTTCTCCATAAAGATAATGTCTCCATATCTTTAGAGCAAAAACTACTACGGCCAGTTCTAGATCATGAGTAGGGTAAACTTTCTCATAATCCTTCAACTGCCTAGATGCATACGCAATAACCTTGCCATGCTGCATGAGCACGCAACCAAGTCCTCTATGCAAAGCATCGCTATAAACTACAAAATTTCCTGTGTCATCAGACAATGACAAAACAGGCGCTTCACTCAACCTCTTCTTCAGTTCTTGAAAACTGTCCTCACACTTGTCAATCCAAGCATATTTCACCGTCTTCCTCGTCAAGTTAGTCAACGGAGTAGCTATCTTCGAATAATCTTGGATGAATCTCCGATAGTAACCCGTTAACCCTAGGAAACTCCGCACCTCAGTCGGCATTTTTGGTTGTTCCCAATTCATCACGGCTTCCACCTTCGCTGGATCTACTAAAATCCCCTCATGGTCAATGACATGACCTAAAAATTGTACCTTCTCCAACCAAAATTCACACTTCATGAATTTTGCATACAACTTCTCCTTTCTCAGTGTCTCCAACACTAATCTTAGGTGTTCAGCATGATCTTCTGGCGTCTTAGAATAGACTAGAATATCATCTATAAACACCATGACAAACTTGTCCAAATATTGTTTGAACACTCTATTGATCATATCCATGAATGCAGCTGGTGCATTTGTCAACCCAAATGACATCACCAGAAACTCGTAATTACCATAACGAGTCCTGAATGTTATCTTTGGTACATCCTCCTTCCTAACCTTCAACTGATGATACCCCGTTCTTAAATCTATTTTTGAAAAATACTTAGCCCCTTTCAACTGATCCAAGAGATCATCGATCCTGGGCAATGGGTATTTATTCTTTATCGTTAACTTGTTCAACTCTTGGTAGTCGATACACAGTCTTAACGATCCGTCCTTCTTCTTGACAAATAGTATCGGTGCTCCCCACGGTGAAACACTCGGTTGAATGTACTTCCAGTCCAACAATTCTTGCAACTGCACCATCAACTCCTTCATCTCCATTAGCACCATACGTTATGGTGCCATGGAAACTGGTACCGTTCCTGACACGATGTCTATTACAAACTCTGTCTCCCTATTCGGCGGAAGACCCGACAATTCACTCGAAAATACATCGGCGAATTCTCTCACTACAAGTATTTGTTACGTGGTTGCTACCACTCTCTGGGTATCAACAACATGGCACAGGTAACCTACACATCCCTTCCTCAGTAATTTCCTAGTTTATGTCATGGTTAGACAACACGAACGTCCCAGTGATCTATTCCCGTAAATTACTACCTGAGGTTGTCTTAACGATTTAATGTTCACACATTTCTTTTGACAATCTATAATTGCCCCATGGTTCACTAACTAATCCATTCCGAGAATTACATCGAATTCTCCTAACTTTATCGGTATCAAATCTACCGATGATTTACAATCCCGTATATCTACGCAATAACTCCTATGAATATCTTCAACAGGAATTATCTCTTCGTTCACCACCTTAATATTTAAAGGTATAGGCAACTTTTCGGGAAGTAATTCTAATATGAGGAGGAATTTTGTTGCAAAAGTTTTTTAAAACATGTTAAACATGTCTGTGGGCCCATTTCTTGACTGAAATTTGATTATAGCCTGTAAAATCGTCCGTTTATGGATTTCGGTCAATTTCTGTTTGGAATTTGGAAAAACTTAAACTTACAAAGTTGTAGAGAATGGAATTTCCTATGGACAACACATAATGTTTGAATTTTCCTGATAAAAGAGCTATTTATTATGAATTATTGAAGTTCTGAAGTTCCAGAATAATTGATTTTTGTAAGTTTTAATTATTTTTTATTAATAAAAACATTTTTTACATTTTGTGGGCCTCATTAAACATGTGCAATGAGCTGAAATCAGATTTCAAAGGTGGGCGTGACAATTTTATAAATTTAATAATATTTTATTAAATTTTCTACTTTTGTGTTCTAAGCATTTTCCTATAAATAGGGTGCTTAGGTTAGAATTGAAAATCACACCAGAAACTGAAGTTTCCTCTTTCTTTCTCTCTCTATATTATCGAACGTATTCTTGTGAGTATTTTGATACTTTGTGTGTTGCTATACGGTGCAAGTTCCTTCAGCGTTATATCTGATATTTCAGCTAGAAGTACTATTCTTTTCGAGGTAAGGGATATTATTTTTTTTTAAATGATATTATTTCTTCTAATATCATAATGCCGAAATATTGGTAAGATTTTTCTTGTGAAATTCTTGTCTTTTAGTGTCGAGATTACTATTCACGTATACGGCACTATTCACATATACGACACTATTCCCGAATACGACACTATTCACAAAAAAATTAAATTTTCATTTTTTTGTCCAAAATATTTATTATGGATACTAGCTTTGATTGTATCCATGTTTTGATCATTCTTGAATTTTACTTCACTATGGTTATTTATAAAGTATTTTTAAACTTGGACTTTTAAAGTACAAATTCTTAATATTTGTTCTTTTGTTTCACTGGATTCGTTTTCTTTAAAATATTTTTCATCATCCTTAGTTCTAAATGATGGTATTACTGAATATCTTTGGCCTGTAGTGCAAACATGGTTGATTTTATTATGAATATCTTTGGCCCGTGGTGCAAAGATGTACAGGTGTTGAGATGAACATGACCGACTGATGAATATCTTTGGCCTGCAGTGCAAAGATGAATATTTGATTCAAAATGAATATTGATTGATGTTACAGGGATAAAATAATGATGATGGACTTTAAAATTCATAGATTATAGTAGATTTCATTCTCTACGTAACTCATCTATGAATTATTAATTTCGCTGCGAATATTGATCTGAAACTTGTTGTCAATTGTATTTTATCAGATTTTTTCCAGTTGAAGACTAACGATAATTTGTTCTATATTATCTCAGTCATAATATTCTTTACTGGGCTAGTTGAGCTCACTCTTTTCCTTTTTGTTCCATTTTTCTTCTAAGGAGGCGAGAATGTAGCGAGTTCTAGTCGGGGTGTGGAATGATGATTCTAGAAAGTTGTTTTAGTAGTCCTCACCATTTTTGTAAAATAATGTACCAATAATTATAATGAGGACTTATTTGGGTGTGAATATTGTCTAAATGGCAATATTTCTATTTAAACTCACAGTTTATATGTTGTATTAATAAAGTTGTAGTTTTTTCTGTACCATGTTATTGACGACTCAAAATGGGTGATGTATACCTATTTTGGGGGTGTCATAGTTGGTATCAGAGCTTAGGGATATGATCTCTGGCGGAGATCGGGGAATAGAACTAGGAGGGGAGGAACGAGTAAAACCTTCGCTAGTGTGTCCAACCTAAGCTTATTTGTTAGTTGGTCAGTATATAGGGATATTATGTAATATGTTAATTTCCTTAATTAACCCTTGTTTTATGGCAGTATTTGAGAATGTCGAATGAGAATGTTTACAGTGGAATAAATGAGACCGTGGACACACCTTTGCTCACCAATGAGGAGAACGTGCAACAGGCTGGCAATGTTCCTACTGTGAACAACACCACTGAGCAGATGATGAACGACGGGATGTTTAGAAGCTTTTTGCAGTTTATGCAAAATCAGACGAGGGAGACTCGTGTACAAAATACAGGTGGAAATGATAACAATGCACGGTTTGTCACAGCCAAGCAGTTCAAAGAGTTGGGACCACCATAATTTTGGGTAAAGTCGGATCCGATTAAAGCGGAGACGTGGGTCAAACAAATTACCAAGATATTCGATCTCTTGGGATGCACAGAGGAACAAAAGGTTCCATTCACCACTTTTATGTTCCATAATGAGACAGATTACTGGTGGGAATCTGTGAAGCGTACCCATCCAACCGCACTCAACATGTCATGGGAGACGTTTCAAAAACTGTTCAATGACAAGTACTTTCCTGAAAGTATTCGTCATATGAAGGAAATGGAGTTTATTAGACTGGAACAAAATAACATGATGGTGTCCCAGTACGAGGCGAAGTTTGCAGAGTTATCCAGGTTTGCACCTCATTTAGTGGAGAATTAGGAACGTATGACGCGGATGTTTCTTAGAGGTTTGAAACCTGACATAAGTCAATATCTCATTTTTCATAAATTTTCTCTCTATTCAGATGTTGTCAACAGGGCTCAATTATTAGAGCGAGATAACAAGTATGTTCAACCGAGGGACCACAACCAGAATTATACCGGAGATAGCATTCATCAAAACAACGATAACCAGCGGAGAAAGAAAAATACGGACAAAAATGGTAACCACTCTGGTGGTAATCATGGCCATGAAAATAAATGAAGCGAGTCGGGGGGAGATTTTAAAAAGAGGAGATTCAATAATGACCATGTGAAGACGTCAGCACCAGCAGCAACTGGTTCTAAGGGAGGAGAACGACCACCAGTCGTATGCTATAAATGTGGAAAAGAGGGACATATCAGTCCAAACTGTCCACAATAGTTCAAGGTATGTTATAATTTTGGAAAGGAAGGACATATCGCTCGAGATTGTACAGTAGCGAAATCAAGTCCAGTGGGGATGGTGACTAAAAAGGCTGTCCTAGAAAAGTCAAAGTCAACAGTTCCTGGAAGAGCGTTTGTCATGACTGGTCAAAATGCGAGGAACCCAAACGAGGTGATCACAGGTAAGCTAATCATAAACTCTTGTGAAGTTTATACCTTACTAGATATCGATGCTACCCATTCATTTATCTCTCCTGCTTGTGCTCAACGTTTAAACATAACTCCGGAGAAATTAGATTTTGATTTATCTGTGGAGATTCCGTTAGGAGAAATTTTCATCACATCCACTGTTTATAAATCTTGTTTGATCCAAGTTGGCACCATCACATTACCTGTTGATCTGATCTCTTTAAAGATACTTGCTTTTAATGTGATTTTAGGGATTGATTGGTTAACTACTCATCATGCCAAAATTGATTGTTTTCGTAAGGTTGTTAGTTTTCATATTCCTAACCAACCTGTTGTACAAATTCAAGCAACTAAACCACTAAAATCAATCACTGTCATATCAAATCATAAAACTATTCATTTATTAAAAAATGGATGTCAAGCTTTCTTTGCCCATGTTATGGATTTGAATAAAGACACGTCAGATTTGAATAATATTCCTATTGTTAGTAAATTTCCTGATGTATTTCTTGAAGAACTTCCCGGTTTACCCCCAGAACGTGAAGTTGAATTCTTTATTGACCTTGAACATGGTACAAGCCCATTTCTAAAACCCCATATCAAATGGCTCCTATTGAACTTCAGGAGTTAAAGGTCCAACTACAGGAGTTGTTGGACATCGGTTTCATTCGTCCTAGTACATCTCCTTGGGGTGCTCCTGTTTTATTTGTAAAGAAGAAAGACGGGAGTATGCGACTATGTATTGACTATCGGAAATTGAACCATGTCACCATCAAGAATAGGTATCCTCTACCTCGTATTGATGACATGTTTGATCAGTTGCAAGGAGCACAATTCTTCTCAAAGATCGATTGTGACGCCCCCAAATCCAGGTTCTCTAACCTCAGATTCAGTGCTCACGATCCTATCATCATCATAAGCATTCTATAACTATTTCGAAATAATAAACATACATTGTTCATTATACAAAAGTCTCAAAACATGGTCCCAAGGTCTCTCTAACCTTAACTTTAAATACACCATTTATAATACAAATAGTTTACTCAAGAAATTCCATTAGATAATAACTAATTTAACATTCATTCTAAAATTACTCCTGGATCTTGCCCTTGCCCTTGTCCTTCGTGATTAGATCCTTGGGCTTAAGCGAAAATAGAGGTCATGATATATAGCAAGAGTAAGCAACTAATTTGCTTCACAAGTTTATAAAGACAAATGATATATATCATGACTTAGAAAGAAATATTGCCTTCAATGTTCAACAATAATATAAGATTGTGAAGGAACATGAATTAATAATCAACAATTGAATATTCGATAATTGAATAACATGAATCGAGAGTGGTTTGAATAACCATGAACATTTGCCAAGGTGCTCAAATGATTTAAATGGACCTTTTAAAAGTTTTGGTATTCAGGGATCACCTTTCATACCCCGTGATTTATGCATAAACACTTAATAATCCGACATTGATATCATGCCTTAATCAAATTTGTCCATTTCTCACCAAGAGTTCTTACCATATCAATTAATAAGAACAGTTATTTAAAATCCATTTGATTTAACAAATTTAGATATGCTTGATCTAGCTGATACAATTAGCATAGATCTATCCCATAAACAGTTCATAAATGAAGAACTTTAATTTAATTCACAGTTCAATGGAAGTAGAACGGAATTCGATTGCACAAAGTGCGAATTTCAATAATCAATAAAGACGTGAATAATCATCAATAATTATTCACTAATATGCTTTGAAAATAATAACTCAAGTTGAGTTAGGAAACTTGCCTCGATCGTGGAGTTACAATTTCTGAAATAAATTTCTATCCACTATGTAGTTAAATTATCTTCCTTTGAGAGACCTATAATTAGTCTTTCAATTAGTCAATGCATAACATCAGATTATGTAATCACATAGATATCATACATTACAATAAGTTCTTATAAACATTATCATGCCTAGATAGTGTTATTATTAATTAACGACTACCTTTAATTCACATATTATTATTAACTTAGATAATATTAATTCACCTTTTAGTATTATTGGTTCGCTAATAATACATATTTACCAACATTTTATTCACTTACTAATATTATTAATCATTTAATAATATTTTATCCTTTACTAATATTATTAATTATTTAATAATATTTTATTCATTTACTAATATTATTAATCATTTAATAATATTTTATTCACTTACTAATATTATTAATCATTTAATAATATTTTATTTAATCTCGAATATTATTATTTAATAATAATACTCTAATCTAATATTTTTATTTACATAACAACATCATATTATAATATTATTAGTATTATAATAATATTCCAATGATTTATTAAATTAATAAACAATTTATTCTAATTGTTCATCCTTTAATAACCTCTTATTTAATATCCATAAAAGGTCATAAGTAATATTTATTATTATAAATTACCAAAATGCCCTAAGATAGTCATGATATAATATATTATGAGCATTCAAGCATAAAAATCATATTTTTCTCATTAAAGGCATCATTTAACTATTTATTTCCTTTTATTCATAACCTAATCATTTTAGGAAAAATAGCAAACTGATTCCAAAAATTCTCAAAAACACGGATTTAATGAATATGAACCAACAATGATCCTCTAATTTTTCTAGAATTTTATAAAATGATTTACTATTTTTAAAGTGTCCAAAACACTCGGATCTTGCTCTATTTTTCATAAATTGAGTTTTATTCCGAAAAATCTGAAATTTTCAGGGTATGCTCTCTTAACATATATGAAGCTACTGTAAAAATTTTGGAATTTTCCAGTGTATACACAGTGAGATATTCGTAGGATAATATTTATGGAGTCCTTTACGGAAATAGTCATTACGGACAATATATAACTCGAAACGTGTCCGTTCTTTTTCCTACGCGTAGATAACTTCATAAGGTACCTCTGTAATATTTTTCCAGATTTTTACAAGACAAGGAACTGATCGAAACAGCCTCATGAAAAACAAGTCAGTAGCTGATTTAGAGTTTCAAAGCTTTAGCATATAAAGTGGACTGTTTTGGGAAAAATAATCTTAAAGGTTTCAAAACTTACTAGATTTGTGATCTACCACTTGGGTTTACTAGATAACTCATGTATCTAGCACCCCCTTTCGACGGATCATAATTCCAAGTTGTAGAACTTGAGTTACACAAGATTTAGTGGGAGAAAAACAAGAGTTTTCACCCTTGGAGAACATATGCTCATTTTCTTCCCCTAAGCCTTAGATCCAACACTCAAGATACTTAGTTCCATGCATGATGGTATGTATAACTAGTGTATCTTGAGTAGTTGTACATAACCCCATCAAAACTCAAGCTATCAAAACAAGGTAAGAGAAGAAGATGAAGGTACATTATACCTTGACTTAGTGGCTACCTTCCTTGATTTTCCAAAGTAACTAATAAACTTAGGGGGCATAAACAACTAGCACTCCTATATTTTTTTCTTTCTATGGATGAAATTCTCTCTTTCTTTTCTCTCTTTTAAGTTGGCTAGCTTGGGAGCAAGAGATAGAAGAAGAAGATGAAGAAGATGGAGAGAAAATGAAATGTTGGAATACGAATGAAGTGTTGGAAGAATGAGATGTGCATTCAAAATGTAATGGACAATTCATTATTAATTCTCCCACAATCATTTTGTTGCCCATTAGGTAAAACACTTTGTATTATTACTTACCTTAGGTTAAACATGATTAAATGTGCATAATGGAGTGGCAACCAATGGGAGCCTTACAACATTGTCCTTATGTTTAATCATGTCTACTAATGGACAAGCTAGATTAATTATTCCACTTAGGATCCTCATAATATCCACCATTTATCTTTTATTTTAAATGCCCAATTTTGATTAATCAAATGTCTAGAATACCCCCAATCAAGTGGGCTAAGTATTGGATTACATTTTATTTTCCTTGGGCTTTTCTTTTAATTGATTTGGGCTAGATAAAAACATAGTCCGACAATTTTAATAATGTTACCCAATTTGATAATTTAGGGCTTTCATCTCCAATCATATGAAGTTTAATTACTTATACATATGATTTTATCTCATAACCTAATTAGATTTACAAGAATTAGGTTTAAAATTATTAGTCACTTGAAATACTAAGTTTACCCACTTAAGTTAGTATACATATAAAATACTAACTTTTTCGTGTTACCATAACCCTTAGGTTATTTAATATCCTTACCTAATGTATAATTAGGTCACAAGGCTTTCATTTTTAATGAAATTCATAAATGTATGTATCCATATATAACACAAAGTAAAAAAAAAATGTACATACATACATGGTGACTTAAAATTCACGGTTATTACATCCTCCTCCCCCCTTATAAGAATTTCGTCCCCGGAATTACATATAAGGTTACTCAAAAAGGTGTGGGTAATTTTCTCTTATCCTTTCTTCAAGTTCCCACGTAGCTTCTTCAAACATTGTGGTTCCTCCAAAGAACTTTTTACGTAATGTATAACCTTATTTCGCAATTTACATTCCTTTCTATCTAAAACTTATTTGGAATTTCCTAAAGACGATAAATCTTTTTCGACCTGAATTGGCTCGTCACGATATCACATGCTTGTAATCAGCTTATATGGTCAGAAGTAATCGACATACATGAAACACATTATGAATATGTTCCAATTCAGGAGGTAGAGCTACCTCGACGCCACTTCGCTTTATCTTCTTCAAGATCTCAAAAGGTCCAATAAATCTAGGACTCGACTTACCTTTCTTTCCAAACCTTATCTTTCCTTTCCAAGGAGATACTTTCAAAAATGCATGGCTTCCCACCTCAAAATCTCGCTTACAGCGATGTAAGTCCGCATACTTCTTACGGCGATCTTGAAATGCTACCGGTCGGGCTCTAATCACCTTAATGGTCTCTACTGATCTGCTTTGCACGAGTTCTGGTCCCAACAGTTGGCGTTCACCCACTTCATCCCAGCATATGGGCGTTCTACATTTCCTCCCATACAGTGCTTCATACGACGGCATTCCGATGCTGGCGTGGTAGCTATTGTTGTATGCGAACTCTACCAATGGAAGATGATCCTCCCAACTACCCTTGAAGTCCATCACACAAGCTCGAGCATGTCTTCAAGTGTTTGAATCGTTCTCTCACTTTGCCCATCGATTGCTGCGGATGATACGCGGTGCTCATCCGTAGTCTGCGTCCCCATTCTTTCTTGAAGACCCTTCCAAAAGTTTGACGTGAAACGCGGATCCCTATCCGAACACAATAGATCTTGATACGCCATGTCTCGATATAATTTCTTTGATGTATAGTTTGGCTATTTGGTCCGGACTATACCGATCTTGATCGGTAAAAGTGAGCGGACTTCGTAAGGCGATCTACGATCACCCATATGGCATCGTGTCCCTTTTGCGTTCTTTGGAAGTCCCACCACAAAATCCATCGTGATGTGCTCCCATTTCCACTCTGGAATCTCTAAAAAGGTCGTAATAGTCCACTTGGCCGTTGATGTTTCGCGCTTGACTCTCGACAAGTTAGACATTTATCGACACATTACGTAACATCTCTCTTCATGTTTGGCCACCAAAAGTGTTGACGTAAGTCTTGATACATTTTGTGCTTCCGGTGTATCGAGTACCTCGTATTATGTGCTTCTTGCGAGAATCTCTTCTCTTAGTTACGGTATTAATCAATTTACCCAAATTCGTCCTTCAAATCTTAGCAATCGGTGCCATCAATCTTGTATTTCAATTCATCCCCTTGAATAACTTGGCTTCTTGATCTTTGCATAATCTTTGTCCTTCTTTTGAGCCTCTTTAACCTTATCTAATAAAGTAGGGCTCACGCCACGATAAATAATTTCTCATTGACCTCCGGTGGGGTACTTAACCTCTAAGTCAAGTCGTTGAAATCCTTCACCAATTCCTCTTGAATGGTTAACTTCAATAACTTCTCTCGCCTTTTTCGCTTTCGGGCATCACCACTACATTTGCTTTGCTCGGATGGTACAGAATCTCACAATCATAATCCTTGATCAATTCTAGCCATCTCAGTATTTGCCTCATATTTAGCTCCTTACGGGTGAAGATATACTTTAGACTCTTATGATCCAGTATATATCTCACACTTCTCTCCATACAAATAGTGCCTCCAAATTTTCAAGCAAAAACCATCTTTGCTAACTCCGGTCATGAGTGGGATAACCCTTCTCATAGTCCTTTAGGCGATGTGAAGCGTCTTGAATGACCTTGCCATGTTTGCATCGAGACATAGCCAAGACCCTTGTGTGACGATCACTATACACTATAAATCCTCCCGTGTTGTCCCGGTAAAGCCAACACAGGTGCTTGACTGAGCCTCTTCTTCAATTCCATGAAACTCTGTTCACATTTTTCCCTCCAAACGAACTTCACTGCCTTTCTAGTAAGGTTGGTCAATGGCGATGCTACCTTTGAAAAATCTTGGATGAATCTTCGATAGTATCCCGCTAATCCCAAGAAACTCCTAATTTACGCCGGTGTCTTTGGTCGTTCCCGATTGATAACCGCTTCTACTTTTCTTGGATCTACAAGAAACACCATCTTGTCGATAACGTGACCCAAAAATTGCACTCTCCAGAACCAAAATTCACACTTGGAGAACTTTGCATACAACTTCTCCTCCTTAATGTCTCCAACACTTTCCTTAGATGTTGGCGTGATCTTCCTCTCGTCTCTGGAATATACCGAATGTCGTCGATGAACACGACAACAAACTTATCCAAATACCGCTTAAACACTCATTAATCAAATCCATGAATCTCAGCTTTGGTGCATTAGTTAACCCAAAAGACATTACCGTAAACTCAAAGTGTCCATACCGGGAGTTCGAATGCCGAGTCTTTGGAACATCCTCATGTCTCACCTTGGTTGGTGATAACCGGTCCTCAAGTCAATTTTTGAAAAGTATTTTGCCCCCTTCAACTGATCAAACAAATCGTCGATCCTGGGCAATGGGTATTTATTCTTAATGGTGACCTTGTTCAACTCCCGGTAGTCGATACAAAGCCTTAATGACCCATCCTTCTTCTTTACGAATAAGACTGGTGCTCCCCATGGTGATACGCTTGGTTGAATGTATCCCTTATCTAACAACTCTTGTAGTTGAACCATCAGTTCCTTCATTTCTCTAGGAGCCATGCGATACTGGCGCTTTGGATCTGCGGTGATGTCCCCGGTGCCAAATCGATAACAAACTCTATCTCTCTATCGGTGGCAATCCCCGAATTTCATCTAGGAAAAGCGTCAACGAATTCCCTTACAATAGGTATTTGACCCAGTTCACCCTCGATTCTGCGGGTATCCACAACGTGAGCCAAATAACCTATACAACCCTTCCTAAGCAACTTCCTTGCTTGCATCATCATCAGACAACAAGATTGTCTTGGCGATTTACTACCATAAAATACCACCTTTGACTTATTCGGAGTCTTTAGGTGTACGCACTTTTTCTTACAGTCAATGACCCACTCCATGACTTGATAACCAATCCATCCCAAGGATTACATCAAACTCTCCAAGACGAATCGGTATCAAATCCACGTTAAGCTTAAAACCTCTTACATTAGCACAACAGTTCCTATAGATGTAGTCTACAGGGATAATTTCTTTGTTTGCTACATCTACATTCATTGGGTGTTCTAATAGTTCATGAGGTAAACTTAATCTTTGAGCAAATTCATTAGATACAAAAGAACATGAAGCTCCCGAATCGAATAACACATAGGCATTTATATCATTGATTGGAATTATACCTGACACCACCTCCCTGGATGCCACAGCATCTTGCACTATCATATTGAATGTTCGTCTTTGTTGGCTTGTTTGTTGAAATTTGGTCCTCCACTGGTTGTCTTTGTGTTATTGCCCCTGTTGCCATTTCCGCCATCCATGCTTTTCTTCTTCGGGCAATCCTTGATCCGATGTCCCACTTCACCACAATTAAAGCAACCTCCTTTCTTCACCTTAGTACAATTGGGTGAGGTATGCCCTTCTTGCCCACATGTATAACATATCATTTTTCCTTTCCAGCACTCCCCCGAGTGACCCTTTCCACAGTTCCCACACACCGACTTCTTTTGTTGCACGCTTCCTTGCTGCATCTCCAGATTACTACCCCCACTGCTCCATTTCCGCTTCTTATTGTTGCTACCACCACTGCTGACATTTTGATTCCCACCTTCTGATTTCTTCTTATTCTTCTCCCGATTGTATCTTGAGACCGCCCGCTTCCTCCTTGACTATAAGAGCTTTTTTTCCAATGAGTTGAGAATGATGTGATTTGTAAAACCGCTACCTTACTATAAATCCACGGCTTTAGTCCATTTTCAAACCTTCTCGCTTTCCTCGCCTCTGTGTCCACACGATGTGGGCGAATCGCCAATTCATTGAATTTCGCAAAGATACTCGACATTGACATATTCTCTGCTTTGATTCCAAGAACTTGATCTCCATTCTTGCTTGAACACTCTCAGGGAAGTAGTTCTCAAAGAACAACTTCTTGAATGCTTCCCAAGTCACGATTCCAGTTCCGGCTTTGTTCTGGTTGGCATCCCACCAATAGCTAGCCTCCCCCTTCATTAAGTAGGTAGCAAAAATTGTCTTCTATTCTTCTACTACTCTAGAAATAACGAAGGCCTTCTCAATCTCCTTTACCCACATTTGGGCTTCTATCGGGTTACATTGTTCCTCTCGAACTCTGGCGGTCCACCGCCTTGAAGTCCTTAAAGTTTACTATTTGGGTGCTGCTCGATTTCTGCAGTTGAGCTTGATTCCTCATGGCTTCAACCATCATGTTAATAAAATCTTGCATTGGGTTTTGTTGAGATCCATTGCATTATTAACTCGACTCTTCAATATCTTGGTTCACGAGTCCACGTCTGCGGCGCCATTATCTAGTGAAACAAAAATTCTAACACGTTACTTCGGATTTATTATCATATGATTACTTAGTATGTAATACGCTATTTATTTAAACAATCGATGATCATTATGTGAGAGTTTTAAGTTCTTAGAGATTTGGAAGTCTTTCTCCCCGCTTAGTGGGTTAAGTTTGTTTTAAAGAACATTTTCCAAATCATCCATCAATTCACATAACATTAAATAGAAAATTTACTATTTAAAATTTTCTAACACATATCATAATAATATTGCATTTATATTCATACACCAATCTTCAAAGTGACTTACACGATTAATCTGGTATATTTTATAAATGCTACTATCCCATTTTAACACAAAAGATGGGATTAACTCATAATGATACCTCCCTACAAACATAATTAGGGAAAGTACCTAACCATTTACTACCTCACACCTGTTGAGGTTTACATCAACATAAAACCTTATTACACAACAAGAAAAGTACTAATGCATCTATCTACAACTGGGCCATCACATCATCACCACTTTGGGTGGCCCATGCCAGTCACTCCAGACACAGCTCTAGGGAAGCAACTCATGCAGGACTCTACGTCGAACGGATCGACTAGACTCTCCTATCTCGAGTGGACCCTCCTAGCCCCTCTGCATTTGGCCCTCATCATGTTGCATCAAGGGCCATCCTAAAGTTTCTACTCGACCTTTATGGCTGCGTAGTTCAATCTTTAATTGGCCCACCACTCATCCGACTCATGGAGTGCCTCTTCCACCCCGCATCTTATCGGCAATTTCTACATCAAACTCAAAATCACTGCATCTCCAAATGGTTTATGCTCGCTCTCTAAACTTTGCCTTTTCATTCTAGTTTGTACCTCAAGATCTCAACTTGCAACCTGGGACTCATCAAATTTTTCCTTCTCTTCGACTTTCTCCATCCGGGCTTGATGAGCCGCATCCTTGTATTGTTCTTGAAGAAATTGGAGGTGTGGTTTTCTACTTCTAATTCCTCCACTCGCCTTCTAATTGGTCGATTCTCCTCAACAAGTCCCTCACCGGAGGACCATGAGGGACATCTTGGGTGACCTCATGCTCAATGGGTTCTCGCTCAAGTGAGTAACTACCTTGGCTTCGTCAGACATCCTACAAACACCATAAAGTCAACGTCAGTACCACAATAAAATATATTCATTGATGAAATGAAATAATATTTTATTAAGTACAACACAAACTTGATGAATTTCCATAATCCATCTCCTAACATACTCTATAAGAGTTTTCTACTAAGGTTATAACCTAGGTTTCGCATTCCTAATGTTTATAACCTCATGACTTTTGATACCAACTTTGTGGCGCCCCAAATCCGGGTTCTCTAACCTCGATTAGGTGCTCACGATCCTATCATCATCATAAGCATTCTATAACTATTTCAAATAATAAACATACATTGTTCATTATACAAAAGTCTCAAAACATGGTCCCAAGGTCTCTCTAACCTTAACTTTAAATACACCATTTATAATACAAATAGTTTACTCAAGAAATTCCATTAGATAATAACTAATTTAACATTCATTCTAAAATTACTCCTGGATCTTGCCCTTGCCCTTGTCCTTCGCATTAGATCCTTCGGGCTTAACTGAAAATAGAGGTCATGATATAGCAAGAGTAAGCAACTAATTTGCTTCACAAGTTTATAAAGACAAAGGATATATATCATGACTTAGAAAGAAATATTTCCTTCAATGTTCAACAATAATATAAGATTGTGAAGGAACATGAATTAATAATCAACAATTGAATATTCGATAATTGAATAACATGAATCGAGTGGTTTTGAATAACCATGAACATTTGCCAAGGTGCTCGTTGATTTAAAATGGACCTTTTAAAAAGTTTTGGTATTCAAGGGATCGACCTTTCATACCCCGTGATTTATGCATAAACACTTAATAATCCGACATTGATATCATGCCTTAATCAAATTTGTCCATTTCTCGATCAAGAGTTCTTACCATATCAATTAATAAAACGGTTATTTAAAATCCATTTGATTTAACAAATTTAGATATGCTTGATCTAGCCGATACAATTAGCATAGATCTATCCCATAAACAGTTCATAAATGAAGAACTTTAATTTAATTCACGATTCAATGGCAAGAGAGCGAATTGATTGCACAAAGTGCTTAATTTCAATAATCGATAAAGACGTGAATAATCATCAATAATTATTCACTAATATGCTTTGAAAATAATAACTCAAGTTGAGTTAGGAAACTTGCCTCAATCAGAGAGTTACTGACCACTTAAATAAATTTCTATCCACTATGTAGTTAAATTATCTTCCTTTGAGAGACCTATAATTAGTCTTTCAATTAGTCAATGCATAACATCGATTATGTAATCACATAGATATCATACATTACAATAAGTTCTTATAAACATTATCATGCCTAGATAGTGTTATTATTAATTAACGACTACCTTTAATTCACATAATATTATTAACTTAGATAATATTAATTCACCTTCTAGTATTATTGGTTCACTAATAATACTTATTTACCAACATTTTATTCACTTACTAATATTATTAATCATTTAATAATATTTTATCCCTTTACTAATATTATTAATTATTTAATAATATTTTATTAGATTACTAATATTATTAATCATTTAATAATATTTTATTCACTTACTAATATTATTAATCATTTAATAATATTTTATTTAATCTCGAATATTATTATTTAATAATAATACTCTAATCTAATATTTTATTTACATAACAACATCATATTATAATATTATTAGTTTTATAATAATATTCCAATGATTTATTAAATTAATAACCTCTTATTTAATATCCATAAAAGGTCATAAGTAATATTTATTATTATAAATTACCAAAATGCCCTAAGATAGTCATGATATAATATATTATGAGCATTCAAGCATAAAAATCATATATTTTTCTCATTAAAGGCATCATATAACTATTTATTTCCTTTTATTCATAACCTAATCATTTTTAGGAAAAATAGCAAACTGATTCCAAAAATTCTCAACACGGATTTTAACAGAATATGAACCAACAATGATCCTCTAATTTTTCTAGAATTTTAGAAAATGATTTACTATTTTTAAAGTATCCAAAACACTCGGATCTTGCTCTATTTTTCATAAATTAAGTTTTACTCAGAAAAATCTGAAATTTTCAGGGTATGCTCTCTTAACATATATGAAGCTACTGTAAACATTTTGGAAGTTTTGAGGTGTATACACGATGAGATATTCGTAGGATAATATTTACGGAGTCCTTTACGGAAATAGTCATTACGCACAATATATAACTTTCAAACGTGTCCGTGTCGTTTTTTCCTATGCGTAGATAACTTCATAAGGTACCTCTGTAATATTTTTCCGGATTTTTACAAGACAAGGAACTGACCGAAACAGCCTCATGAAAAACAAGTCAAGTAGCTGATTTAGAGTTTCAAAGCTTTAGCATATAAAGTGGACTGTTTTGGGAAAAATAATCTTAAAGGTTTCAAAACTTACTAGATTTGTGATCTACCACTTGGGTTTACTAGATAACTCATGTATCTAGCACCCCCCTTCGACGGATCATAATTCCAAGTTGTAGAACTTGAGTTACACAAGATTTAGTGGGAGAAAAACAAGAGTTTTCACCCTTGGAGAACATATGCTCATTTTCTTCCCCTAAGCCTTAGATCCAACACTCAAGATACTTAGTTCCATGCATGATGGTATGTATAACTAGTGTATCTTGAGTATTTGTACATAACCCCATCAAAACTCAAGCTATCAAAACAAGGTAAGAGAAGAAGATGAAGGTACATTATACCTTGACTTAGTGGCTACCTTCCTTGATTTTCCAAAGTAACTAATAAACTTAGGGGGCATAAACAACTAGCACTCCAATATTTTTTTCTTTCTATGGATGAAATTCTCTCTTTCTTTTCTCTCTTTGAAGTTGGCTAGCTTGGGAGCAAGAGATAGAAGAAGAAGATGAAGAAGATGGAGAGAAAATGAAATGTTGGAATCTGAATGAAGTGTTGGAAGAATGAGATGTGCATTCAAAATGTAATGGGCAATTCATTATTAATTCTCCCACAATCATTTTGTTGCCCATTAGGTAAAACACTTTGTATTATTACTTACCTTAGGTTAAACATGATTAAATGTGCATAATGGAGTGGCAACCAATGGGAGCCTTACAACATTGTCCTTATGTTTAATCATGTCTACTAATGGACAAGCTAGATTAATTATTCCACTTAGGATCCTCATAATATCCACCATTTAGCTTTTATTTTAAATGCCCAATTTTGATTAATCAAATGTCTAGAATACCCCCAATCAAGTGGGCTAAGTATTGGATTACATTTTATTTTCATTGGGCTTTTTCTTTTTAATTGATTTGGGCTAGATAAAAACATAGTCCAACAATTTTAATAATGTTACCTAATTTGATAATTTAGGGCTTTCATCTCCAATCATATGAAGTTTAATTACTTATACATATGATTTTATCTCATAACCTAATTAGATTTACAAGAATTAGGTTTAAAATTATTAGTCACTTGAAATACTAAGTTTACCCACTTAAGTTAGTATACATATAAAATACTAACTTTTTCGTGTTACCATAACCCTTAGGTTATTTAATATCTTTACCTAATGTATAATTAGGTCACAAGGCTTTCATTTTTAATGAAATCCATAAATGTATGTATCCATATATAACACAAAGTAAAAAAAAATGTACATACATATGTGGTGACTTAAAATTCACGGTTATTACATCGATCTTCGATTCGGATATCATCAATTTGAAGATTAGGCGAGGATATTCCAAAGACCTGCATCTTGAGAACTTCAGATGCGGGCATTATGAATTCTTAGTCATATCTTTTGGATTGACTAATGCTCTTGCGGCTTTAATGGATATGATGAACTGAGTATTCAAGGAATATTTGGATCAGTTCGTTGTTGTCTTTATTGATGACATCCTCATATATTCCAAAAGTCATGAAGATCATGAGCACCATTTGAAGCTGGTACTCCAAAGGCTTCGTGAAAACAAGCTATATGCCAAGTTGAAGAAATGTGAGTTCTAGCTTGAGGAAGTAGCATTCCTTGGGCACATGGTGTCGAAACATGGAGTATCTGTTGACCCAGCGAAGATTGAAACAATACAAAGTTGGGAGCCACTGAAGATGGTGACCGAAGTACGTAGCTTTCTGGGCTTAGCTGGTTATTATCGGACATTCGTGGAAGGATTTTCTCGAATTGCTACTCCATTAACTCAGCTGACTCGGAAAGATACAAAATTCGTATGGAGTGAGGAATGCGAGAAGAGTTTTCAAGAGCTTAAGAGGAGACTCATTTCGGCACCTGTTTTGACAATACCATCTGGTTCAGATGGATTTGTTATCTACAGCGATGCTTTGGGCAAAGGGTTAGGATGTGTTCTTATGCAACATGAGAAAATCATAGCCTATGCCTCGCGATAACTTAAAGAGTATGAGACGAATTATCCTACTCATGATCTAGAGTTGGCAGCAGTCGTTTTCGCGCTAAAGATTTGGAGGCACTATCTATATGGGGAGAAAGTGGAGATATATTCAGATCATAAAAGCCTCAAATATTTTTTCACCCAAAAGGAACTTAACATGCGGCAACGACGTTGGCTCGAGCTGTTGAAAGATTACGACCACACTATTCAATACCATCCTGGAAAAACAAACGTAGTAGCTGACGCATTGAGTAGAAGATCATATGCTGGAACGAGTGCGATAATTTCAAGTATACGCATAGAACCAACTTTAATCGATAAAGTTAAAGTTGCTCAAGCCACAGACCCGGAGCTGATGCGTATGAAGAAGAAAGTACAAGAAGGTGTTATCCCAGAGGCAAGAATCTCTAATTCTGGTGTTAGTGTGATTGCTTTCTGTGCTTGAATATCTTGTTTTTCATCCAGCAGCCTGCATTCTATTCATATCAGTAAAACTGGTTAACTCAATAATATCTTGACTTGGTAATCCAGCTTGCTGCATTAAACATCCAAAGGACTTTTTGATAAGAAATAAAAATTGGACATAGTTTGTGCCTACACTTATTCAACCCCCCCTTCTAAGTGTACCTATTTAAATTTCATTTGGTATCAGAGCTTGGCTCTACTTATTTTGGTCTTAAATCTGACTTGTAGGGAAATATTCTGACATGGCAGAACTTGGAAGCGCTCATCACGAAGGTCAATCAACGAACCAACCTCCACTACTTTTTGGAACTGAGAACTATAACTTCTGGAAGTTCCGGATGAGGATATATCTTAAGCGAGACCCATGGGAATGGTGGGTGGTAAAGAATGGACCAGTAATCCAAAGAAAAGATGATGGTACTCCAAAAACTCTACTCGAGATGGACTCAACTGAAACCTACATGGTGTATGTAAGACCCCGAAATTTTTTAAATAAAAAGGAATTTCCTTTATTTATTATTTTGAAATAGTAAGGGTGGATTTGATTAATGTGGTTAGTTATGGGTAAAATGCATAAATATTTTAAATAAGCAAGTGGTGATATAATATTCATTATTGTCGGAGAATATTCGTTTGGTCGTGGAATATTAATCGCTTGTCGAGAATATTAAATGCGGCGGTAGCATGACCATGTGTGGGCCCCATAACTGGAAAGCGATTGGAAGAAGAAAGCGACAAAAAATAAGTTGTTTAAAAATAACAGGCGTAGTTGTTCTGAATTTACCTTTGTTGGAATACCCGGTGGTTAAAAACACGATGAATACGCGTTATTGCGACAAGAAGCTTTGCAGTATTGCACCAATTATTGATTCTTACGTGAAGGCACTACTCAATAATGGTTACTGATAATTCTTGCTCAGGTATTTTATTTTATTGATTCAATAATTCTTTGCATTGATATTTTATATTTTTGTTGTTTCAATAATTGTCATTACAGTATTTTTTTCATTATCGAACCAATAATTTATATTATCTGAATAATATTATTAGATAACATTATTGGCAATGTCTAGAAAGTTCTGTCTAAAGAGAGGTTTGGTCACCTAATTGCGCGCCAATAAGGAGAAATTCTTATTGGAAAGCCTCATCTTTCCTGGGAACTGCCTAGTTGTCAATATTGTGATTCTGTAATATTATTTGTGAATAATTAATTATTGATTCATACGATGAGGAAAATATTGATTTTATGAGGATATAGATGGAGAAAATTTTTAATGTGACAATTATTGAAAATTGATATTTTATCTTTTTCTGATAAAATAATTCATTTAAATATATTATTATATTTTAATAATATAATAATGGTGATATTTTTATAATGAATGTGGAATATATGAGTATACGAGGAGAAAGAGTATTTTGTTACCAAAAATATTTAAAGCATGTTTTATGTGTAAATTGGACCCCATTTCTTGAATTGAAATTTGATTATAGCACAATAAAAGTAAATTTCATTTGTGGATTTTGGTCAATTTTTGTTTGGAATTTGGAAAACTTTCTTTCTTTACAGTTTAGAGAATTGAATTTCCTATAAAAACTCGCAAGATTTGAATTTTCTGGCAAAAGGGCTATTTATTATGAATTATTGAAGTTCCGAAGCTCCGAAATAATTGATTTTTGGAAGTTTAAATTATTTTAAATTAGAAAAACGTTTTTTTTATTTTTTTCTAGAAGGTTGGCATGTGTGAATTGCTGAGATTAAGATTTCAAGGAATACGTATAATATTTTTATATATATTAATATTATATTAAATTTTCTACTTTGGTGTTCTAAGCAATTTCTTATAAATAGGGTGCTTAGGTTAGAATTGAAAATCACACCAGAAACTGAAGTTTTCTCTCTCTATATTATCGAGCGTATTCTTGTGAGTATTTTGAGTATACTTTGAGTATTGCTATACGGTGCAAGTTCAAGTCATATCCTATATCCGGTGTTTCAACTAGAAATCTTGTCTTTTCGAGGTAAGGGATGTTATTTTCTTCTCAAATGATATTATTTCTTCAATATCATTATCTTTGAAATATTAGTTGGAACTTTTATCAAATTTGGAACTTTTTCATGTCGGGGTTACTATTCATGAGTTACTATTCATGAGTTACTATTCACGAGTACTATTCACGTAAGCGTGAAGATGTATTTTGTGAAATTTCTATCTTTTGGTGTGAGAGTTACTATTCACGTGATCTGAGACTATTCACGTACTACGGACTATTCATAGAAAAATGAAATTTCTTCTTTTTGTCCAAAATATCTATTACGGATACTAGCTTTGATTGTATCCATGTTTTGATCATTCTTGAATTTTACACCACTATGATTATTTTTGAGGTATTTTTGGACGTGAATAAAACAAAGTACGAATCCTTAATCCTTAATCCTTGTCATTATTCACTGGATTCGTTTCTTTAAAAAATATTTTTCATCATCCTCAGTCTTAAATGATGATATTATGGGATATCTTTGGCTGTAGTGCAAAGATGAATGATTTCGATGAATATCTTTGGCTGTAGTGCAAAGATGAATGATTTCGATGAATATCTTTGGCCGTAGTGTAAAAGATGAGCAGTGTTTAGATGAACATGACCAACTGGTGAATGTTCTTGGCTCAGAAGTGCAAGGATGAATATTTGATCTCAAATATATATTGATTGATGTTCTGAGGATAAAATAGGCGATGAACTTTAAAATTCATACATAGAAGATAGTAGTTTGCATTCTCTACTTAACTCTTCTAATGAATTATTATTTCATTGCGAATATTGATTTAAAACTTGTTGTCTATTGTATTCTATTATATTTTTCCCTGTTGAAGACTAACGATAATTTTGTTGTATATTATCTTAGTCATAATATTCTTTACTGGGCTAGTCGAGCTCACCCTTTTCCTTTTTGTTCCATTTTTCTTCTCAGGAGGCGAGAATGTAGCGAGTACTAGTCGGGGTATGGAATAAAGGTTCTAGAAAGAATTGTTTAGTAGTCCTCACCATTTTTGTAAAATAATGTATAAATAATTGTGATGAGGATTTATTTGAGTATGTATATTGTCTAGAAGACAATAATTGTTTTTTTAAACTCACAGTATATATGTTGTCGTATTTTGCACGACAAATGTATTAATAAAGTTGTAGTTATTTCTGTACCATGTATTTGGCGACTCAGAATGGGTTGGATGGAATGGACCTATTTTGGGGGCGTCACAGTGTCATACGATTCAAAAGCAATGAACACTCTCCTCAGCGGCATAGTGCAATCTGAAATAGAAAAAGTTTCTTCATGCAAGACATTAAAGGAGATTTGGGATACCCTAGTGGTAAGTCACGAAGGAACATCCAAAGTACGAGAAGTCAAGCTAAGTATGCTCATGCATGACTACGAAATGTTCAAACTGGAAAGAGATGAAACAATCAAAATGGCTCAAGCACGATTTATGGTGCTTATAAACTCTTTGAAGCTACTCGACAAGACAATTCCACAAAGCGAAATCAATCGTAAGCTACTTCGGGCTATGCCCAAAAGGTTTGCATCTAAAATTACTACTCTTTAAGACTCCGTCAATATTTCCTCTATGGATACATTAACTCTCTTTGGTGAACTA
Source organism: Panax ginseng (assembly GCA_020205605.1). Lineage (NCBI taxonomy): Eukaryota > Viridiplantae > Streptophyta > Magnoliopsida > Apiales > Araliaceae > Panax > Panax ginseng. The sequence continues at coordinate 129,838,709 of CM035139.1, read as the reverse complement.
GAAGAATATGAACATCAATTGAAAATATATGATGACGAGGAAGAAGTTCCTCGAAAGAAAGTACTAGCTCTAAATGTAGGAATTAAACAAGAACTCGAAAATAACTCGGATGATGAAATAGTCATGATATCAAGGAGACTTAAGGGGCTACTTCAACGAAAGAATCAAAGGAAAAATACTTTCAACGCAAACAAATACAAAGCCAAGCCAACCGAGGAAACTTGTTTCGATTGTAGACGACCTGGTCACTTCAAAAAGGATTGTTTCCAACTCAAAAACAAAGGAAAGCCAGGCAACAAGGAGTTCAAAAAGCACAAAGCATTTCTAACATGGAGTGATGATGAAGAATCCGAAATGGAAATAGATGCAAACGATGAACTGGCTCAAATATGCTTCATGGGACTTGAAGGTGAATCCAGTGAGGTACCTTTCCCTGATAGTATTACTTTGAAACAAGAAAATGAAAAATTAAAAGAAAAAAATATGTACTTAAAAGATCTAGTAAACACTCTAATGAGTGAAGTGGAAGCACTAATAGATGAAAAGAAAGATTCGGAAAAAGCAACAAACACAAATGAGGAAAAGGTTTTAGCAGCAAAGAATGATTATTTAGAAAATTTTAATAAAATATTGTTCAACAAGGTTAAACATCTAAATAATGAAGTTGAAAATTTTTAAAACAAGAGATAGAGATGAGAGATGTGTGCATTGATGCATTTGGCGATGAATCAAGTAATAAAACACCTCCAACTAATGACCTACAAAAGGAAATAGAATCGTTAAAAATCTCTCGAGCTAAATTTGTTCATGAGGAAGAAAACCTAAATGTCATGCTAGGAAAACAAAGACCCAGTTATGATAAACAAGGCATAGGTTACAACCCAACATATAGGAAAGAAGTTGAAATGCTAAAATCTAAATCATCATTTAAATTAAATTATTGCACTTCTTTTACCTCTTGCAAAAATTGTGGCATTAAAGGACACTTAGAGATAAACTGCTCACGAAAGAAAAATCGAAGTAAAGCCATATGGATAAAGAAAAATGATTTGATTTCAACTAACACAAGTGGACCCAAAAAGATATGGGTACCAAAACTATAAATTGTATCTCTCTTATACAGGTATGTCTTAAAGCCAAAGTATTTTCTCAAAAGTGGATCCTTGACAGCGGATGTTCACGACATATGACAGGAGACAAATCTAAGTTTGTGGAACTAAATGTCAAAAAGAAACATTGAACAGTCACATTCGGTGATAATCGGTCATGCGAAATAATTGGGAAAGGTAAAATTGGTAATGGTAAGGTTAACATTAATAATGTTCATCTTGTTAAAGGTCTAAAATTCAATCTCATCAGTGTTAGTCAATTAATGGATAATGGACATCAAGTAAAGTTTGAAAAAGATAAATGTACAATTTCACATGGTACTAACAATGCTTCTCTAGTTGCCCAAAGAGAAGGGAATATATATACTCTTGATTTTGAGAGACAGAAGGAAGAATTATGTCTTGCAACCATTCAAGATGAAGTGAATCTATGGCATTGAAGGATGGGACATGTTCAAATGGACCTCATCAAGAAGTTGTCATCAAAGAACTTAGTAAGAGGATTACCTAAAATGAATTTCGAGAAGAAAGGTATATGCGAACCTTGTCAACTTGGAAAACATGTAAGAACATCATTCACAGTCAAAAACATGGTATCAACTTCTTCTCCCTTACAATTGCTTCACCTCGATTTATTTGGACCTGAAAGGCATGCTAGTCTAAACGGTAAATTCTATGCTTTTGTGATAGTCGATGATTTCTCTAGATATACATGGGTACTATTCCTTAGAACAAAAGATGAGGCATTTAAAGAGTTTGAAAAACTGATTAAAAATTTGGAGACCAAATATAGTCTTAATCTTATATGAATAAGAAGTGACCATGGTACTGAATTTGAAAAGGATTTTATCACATTCTGTAATCAAAAACAAATCTCTCATGAATTTTCAGCACCTAGAACTCCACAACAAAATGGAGTGGTAGAAAGGAAGAATAGAACATTTCAAGAAACAGCTAGAACGCTAATTCAGGAAAGTACACTCCCTAAGAAATTTTGGGCCGAAGCTGTGAACACAGCATGTTATGTGCTAAATAGAGCATTGATTCGTCCAATCATTTTGAAAACACCATATGAATTATTAAATAATCGGCTTCTTAACATAAGTTATTTCAAAGTGCTTGGATCTAAATGCTTTATTCTTAACACTAATGGAAATCTAGGCAAGTTTAATGCTAGATCATATGAAGGAATATTCATCGGCTATTCACAAAATAGTAGAGCATATCACATTTATAATGTACAAAAGATGTGTATCGAAGAATCTATACATGTCAAATTTAACGAATCTAACCATGATATTCCAAAAGAAAGAGAAGAAGATGCAGGAAACTTAGAGACTGCTGCAAATCCAGCCTACCAGATAAAGCAAAACAACAAGATCATGGAATCAATCCAGCAAGATGAATTGGAAGAGAAACAGGACCTAGACTCTATCCAGCAAGCTGAATCCAAAAATCAGGAACATATCCAGCAAGCCAAAATGGATGAACAACAAGACCACAATTCTGAATCTACTGAAGAAGTAATACATGATATTCAACTTCCAAAATCAGCAAGATACATCAAAAACCATCCACCTGAGAACATCATTGGAAACATAAATGACAAAGTTATGACAAGAAGAAAAGCACAAAATATGTGTGTTTTCTCAGCATTTCTATCCCAAATTGAACCAAAGAACGCCAAAGAAGCCATACTTGATGAGAGTTGGCTTCTAGCTATGCAGGAGGAGCTACAACAATTTGAAAGATGTCAAGTGTGGGAGTTAATCCCTCCCCCAAAAGATGTGTCCATTATTGGAACTAAATGGGTCTTCAAAAACAAGCTTGACGAGTACGGAATAATTACAAGAAACAAAGCGAGATTAGTAGCTCAAGGATACAACCAACAAGAAGGAATAGACTATGAAGAAACATTTGCCCCAGTAGCCCACTTGGAATCTATTCGTATACCACTAGCATTCGCTTATTTCAAAAAGTTCAAGCTACACCAAATGGACGTCAAAAGAGCCTTCCTCAATGGGTACATAAATGAAGAAGTATATGTAAAACAGCAACCTAGATTTGAGCATGACAAGTTCCAACATTACATATAAGAACTCAAGAAGGCACTCTATGGACTCAAACAGGCCCCAAGGGCTTGGTACGAAAGATTAAGTAAGTATCTCCTATCAAATGGGTTCATATGAGGTAAAATCGACTCCACTCTTTTTATTAAACGTCAAAATAAAGATATTATTATTGTACAAATATATGTAGACGATATAATATTTGGTGCTACTAATAATTTTCTTTGTGAGTGGTTTTCCAAATGCATGCACAAGGAGTTTGACATGAGCTTGATGGGAGAACTTAACTACTTTCTGGGCCTTCAAATTAAACAAAATCATGAAGGTATATTCATTCATCAAACCAAGTACACAAAAGAGTTACTTAAGAGATTCGGATTTGATAATTCAAATTCAAAGACCACACCAATGAGTACTTCAATAAAACTCACAGCAGATGAAAGAGGTACGGATGTAGAGGTAACAAAATAAAGAGGTATGATTGGATCCTTATTATATTTAACTACTTCTAGACCTGATATAATGTACAGTGTGTGTCTATGTGCTCGATTTCAGACCAAACCCAAAGAATCCCACTTATAGGCTGTTAAACGAATATTTAAATATTTGAGTGGTACGATAAATTTAGGATTGTTCTACCCAAAATGTGACAATTTTGATCTAATGGGTTATTCAGATGCCGACTATACAGGCTGTCAAATAGATAGAAAAAGCACAAGCGGTGCCTGTACATTTTTGGGACAAAGTCTTGTTTCATGGCACAACAAGAAGCAAATGTCAGTCACTCTATCCACCACTGAGGGTGAATATTTAGCAATGAGCAGGAGGTTCTTTGCTCCCAAATCTCGTGGATCGTCAAACAACGTGCAATTTTGACATCATATGTGAAATCGTGCCCATATCTTTGTGATAATACAAGCGACTCCAGAGTTTGGTGTTCACGATCCACAATATAAATAACATTTAACTACCCATAATCTATATAGATAGTATCTTACATAAGTTTTTATCAGAGTTTTATAATACATCACCCAGGTTTTCTAACCTTAACTTTACAAACATACCCTTTAGATATACAAAAAGGGTTTACAATACAACATATTAAATATGTTTAACATAACTAGTTTATTACAACGCCTTTGCCTTTATTCTTCACAGCACCTCCTGCCACTTCGTCCCTAGCTGAAATGTTTTATTTAGCAAGGGTGACCAACAAATTTGCCCCGCAAGTTAATACATACAATAAATGTATAAGTATTCAAATCACCAGACTATCTATTTTGATAGAATGAAACCAAAGTTCAGGGAACTTTGAAATAACTGAACAAATCGTTATTCAATAACAAGTCTTCTCGTATTCTATATAACATAATAATTCAATAATGAAAGAGTACAACGCTTTCAAAGTTTCTACGATATTCAAATGAATAATCAAGAATCAATTCTATGAATGAAATATTTCTCGATTTATCTTGAAGCGATCCATTGGATCTTGAACTTCTCTTCTCGAGTAACTATCAAAGTTATACTTTGATATACCCAGTGTATCGATAATAGTAAAGATTAAATCATACCCCTCTGCAAGTATAACAAGTGATCAAATTTTATTATACCCTATATTATGCATAATATTTAAGTAAGCATGTATAATGATCGAATATACGATTTAATGATATTCCCTTTTTATAAAAGGTTGTTCTTCTCGATCTCGTAATCAAGATTTTGATTTAACAAACGAAATCTTGTGATTTCAAATTTATTTACTTCTCGATCTTAGCCGAAATAATTGGCATCGATCTATCAATAATAATTGAATTCTCTTCTCGAACTTATCAAGTTCTAACTAATATTCGTCTAGCCAGAATAATTAGCTAAGACATTTCTCAGTATAATTTGATAATAAACAAGAATTATCTGTATTGTCAATTCTAACTTCTACAGATATGAATATCCAACAACAGTTATTCTACAAATATATATTTCTGAATCAATAATTCAATTTGAATTATTAAGCATGCACTAACTGCGAATAATCAACAATAAATTCCCTGGATGTGGTGTAATTAGCAATAATTAACCACTATAATAATTGAATAATTTAACTCAAGGTTGAGTTAGGAAACTTGCCTCTTCCGCTGATTACAGCTACACAAAATACTTATCTGCTTTCGAAAGACCTATAACCAATAATATCGGTCTTACAATTAGCACAATTATTCATAATACGTAATAATTTGTAGTTCACGGTCAAACTTCTCCTAGGCACATTACCACATAGCCACATCGATTGTTTATAACCTATATAAACACATAACAAGTCTAACTATATCGATGCTGGTTGGACTTGGTCCATTCTCGATTGTTACGGTCACCCTATCCAAACAATTAACACATTGATTGTCCATTAAACTTGGTCTCTAAGCTTCAATATTAATTTAGATAAGTCAATTATCAATTATAATATTTTTCTAAGCTTTTAATAATTATCAAGCAATTATTATAATTTATAATAATTTTTCAAACATCGAAATCATTTTTAAATGATTTAATTCTCAAATAATCTTATCATTATTAATATTTAATAATATTAAAATATTAATAACATACTTGTCAAAATATTAAAGTTATTATCAATAACTTAAAATATTTTTAAATCAACAATATTCCACTTAAATGATTTTTAAAGTAATTAAAATCATTTTCAAATCACCACCATTAATATATAAATATTAATGAAATTATCATCTAAATATTAAAAGTCATTAATTATAACTTAAAATATTTTTAAACTATTTTTCTCATTGTTAAATGATTTTTAAATCAATAAAATCATTTTTAATTCATTTATTTAATATCATAATTAAATAAATCAAATATCATTAATATTAATTTATTAATGAAAATTCTCCAAAAATATTGAAAATTATATTTTATAATTTAAAATATTTTCTAACACTTTATTCTCAATTAAAATGATTTTTAAATCATTTAAATTATTTTAATCTTATTTATTTAATTTAATAATTAAATAAATCTAATATCATTAATATTAAATTATTAATGAAAATTCTCCAAAAATATTAAAAGTTACATTTTATAACTCAAAATATTTTTAAATACATTTTTCTTATTTAAAATGATTTTTCATAATATTAAATCATTTTTCTCTAATTTATTTAATACACTAATTAAATAAATTAAATACCTTTAATATTTAAATAATTATAAATATTAAAGAAAAATATTTCAATTGGTCAGAAATTATTTTTCATAATTTAAAATAATTTTTAAAACCATTTTTACTAATTTTTAGAATTTATTTCTAATTTTTATTAATTTCCGGAAATTCTGAAAATAAAATTAATTAAAACCGTCGCTAATAGCCTATAGCGACACAAAGCGTCGCTGTTGGTGTTCTTGAGCTCAAGAACACTGACAGCTTCGTGTTTAAGGGTCATCGTTTGGTAGCTTTTAATTAATTCTGACATGATCGAGTTTCGGGCTAACTAAAAGTTTGTTATTGTAGTATAAATGTAACACTACAATATCTAATCAACAATTTGGTCAACCAACATCACAACAAGGAGATCTAGACCTCCAAAGTTTCTGTCAGGCGGTTTTTGGGCCAAAACAGATTCGAGTTGCCACTTTCAAGCTTAATTATTTACGCTTTACATTTCATTGTTTTATTGATATTAAAGTTCAAACATATAGTCGATGTGTCAAGGAACAATACCATACCAACAAATCAGTCCAAAAATAAACAAACACAACCTATCAAGCGGTCAACTTATGTCAAAAAATTCGTGCAAGTACTTTTCTGGAATTTCCAGAAATTCAAATTATGGTTGTTTGGCCTACTTTGACTGCTTGTTACACTCGATCTATTGATCAAATATATGATATAAAGCCATAAATCTATAAACAAGATACCAGGCTACACATGTATTACAAAAATAACATCATAAACCAAAACGTCTAACATATCAAGAGGCTTAAAAAATTGTCGGGACGTTGTTTTGAACATTCTGGGTCGCCTTGATTTTCATCCGATCGACCTCGGTCAACGTTGTTTGACCCTAAATAACTTGAAATCCAAACTATCTAATGGTTTGCACTACAACAACTTGATTAAAGACCATATGCCGTGCTACGGATCCAAACAATAAAACAAGAAAACTCAAACACGAGCACGGATCTATGACTTTTTGACATTAGCTTGTCGGATCACGAGATCGTGTTCTTGACAGTTTTTGAAAAACACCAAATTAAAGCACTTTGATGCTATGGATATATGTTTGATCATCATAGATCAACATAAAACATCCTCTAGCATTAATCCAAACACATAAACATGAACTCTGTCTTAGCAACATGGATCAAAAATAAAAGTAGGTTTTATACCTTCTTGACCAAACTTTGATCTTGATCTTTCCAATTTTTTTTTTTGGTGTTTCTAGGATGTATTTGGTGACTGATTTACTAAACAAATTCGGAGGTTTGGGAAGGAGAGAGAGTTGGTAAGAGCAAGAGAGAAAAATGGCCAAATTTATGACTTTTTCTCACTCCTAAATCTATATATATGATGATATGTTGCAAGATCTGGTCTTGCTGTCCAATGGTGGTTTGTTTGCTGAGATTTTATGTCTCTTAAGTCAACATAGTTGGTGACCTAATAAAGTTGTTGGACAATTTTGCAAATTAACTTAAAAAAATCCCATAAAGGGCATTTAGGTCATTTCCTTTTATTTCTAGATTTCTCATTTGTTGCAAACCCTTAGGGTTTAGGGTTTGAGCATACTAAAATTTAGGGTTTGGACAAATTTAGGGTTTAGGTTTTTAACCCTCAAATATTTAGCAACTTGGATTTCAAAAATTTTCTAATTAAATTTTAAAATAGAAAATTTTGATTTCTAAATTATAATTAGGGCTTCCTAATTATTTTTGTAATTTCCCAATCATGAATCATTATTTTGCTAATTAGGACTATTTTATCCTAATTAAAATTGCTAATTTAACACTTAGGGTCAAATTTGTACATTATAATTTATAACCCAAAAATTAGGGTTTTAAATAGAAAAATAATATTTCAATTTTTAGAAATTAGATTTCCCAATTAGATTAGGGTTTCTAATAACTTGACAATTAGGATTTATATTTCCTAATTAACATTGCAATTATAGCAATTAAATCCACCACTGTACAATTAGGGTTCAAAATGGTCATTAGGGTTTTCAACCCACAAATTAGGGTTTCTTAAAATAGAAAGTTACCATACAAAAATATAATTAGAGATTTCTAACCATATTTAAGTTTAATGAATACTTTAGGCATGCTAATAAAAATTAGGGTTGCCTAATTAGGGTTTACAATTCCCGGTTTTGAAATTAGGGTTCCTTAACGTACAATTAGGGTTTTTAACTGTACATTTTATTTTCTAAATTTAAGATTAGGGTTTTAAATCCCTTATTAAGGTTTATTAATATTAAACCTTATCCAGTCAACCATTGATCAACATTTCTATACAGTCCAAACACATAATCAACAATACAATTATTTTAATTGTATTTTCTACCAAATCCTATCCAGAAAATTAGGGTTAGGGTTTTCTAAAAGTCATTAAGCACAACTCTACTCTAATTTCTCAGTCAAAACATATATTGACTAATTCTCGAGACTTGTCTCACAAATTCTCACTACAATATTAACAGTCAATGTCAATATTAATAAAAAAAAATTATTCGTAAAATTTTAATTATTCAAAATCTCGGGTTATCACATTCACCCCTCCTTAAAAGGATTCCGTCCTCGGAATCACCTCTTTCTTATTCTCTACAATCTTTTAAAGTTGTATTATCAATTCATTTTTATCAACACAATATTAAATTGTGTCTTAATTTCTAACTTGAGACTTGAATCTATAAAAGAAAACAATTCTCAGCTATATTAAACTAATATTACTCGCGTAATTAAATATTAAGCAAAATCGTTACCTGCTGCTACCTCAGAGTAGAGCATCTTTGCCTCCAAATAATGGTCATGTTAAATGTCGCGGCGGTTGATCTTCTGGTCATGCAGGTCCTCGGATTGCCAAGGTTCCACTACCAGGTCCCTTATTGGCGCTTTCCTTCTCAGCATTTCTCTTCGGACAGTTCCTTACCTGATGGTCAGTCGATCCACAGGCATAACAACCTTGTATCTTCTTCGGATTGGGACAATTTGGCGACATGTGGCCCTCTTGTCCGCAGTTATAACAAACCCCCTTCCTCTTCAGACAAACACCAGTGTGGTTCTTTCCACAATTCGCACAAGGCTCTGCTCCTTTCCTATTCCCTTCAATTTTACTACCAGATTGGGTATTCTCGCTCCACTTCCTCTTGTTTGGGTTACTACCACCGATGCTTCCACCCTCATTGGTCTTCTTCTTCTTCTCCGATAAAAAATGAGATCTGACCTCGCTTCCTCCTTCAAAGAATTAATGCTTTCTCCATTAGAGCCGCTTAAAAGTGTTGATCCCAAAGACATACTACTACTTTGTTATAAATTCGGCTTCAATCCGTTCTCGAATCTTCTTGCTTTTCGCTTCGTATCCACGATGAGGTGCAAATCGCGCGCCAATTCGTTGAATTTAGCAAAGATACTCAAAGCAGACATATTCTCCGCTTAAGTTCCAAGAACTTAACTTCCATCCGAAGCTTGATACTTTCGGTGAGAAGTAGTTCTCAAAGAACAACTCCTTAAATCTTGTCCACGACACCACCTCTGTACCAGCTCTTGCTTGGTTTGTCTCCCACCAATAATTGGCTTCTCCCTTCATTAGATAAGTTGCAAAAGCCGTCTTTTGCTCTTCCGCCACTCGTGCAATGATGAACGCTTTCTCCATTTCCTTCACCCAAGTCTGGGCTTCAATCGGATCCGTAGTCCCCTTGAATTCAGGCGGTCCTACCGCTTTAAAATCCTTAAAATTAGCCAAAATGTCGGTTGACTGATTCCTTAGTCTTCCCCTGGCTGGAGCCCTATTTTCCATAGCTTGGGCCAGCATATCCACAAAATTCTGCATCGGGTCAGCTTGACCTCTTTCATTATTTACAGATTGCTCTTCTCTTTGGTTCCGATTCTGTCGTCTAGGCGGCATGATCTGATTTAAATGAAAATATTATATTAATATTCTTTCTCTTTACAAATTCTTAACACAATAAGAATTCAACACATAATTTTCAAGTATTCGCATATTTATTTAAATAGCACATAGTACCTATAGTACTTAACACATATAACTATCCCTTTAAAATAATACTAGGGTTAACACACACAACTTTACAAAAGTTGCAATTCTCCAACTTTACACAAAAAGTTGACATTCCCCATTTTCATATTACTATTTCCAGTTCATCAAACTTACCACACTTATGAGTTCATTAACTTGCCACAATTATATTAGTGTATGAACTTATCCTAGTCAGACCTTTGGCGTCCATTCGTTGAGGGGTTCAAAACATTTCATATAATTATGAGTCATTAATTTATCATAAGTATGAGTTTTAAGAACTCACAAATTTATCTTAATCTTATATTCATATAGAAAATAAAGATTTTATTCATTACAAACATATATTTACATATGTTTACACATTGTTATCGATATTACAACGCTTAATATCAAAAGCTTCTACCAAAAGATATTACACTTATATCTTAATTATCTATCGACCACTGCCTTCTCCAGTCTTCTTCTTGCTGGGACACTTGTTAAATCCGTGCCCCGTTTGCCCACATGAAAAACATTTCCTCAAATTTGGCTTAGGACAATGCAGAGAAATATGTCCTTCCTGCTTGCAGTTGAAGCATACATTCTTCCACATCATGCATTCTCCAGCGTGAGTCTTTCCACACTTGATACAAGCTTGCTTCTTCTTCGGGTTTGAATTTCCAGAGTTGTCGCTGTCTTTGTTTCTCTTCCTTTTCTTCTTGTCTTTTTTGCTGGTTCCTTCAGACGATCCACCACCTTCAGCCTTCATCCTTTCAACCTGCGCCCTGAGCTCATTCCGTTCTTCTGTCATTTCACGTAATGCCCGCTCCGTTTTCCACAACTCCTCCAAGAGAAATACCTTGCTTCGGAGTTCCTGGACTTCCACAGATAGCTGATCTTGTTCACCAACCTTGATCTTATTCTTTAGTTCCACCTTAGCTTCTTTAGACTCCGCCTCCTCATCACCACTTAGATACATCTCAGGATAATCGTCATGATCACTCCCAAGATTGATCATTGGGTTCATCTTTCCCCACTCTTCAACGAGACTCACTTATGTCTTTGGCACTCGACCATCGGCCTTTGGGTGCAACAACCAGGCAGCATCTCCGCACTCCATTTCGTCTTTTCCAGACATCCTACAATCAGTTTAAACAACTTGATTAGTACTTCACCAGTACAAACTTCTCACACTATGTGTCCACTTTTCTCACTATCATTGCACTTTGGCAATCTCTCACTTAGTACTCTATTTGAGTATTCTCTATCTCGCTTTTGGTTATAATCCTAGGGTTTTTCCCCACCCCACTTAAGGTTTATAACCTACGGCTCTGATACCAACCTGTGACGCCCCCAAATTCGGGTTACCTGACTCCCGAGTTTGGTGTTCACGATCCACAATATAAATAACATTTAACTACCCATAATCTATATAGATAGTATCTTACATAAGTTTTTATCAGAGTTTTATAATACATCACCCAGGTTTTCTAACCTTAACTTTACAAACATACCCTTTAGATATACAAAAAGGGTTTACAATACAACATATTAAATATGTTTAACATAACTAGTTTATTACAACGCCTTTGCCTTTATTCTTCATAAAGACCTCCCGCCACTTCGTCCCTAATTTGAAATGTTTTATTTAGCAAGGGTGAGCAACAAATTTGCCCATGCAAGTTAATACATACAATAAATGTATAAGTATTCAAATCACCGGACTATCTATTTTGATAGAATGAAACCAAAGTTCGGGAACTTTGAAATAATCGAACAAATCGTTATTCAATAACAAGTCTTCTCGTATTCTATACAACATAATAATTCAATAATGAAAGAGTACAACGCTTTCAAAGTTTCTACGATATTCAAATGAATAATCAAGAATCAATTCTATGAATGAAATATTTCTCCAGATTTATCTTTGAAGCGATCCATTGGATCTTGAACTTCTCTTCTCGAGTAACTATCAAAGTTATACTTTGATATACCCAGTGTATCGAGATAACCGTAAAGATTAAATCATACCCCTCAAGCAAGTATAATAAGTGATCGAATTTTATTATACCCTATATTATGCATAATATTTAAGTCACAAGAATGATCGAATATACGATTTAATGATATTCCCTTTTTATAAAAGGTTGTTCTTTCTCGATCTCGTAATCAAGATTTTGATTTAACAACGAAATCTTGTGATTTCAAATTCTATTTACTTCTCGATCTTATCGAAATAATTGGCATCGATCTATCAATAATAATTGAATTCTCTTCGAACTTATCAAGTTCTAACTAATATTCGCTCAGCGAATAATTAGCTAAGACATTTCTCAAAGATAATTTGACAATAAATGTGAATTATCGTATTGTCAATTCTAACTTCTGAGATATGAATATCCAACAAATGTTATTCTACAAATATATATTTCGAATCAATAATTCAATTTGAATTATTAAGCATACTAATTAACTGCGAATAATCAACAATAAATTCCACGGATGTGGTGTAATTAGCAATAATTAACCACTATAATAATTGAATAATTTAACTCAAGGTTGAGTTAGGAAACTTGCCTCTTCCGCTGATTACAGCTACACAAAATACTTATCTGCTTTCGAAAGACCTATAACCAATAATATCGGTCTTACAATTAGCACAATTATTCATAATACGTAACACTGTAGTTCATAGTCAAACTTCTCCTAGGCACATTACCACATAGCCACATCAGTGTTTATAACCTATATAAACACATAACAAGTCTAACTATATCACCGGTTGGACTTTCCATCCATTCTCGGTGATTCTAGTCACCCTATCCGATAATTAACACATTGATTGTCCATTAAACTTGGTCTCTAAGCTTCAATATTAATTTAGATAAGTCAATTATCAATTATAATATTTTTCGTAAGCTTTTAATAATTATCAAGCAATTATTATAATTTATAATAATTTTTCAAACATCGGAATCATTTTTAAATGATTTAATTCTCAAATAATCTTATCATTATTAATATTTAATAATATTAAAATATTAATAACATACTTGTCAAAATATTAAAGTTATTATCAATAACTTAAAATATTTTTAAATCAACAATATTCCACTTAAATGATTTTTAAAGTAATTAAAATCATTTTCAAATCACCACCATTAATATATAAATATTAATGAAATTATCATCTAAATATTAAAAGTCATTAATTATAACTTAAAATATTTTTAAACTATTTTTCTCATTGTTAAATGATTTTTAAATCAATAAAATCATTTTTAATTCATTTATTTAATATCATAATTAAATAAATCAAATATCATTAATATTAATTTATTAATGAAAATTCTCCAAAAATATTGAAAATTATATTTTATAATTTAAAATATTTTCTAACACTTTATTCTCAATTAAAATGATTTTAAATCATTTAAATTATTTTAATCTTATTTATTTAATTTAATAATTAAATAAATCTAATATCATTAATATTAAATTATTAATGAAAATTCTCCAAAAATATTAAAAGTTACATTTTATAACTCAAAATATTTTTAAATACATTTTTCTTATTTAAAATGATTTTTCATAATATTAAATCATTTTTCTCTAATTTATTTAATACACTAATTAAATAAATTAAATACCTTTAATATTTAAATAATTATAAATATTAAAGAAAAATATTCAATTGGTCGTAAATTATTTTTATAATTTAAAATAATTTTAAAACCATTTTACTAATTTTTAGAATTTATTTCTAATTTTTATTAATTTCCTAAATTCGAAAATAAAATTAATTAAAACCGTCGCTAATAGCCTATAGCGACATTAAAGCGTCATTGTTGGTGTTCTTGAGCTCAAGAACACTAACGACATTTTTCGTGTTTAAGGGTCATCGTCAATAGGCTTTAATTCACATGACATGATCAAGTTCGGCTAACTAAAAGTTTTATATGTAGTATAAATGTAACACTACAATATCTAATCAACAATTTGGTCAACCAACATCACAACAAGGAGATCTAGACCTCCAAAGTTTACATCAAAGGTTTCGGGCCAAAAACAGATTCGAGTTGCCACTTTCAAGCTTAATTATTTTCGCTTTCGCATTTCATTGTTTATGTGATATTAAAGTTCAAACATATAGTCGATGTGTCAAGGAACAATACCATACCAACAAATCGGTCCAAAATAAACAAATCACAACTTATCAAGCGGTAAACTTATGTCGAAAAATTAAATGCAAGTAAGTTTTTCGGAATTTCAAAAATTCAAATTATGGTTGTTTGGCCTACTTTGACTGCTTGTTACACTCGATCTATTGATCAAATATATGATATAAAGCCATAAATCTATAGACAAGATACCAGGCTACACATGTATTACAAAAATAACATCATAAACCAAAACGTCTAACATATCAAGAGGCTTAAAAAAATTGTCAGACGTTGTTTCGAACATTCTGGGCTGCCCAGATTTTCATCCAGTCAACCTCGGTCAACGCTGTTTGACCCTAAATAACTTGAAATCCAGCTATCTAATGGCTGCACTACAACTTGCAGATTAAAGACCATATGCCAGGCTACGGATCCAAACAATAAAACAAGAAAACTCAAACACAGGCACGGATCTATGGCACCTGACATTAGCTTGTCAGACCACAGATCGTGTTCTTGACAGTTTTTGAAAAACACCAAATTAAAGCACTTTGATGCTATGGATATATGTTTGATCATCATAGATCAACATAAAACATCCTCTAGCATTAATCCAAACACATAAACATGAACTCTGTCTTAGCAACATGGATCAAAAATAAAAGTAGGTTTTATACCTTCTTGACCAAACTTTGATCTTGATCTATCCAATCTGTTTTTTTTTTTTTTTGATGTTTCTAGGATGTATTTGGTGACTGATTTACTAAACAAATTCGGAGGTTTGGGAAGGAGAGAGAGTTGGTAAGAGCAAGAGAGAAAAATGGCCAAATTTATGACTTTTTCTCACTCCTAAATCTATATATATGATGATATGTTGCAAGATTTGGTCTTCTTTGTCCAATGGTGGTTTGTTTTTTGAGAGATTTTATGTCTCTTAAGTCAACATAGTTGGTGACCTAATAAAGTTGTTGGACAATTTTGCAAATTAACTTTAAAAAATCCATATAAAGGGCATTTAGGTCATTTCCTTTTATTTCTAGATTTCTCATTTGTTGCAAACCCTTAGGGTTTAGGGTTTGAGCATACTAACATTTAGGGTTTAGGTTTTTAACCCTCAAATATTTAGCAACTTGGATTTCAAAAATTTTCTAATTAAATTTTAAAATAGAAAATTTTGATTTCTAAATTATAATTAGGGCTTCCTAATTATTTTTGTAATTTCCCAATCATGAATCATTATTTGCTAATTAGGACTATTTTATCCTAATTAAAATTGCTAATTTAACACTTTAGGTCAAATTTGTACATTATAATTTATAACCCAAAAAATTAGGGTTTTAAATAGAAAAATAATATTTCAATTTTTAGAAATTAGATTTCCCAATTAGATTAGGGTTTCTAATAACTTGACAATTAGGATTTATATTTCCTAATTAACATTGCAATTATAGCAATTAAATCCACCAATTGCATACAATTAGGGTTCAAAATGGTCATTTGGTTTTCAACCCACAAATTAGGGTTTCTTAAAATAGAAAGTTACCATACAAAAATATAATTAGAGATTTCTAACCATATTTAAGTTTAATGAATACTTTAGGCATGCTAATAAAAATTAGGGTTGCCTAATTAGGGTTTACAATTCTCGGTTTTGAAATTAGGGTTCCTTAACGTACAATTAGGGTTTTTAATCTGTACATTTTATTTTCTAAATTTAAGATTAGGGTTTTAAATCCCTTATTAAGGTTTATTAATATTAAACCTTATCCGATCAACCATTGATCAACATTTCTATACTGGTCAAACATAATCAATCAACAATACAATTATTTTAATTGTATTTTCTACCAAATCAATCAATAAAATTATTTTAATTGTATTTCTACTCTAATTTCTCCTCAAATCATATATTGAAATTCTCGAGGTTCACAAATTTTTCAATAAAAATCGATGTCAATATTAAAAAAAATTATTCTAATTTTCTTATTGAAAACATATATTGACTAATCTCTGTCTCGAGACAATCTGTCTCACAAACTCTTTCTACAATGAGAACTACAGGCAAATATTAATAGAAATCAAGTCTCACCTCCCTCTCCACCATTTTAAGACCCCAATATTATAAATGAAAAAAATTTAATTATTTTGAAATAAAATTTTTAATTATTAAAATCTTAAAATCTCAAGTGATTATAAAATATCATTGTGTAACTTCTGTAATATTATTTATAAATAATTAATTATTGATTTATATGATAAGGAAAATATTCATTTTATGTGGATATAGATGGAGAAAATTTTAAAGTGACAATTGTTGAAAAATTGATATTTTATCTTTTTGATAAAATAATTCATTTAATTATATTATTATATTTTAATAATATAATAATGGTGATATTTTTACAATGAATGTGGGATATATGAGTATATAAGGAGGAGGAGTATTTTTGTTACAATTAATGTTTAAAATATGTTAAACATGTCGGTGGACCTCATTTCTTGACTGAAATTTGATTAAAGCTTGTAAAATCGCCCGTTTGTGGATTTCGGTCAATTTCTGTTTAGAATTTGGAAAAACTTAAACTTAAAAAGTTGTAGAGAATGGACTTTCCTATGGAAAAGACATAAGTTTTGAATTTTTCTGATAAAATGGCTATTTATTATGAATTATTGAAGTTCCAGATTAATTGATTATTATTTTTTTTGGAGTTTTAAATGACTTTTATATGAAAAATGTTTTTGGCAAATATGGCACATGTGTGGCTGATATTTTGGATCAATGAATGTATGCGTAAGAATTTATAATATATATATATATATTAATATTTTATTAAATTTTCTGCTTTGGTGTTCTAAGCAATTTCCTATAAATAGGGTGCTTATGTTAGAATTAAAATCACAATTTAAACTGAAGTTTTTCTCTCTATTTTCTCTCTATATTATCGAGCGTATTCTTGTGAGTATTTTGATACTACGAGTGTTGCTATATCTGATGCAAGTTCCTTCAAGATTATATCCAGATTCTAGTCGGAAATCTTGTCGCTTTTGAGGTAAGGGATATTATATTTTTTTAAATGATATTATTTCTTCAAATATCATTATGCCAGAATATTGGTAAGATTTTCTTGTGAAATTCTTGTCTTTTAGTGTTGGGGGTTACTATTCGTATCGATAATTATTCACGTATATGGCACTTATTCATGAATAATAGCAGACTATTCACGAGAAAAATTAAATTTTCATTTTTTGTCAAAAATATCTATTATGGATACTAGCTTTGATTGTATCCATATTTTGATCATTCTTGAATTTTGCTTCACTGTGATTATTTATGAAGTATTTTTGAACTCGGATTGTTTAAAGTACGAATCCTTAATATTTATTCTTTTGTTTCATTGGATTCGTTTTCTTTAAAATATTTTTCATCATCCTCAGTCCTAAATGATGGTATTACTGAATATCTTTGGCCTGTAGTTCAAAGATGAATGAATTTTTGATGAATATCTTTGGCCTGTAGTGCAAAGATGTATAGGTGTTGAGATGAACATGACCAACTGATGAATATCTTTGGCCTGTAGTGCAAAGATGAATATTTGATTCAAGATGAATATTGATTGATGTTACAAGGATAAAATAATGATGATGGACTTTTAAATTCATAGATAAAAGTAGATTTCATTCTCTACGTAACTCTTCTATGAATTATTATTTTCGCTGCGAATATTGATCTGAAACTTGTGTCTATTGTATTTTATCAGATTTTTTTTCCCTGTTGAAGACTAACGATAATTTGTTCTATATTATCTTAGTCAGAATATCGTTTACTGGGCTAGTTGAGCTCACCCTTTTCCTTTTTGTTCTATTTTTCTTCTTAGGAGGCGAGAATATAGCGAGTACTAGTCGGAGTATGGAATGAAGGTTCTAGAAAGTTGTTTAGTAGTCCTCACCATTTTTGTAAAATAATGTACCAATAATTGTAATGAGGACTTATTTGGGTGTGAATATTGTCTAGATGGCAATATTTATATTTAAACTCACAGTTTTTCTGTTGTATTAATAAAGTTGTAGTTGTTTCTGTACCATGTTATTGACGACTCAAAATGGGTGATGTATACCTATTTTGAGGGTGTTATAGTTGGTATCAGAGCTTAGGGATATGATCTCTGACGGAGATCGGGGAATAGAACTAGGAGGGGAGAGACGAGTAAAACCTTCGCTAGTGTGTCCTACCTAAGCTTATTTGTTAGTTGGTCAGAATATAGGGATATTATTTGATATGTTGATTTCCTTAATTAACCCTTGTTTTATGACAGTATTTGAGTATGTCAACTGAGAATGTTAACAGTGGAGTAAATAAGACCGTGGAGACACCTTTACTCACCAACGAGGAGAACGTGCAACAGGCTGGCAATGTTCCTCCTGTGAACAACACCACTTAGCAGATGATGAACGACGGGATGTTTAGAAGCTTTTTGCAGTTCATGCAAAATCAGACGAGGGAGACTCGTGTACAAAATACAGGTGGAAATGATAACAACGCACGGTTTGCCACAGCCAAGCAGTTCAAAGAGTTGGGACCACCAGAATTCTGGGGAAAGCCGGATCCGATTAAGGCAGAAACGTGGGTCAAACAAATCACCAAGATATTCGATGTCTTGGGATGCACAAAGGAACAAAAGGTTCCATTCGCCACCTTTATGTTCTATAATGAGGCAGATTACTGGTGGGAATTTGTGAAGCGTACCCATCCAGCCGCACTCAGCATGTCTTGGGAGACATTTCAGAAACTTTTCAATGACAAGTACTTTCCTGAAAGTATTCGTCATATGAAGGAAGTGGAGTTCATTAGACTAGAACAAAATAACATGACGGTGTCCCAGTACGAGGCGAAGTTTGCAGAGTTATCCAGGTTTACACCTCATTTGGTGGAGAATGAGGAACGTATGACGCGGATGTTTTTGAGAGGTTTGAAACCCGACATACATCAGTATCTCATTTTAAATAAATTTTCTCTATATTCAGATGTTGTCAATAGGGCTCAATTATTAGAGCGAGATAACGAGTACGTTCAACCGAGAGACCGTAACCAGGATCATACTAGTGACAACAGTCATCAGAACAATGATAACCATCGGAGAAAGAAGAATACGGACAAAGACGATAACCACTCTGGTTGTAATCATAGCCATAAGAATAGAAGAAGCGAGTCGGAAGGAGATTTTAAAAAGAGGAGATTCAACAATGACCATGTGAAGACGTCAACACCAGCAGCAACTAGTTCTAAGGGAGGAGAACGACCACCGGTCGTATGCTATAAATGTGGAAAAGAGGGACATATCAGCCCAAACTGCCCACAATAGTTCAAGGTATGTTATAATTGTGGAAAGAAAGGACATATCGCTCGAGATTGTACAGTAGCGAAACCAAGTCCAGCGGGGATGGTGACTCAAAAGGCTGTCCCAGAAAAGTCAAAGTCAACGGTTCCTGGAAGAGCGTTTGTCGTGACTGGTCAAAATACGAGGAACCCAAACGAGGTGATCACGGGTAAGCTAATCATAAATTCTTGCAAAGTTTATACCTTACTTGATACCGGTGCTACCCATTCATTTATCTCTCCTGCTTGTGCTCAACGTTTAAACTTAACTCCGGTGAAATTAGACTTTGATTTATCTGTGGAGACTCCGTTAGGAGAAAATTTAATCACATCCACTGTTTATAAATCTTGTTTGATCCAAATTGGCACCATCACATTACCTGTTGATCTTATCTCTTTAAAGATACTTGCTTTTGATGTGATTTTAGGGATTGATTGGTTAACTACTCATCATGCCAAAATTGATTGTTTTTGTAAGGTTGTTAGTTTTCATATTCCTAACCAACCTGTTGTACGAATTCAAGCAACTAAACCATTAAAATCAATCACAGTCATATCTAGTCATAAAGTTATTCGTTTATTGAAAAACGGATGTCAAGCTTTCTTAGCCCATGTTATGGATTTGAATAAAGACACGTCAAATTTGAATAATATTCTTGTTGTTAGTAAATTTCCTGACGCGTTTCCTAAAGAACTTCCCGGTCTACCCCCAGAACGTGAAGTTGAATTCTTTATTGATCTTGAACCTGGTACAAAGCCCATTTCTAAAACCCCATATCGAATGGCTCCTATTGAACTTCAGGAGTTAAAGGTCCAACTACAGGAGTTGTTGGACATCGGTTTCATTCGTCCTAGTACATCTCCTTGGGGTGCTCCTGTTTACTTTGTAAAGAAGAAAGACGGGAGTATGCGACTTTGTATTGACTATCAAGAATTGAACCATGTCACCATCAAGAATAGGTATCCGTTACCTCGTATTGATGACCTATTTGACCAGTTGCAAGGAGCACAATTCTTTTTAAAGATCGATCTTCATTCTGGATATCATCACTAAAGATTAGGCGAGGATATTCAAAGCGCGCCTTGAGAACACTGAGACGGGCATTATGAATTCTTAGTCATGTCTTTTGGATTGACTAATGCTCCTGCGGCATTCATGGATATGATGAACCGAGTATTCAAGGATTATTTGGATCAGTTCGTTGTTGTCTTTATTGATGACATCCTCATATATTCCAAAAGCCGTGAAGATCATGAGCACCATTTGAAGTTGGTACTCCAAAGGCTTCGTGAAAACAAGCTATATGCCAAGTTAAAGAAATGCGAGTTCTGGCTTGAGGAAGTAGCATTCCTTGGGCACGTGGTGTCAAAACATGGAGTATCTGTCGACCCGACGAAGATTGAAGCAATACAAAGTTGGGAGCAACCGAAGACGGTGACTGAAGTATGTAGCTTTTTGGGCTTAGCTGGTTATTATCGGAGATTCGTGGAAGGATTTTCTCGAATCACTACTCCGTTAACTCAGCTGACTCTGAAAGATACAAAATTCGTATGGAGCGAGGAATGCGAGAAGAGTTTCCAAGAGCTCAAGAGGAGACTCATTTTGGCACCTATTCTGACAATACCATCTGGTTCGAATGTATTTATTATCTACAGCGATGCTTCAGGCAAAGGGTTAGGATGTGTTCTCATGCAACATGGGAAAGTCATAGCCTATGCCTCGCAACAACTTAAAGAATATGAGAGGAATTATCCTACTCATGATCTAGAGTTAGCGGCCCGATCGCATTTTTGCTTAAAGATCTGGAGGCACTATCTTTATGGAGAGAAAGTGGAGATATATTCAGACCATAAAAGCTTCAAATATTTCTTCACCCAAAAGGAACTCAACATGCGGCAACGACGTTGGCTCGAGCTGTTAAAAGATTATGACCACACCATTCAATACCATCCTGGAAAAGCAAACGTGGTATCTGACACGTTGAGTAGAAGATCATATGCAGGAACGAATGAGATGATGTCAAGTATACGCATAGAACCAACTTTAATCGATGAAGTTAAAGTTTCTCAAGCCACAGACCCGAAATTGATGCGTATGAAGAAGAAAGTACAAGAAGGTGTTATTCCAGAAGCAAGAATCAATGAAGAAGGAATACTTCGAGTACACTCCAGACTTTGTGTTCCTAACGACTCTGATTTAAAGTACAAGATCATGATGGAAGCACACAATACACAGTTTGCAATCTATCCTGGAAGTACCAAAATATATCGTGATCTTCGACATACATTTTGGTGGAACAATATGAAGAGAGAGATTGCAAAGTTTATCTCGAGGTGTTTAACTTGTCAACGTGTAAAGGCGGAGCATCAAGTGCCTAAGGGTCCATTGCAACCACTTGAGATTTCGAAATGGAAGTGGGAACACATTACCATGGATTTCGTTATGGGTCTTCCCACGGCTTCTCAAGGCATAAATGCTATTTGAGTTATTGTTGATAGATTAACCAAGTCTGCTCATTTCTTACCGATACGGGAGACTTATTCCCTTGAACGTCTTGCTCATATGTATGTAAATGAGATTGTGAGATTTCATGGTATGCCAGTGTCCATAGTTTCGGATCGTGACCCAAGATTCACTTCACGATTTTGGGTTAGCTTGCAAAAAGCTATGGGCACGGATTTACGATTCAGTTCGGCATACCATTCTCAAACGGACGAACAATCAGAGTGGACTATTCAAACTCTTGAAGATCTATTAAGACTCTGTGTCCTAGATTTCAAAGGGAGTTGGGATAAGTATTTAACATTGGTGGAATTCTCCTACAACAACAGTTATCAAGCAAGTATAGATGTGGCTCCATTCGAAGCATTGTATGGACGAAAGTGTCGCTCTCCAATATGTTGAGATGAGGTGGGTGAAGCAACATTATTGGGACCCGAGTTGGTATGTATGACTACGGAAAAGATCCAAATGATTCGACAACGCATATAAACGGCACAGGATCAACAAAAGAGTTATGCGGATCTTCATCGAAAGGACGTGGAATTTAGTATTGGGGATCATGTAATATTGCGTGTTACTCCATGGAAGGGAGTTACAAGATTCGGGAAGAGAGGAAAGCTTAATCCACGATTTATTGGTCCATTTCAGATTCTTGATCGAGTAGGAAATGTGGCCTATAGACTCGCGTTACCTCCAAGTATGTCTCGTGTTCATAATGTTTTTCATATATCTGTGCTTCGTAATTATGTGAAAGACCCGAACCACATTATTGAGTTAGAATCGGATGAGATAGCCAAGGACTTAACGTACGAGGAGGTACCTGTCAAGATCTTGGATAGGAAGGAGCATGTCTTACGTACAAAGGTCATACCACAAGTTAAAGTTTTGTGGAGAAACCATGCTATTGAGGAAATGACCTGGAAGTTGGAACGGAAATGAAAGCGAGGTATCCTCACCTTTTCGAAACACCAGGTACGTACGTCAATTTCGAGGACGAAATTTTATAAGGAGGGGAGGTTGTAAGACCCCAGCTTATTATAAATTAAATTAAATTTCCTCTATTTATTATATTAAAATAGTAAGGGTTGATTTGATTAATGTGGTTAGTTATGGGTAAAATGCACAAATATTTTAAATAAGCAAGTGGTTAAAAAATATTCATTGTTGTCGGGGAATATTCGTTTGGTCGTGGAATATTCTTACTGTCGGGGAATATTCGTACGACGGAGCAGCCTTGTGTGGGCCCCATAATGGAAAGCGATTGGATGAAGAAAATGACAAGTATAAGTTGTTTATAAATATTGGCGTAGTTGTTACCGTTAATACTGTTGGAATACCCGGTGGTTCAAACACAGTAGCACACGGTATTGCATCAATTATTGATTCTTACGTAGGAAGGTATTACTCAATAATTGTTACAGTAGTTACTATTCAATATTTTATTTTATTGATTCAATAATTGCTACATTGATATTTTATATTATTGTTGTTTCAATAATTGTTACTACACAGTATTTTCATTATCAGATCAATAATTCATAATATTTGAATAATATTATTAGATAACATTATTGGCAATGTCTAGAAAGTTCTGTCAATGAGAGGTTTGGTCACCTAATTGCGCGCTAGTAAGGAGAAATCTTTATTGAAAAACCCCCTCTTTCTTTGGAACGACCCGGTTGTCGATATTGTAATTCTGTAATTTTATTTATAAATATTTAATTATTTATTTATATGATAAGGAAAATATTCATTTTATGTGGATATAGATGGAGAAAATTTTAAAGTGACAATTGCTGAAAAATTGATATTTTATCTTTTCTGATAAAACAATTCATTTAAATATATTATTATATTTTAATAATATAATAATAGTAATATTTTTACAATGAATGTGGGATATATGAGTATATAAGGAGGAGGAGTATTTTTGTTACAATTAATGTTTAAAATATGTTAAACATGTCGGTGGACCCCATTTCTTGATTGAAATTTGATTAAAGCCTGTAAAATTGCCCGTTTGTGGATTTCAGTCAATTTCTGTTTGAAATTTAGAAAAACTTAAACTTACAAAGTTGTAGAGAATGGAATTTCCTATGGAAAAAACATAAGGTTTGAATTTTTCTGATAAAATGGCTATTTATTATGAATTATTGAAGTTCCGGATTAATTGATTATTATTTTTTTTGGAGTTTTAAATGACTTTTATATGAAAAACGTTTTTGGCAAGTTTGGCACATGTGTGGCTGATATTTTGGATCAATGAAGGTGTGCGTAAGAATTTATAATATATATATTAATATTTTATTAAATTTTTTGCTTTGGTGTTCTAAGCAATTTTCTATAAATAGGGTGCTTAGGTTAGAATTGAAAATCACAATTTAAGCTGAAGTTTTCTCTCTTCTCTCTCTATATTATCGGCGTATTCTTGTGAGTATTTTGATACTTTGAGTGTTGCTATCTGATTGCAAGTTCCTTCAACACTATATCTAGTATTCCGGTCGAAATCTTGTCTTTTCGAGGTAAGGGATATTATTTTTTTTAAAATGATATTATTTCTTCTAATATCATTATGCCGGAATATTGGTAAGATATTTCTTGTGAAATTCTTGTCTTTTAGTGTTAGAGTTACTATTCACGTATACGGCCCTATTCACGTATACCACACTATTCACAAAAAAATTAATTTTTTGTTTTTTGTCCAAAATATCTATTATGGATACTAGCTTTGATTGTATCCATGTTTTGATCATTCTTGAATTTAACTTCACTATGATTATTTATGAAGTATTTTTGAACTCAGATTATTTAAACTACGAATCCTTAATATTTGTTCTTTTGTTTCACCGGATTCGTTTTCTTTAAAATATTTTTCATCAACCTCGGTCCTAAATGATGGTATTACTGAATATCTTTGGCCTGTAGTGCAAAGATGAATGAATTTTTGATTAATATTGTTGGCCTGTTGTGCAAAGATGTACAGGTGTTGAGAAGAACATGACCAACTGATGAATATATTTGGCCTGTAGTGCAAAGATGAATATTTTATTCAAGATGAATATTGATTGATGTTACAAGGATAAAATAATGATGATGGACTTTTAAATTCATAGATAAAAGTAGATTTCATTCTCTACGTAACTCTTCTATGAATTATTATTTTCGTTGCGAATATTGATCTGAAACTTGTTGTCTATTATATTTTATCAGATTTTTTTCCCTATTGAAGACTAACAATAATTTGTTCTATATTATCTTAGTCATAATATTCTTTACTGAGCTAGTTGAGCTCACCCTTTTCCTTTTTGTTCCATTTTTCTTCTCAGGAGGCGAGAATGTAGCGAGTACTAGTCGGGGTATGGAATGAAGGTTCTAGAAAGTTGTTTAGTAGTCCTCACCATTTTTGTAAAATAATGTACCAATAATTGTAAAGAGGACTTATTTGGGAGTGAATATTGTCTAGATGGCAATATTTGTATTTAAACTCACAGTTTTTCTGTTGTATTAATAAAGTTGTAGTTATTTCTGTACCATGTTATTGACGACTCAAAATGGGTGATGTATACCTATTTTGGGGGTGTCACAACCATCCCAACCACCGGTCACTCAAAAACTGAAGCGATGGCTATCCTCTGTCACGATCATCTCCGGTGGCTCCTCCCCTGCCAAATCTGAAGCTAGTCTACCTTCTCCACCTCCAATTGGGACATCGACCGGTCACAAACGACGCAAGTTCAACGATCCCTCACCTGGCTCGCCTCCGATACCAGTAATACCTCTCTCCGTCTCCTTGCATGATGTGCCTGATTACTTTTTTAGAGGCCATAATTTCGAACTCCATTTTAAAACCTCTATATGTCAAAAATCTTTTGTCTATGAAAAATCGATTGAAATGTTCTACTATCAAAACTCACCTCTTCATCGTCTCTTTGAGTCATGTGGTCTGTCTTCCTTAAGCACCCCTCCCTCGGTAGCCTACCCCAAATTAGTTCAGCAGTTTTATAACAATCTTGAAAATAATGGCGATTGCTACACCTCGTTTGTCAAAGGTAAATCCCTGTTCTTCATAGCCATGGATTTAGGGAGTATACTATCAATCCCATACACCGGTGACTGCCCCTTCACTCTCAAAGGGCCAATCTCTACTCCTCTGTCTCCACTAGTACAGCTTCGCATTGTTTTGGATGACCCAACAGTGTCCTCTGTCACCCTTCCTAAAACCACCGAAGTGTCTCCTCTTGCAATTGTTCTTCACAAACTGTTACGATACAATCTTCTCCCTCGTCTCGGTGGTGGAGCTGATTTCACGTATCAGGATTTGGTCTTAGTAGCGTCAATAATGACCGGTCAACCTTTTAACTTTTCACTCGTGATGCTAAAACACATGATTCACTGTGTTAAACATTCCAAAAAGTGTCTGCCCTACACCTGCTTCCTCACCAAACTCTTTACCCACTTCCAAATTCCACTCGACGATGAGGGTTGTATCCACTTGACTGATTCTATCGATTCGAACTATCTCAAAGGGGCTCATATCACTCTGCTGAAGGGGAAGTTCATTCGTCTGGTTCCAGAAATTCCCAAACCAATACCTCCTACTTCACTACCTTCTTCCCCTGAAATTCTCACTATCCTTCACACAATCGCAAACACTCAAGCCCAAATCACTTCTGATATCAAAGACATCCAACTCTGTCTCTTCGTTCTTGAAAAAGGCAAACTCCCTATTCGTTGTGATGATCTTCATGCTATGTTTCGAAATATGGAAGATGAGTTTATTGATCTTCAAGTTGGTTTCGAGTTGTACACTCGGGCAATGGTAGAAGCCCTGCAACGGAAGATGAACCGCAACACCTGTCCATTGAGTACTGAGCTAAAGTTCATCAGCAACCAAATTGGGACTCTGGGACATTTTACCGAGCGCCGCATGAATGATCTTAGTGAGGAGCTGCAAGCAGACCAAGTTCAAGCATGTATACCCGAATGGCCCCAATGCAATTGGATAGCCGAATATCAAGGTGAATTTCTAGACCTGCCATTACCTCCTACTACCTTCATTGCTCGTCCCCCCAGATTTGCCAACATAATGTCCCTAGAAGAGATCATACACCGCATGCTTCACCGACCCTATTTCACCGCCCGTGAAGAAAATCATGTTAATCTTGAGGAGGAAGATGCTTAGTTGGCCTATCCCTTTTTGCATTCCAGACACACGTTTTTGATTGATGCCAAAGGGGGAGAAGACTTATGCTTGCTTTTGCTTTTCCCTGCTCTCAAAGATTTCGCGCATGATAACTTGTGTTGTTAAGACTATGGTTTAAATTTGTTGATGGATGTTGGTTTAATCGTTTCCTATATTTTTGTCTTAAAGCATATTATGGACTAACCAGAAAATGCAGGGCTACTTTGAACTTGTCAGAAAGCAGGGTTGTCTAAACACTGCATATATGCAGTTAACAACATGCACAAATTAAGGGGGAGTTGTAACTCTCTTGAAATACATGGTTTTAGGGGGAGCCATAATTATTTTGTTGTCATCATCAAAAAGGGGGAGAATGTTGACTTATGTCACACCCTATATTTTGATGATGACCATTTTTGTTTACTAACCATGTCTTATAACATTTCAGGAACATCAAGGAAGAAAGTCCAAAGTCAAGATGTCTTTGAAGAAAGAAAAGCTAAATTGTGTCCTAGGAATATATATAAGATCTTAGCATCTATTACTTTCCAAAATAAGGCTCTAGGACATGTGCATTACATACTTGCATTTATGGTGCATGTTAATAACATGCATGGCTAAAACTGCTCAACATAAGGAATCAAATCTTGTTGAATAGATACATATGGTTAAGAAAGATATGGGTAAATAAATTACCATAAGTTCTGCATCATAATATTATCCCATGATTCAAGAAATTTGACTGGGTATTTCCAAAGGTCCAATATTTGATAAGATATATGGACACCGGCCAACAGACACTTTATGGTTAGCATAAATTATGACATCATGCTGCTCCTATCATGCGTCATAAATCAAGGGTCTTAAATCTAGGAAATTAATTAAGGTAACTAGTTGATTGCATGTTGCATAGCAGAAATCATGTGTCAAGATCTCACCTCACGATTTGAGCAACTTAATTGATTCACTCTAACGAACCAATGCATGTTAAGATATATGGAAATATGTCAGCAAATGTTTATGGGCATATAAGGTAATAAAATTAATTTGTGTAATTGGAATTTATTAGTGTCTGCGTTATGCCTTTCTCACATGGAAATGAAAATCAATTAAGCCTTAAATACTGATGGCGTGATTGTTTAGAAAATAGAATTTTTGTGATTGAAATCAAGCTGCGTAGATCATGATTGATACAGAACGGCAAGATTTGTGCTAAGTATTTTAGTCAGTATATCACAGTAGCAAAACCTTTGCAACGGTAATATCCTAGAAGTGGTCTATATAATCTGAGATCTTTAACATAACAAGATACGAAAAACATACACAGAAAATATAGTTTACAAGCTACGAAATTGTTTTTCACTGAGACAAATATTGATTGCATTAAGAACATGGCTGCAACTTCGAATACATTCTGGTAATATTCTTCTTGCATTCCATACTAGAGCCTTAAGTTGGTGAGTTATATATTGGTTAATCATTAGACCTCTAGTGTGTATTTTACTTCAATCAATATTACATGTAATTCTTCTTTTGAATTGGTAACTTATTACAATCAAGTTTAAGGAAAGCATAGGTGCTTAGGAGTGCATAGGTGCACAGGGAACAAAGGTGTTCAAATTATTGGAACTTGTATTGTAATTGGAAGAGTTTAATAAAAGTGGGTCTCTAATACTAGTTGGTATTGGACGTGGATTAGACTACTATTCTAGAGGGTAGTAGTTGAACCACGTAAAAATTTTGGTGTTGGTGTGATTGTTTCTGTGCTTGAATATATTGTTTTTCATCCAGCAGCCTGCATTCTATTCATATCAGTAAAACTGGTTAACTCAATAATATCCTGACTTGGTAATCCAGCTTGCTGCATTAAACATCCAAAGGACTTTTTGATAAGAAATAAAAATTGGACATAGTTTGTGCCTACACTTATTCAACCCTCCCTTCTAAGTGTACCTATTTAAATTTCATCAAACCATACACGGAGTGTAGGTTTTACCCGTTTAATATTTGCGTACACTCAACCTTCACGTCGGTTAAAGTGTTCAACGCTTACATTTCATTTTAACATTCTCATCCGACTCACATTCGGCTTTCATTAATCTTCTTACCCTTCGCTACGACTTTCTTGATAAATCATATCTTACTTACTACTTTCTCCAACGTCTAAGTTATACAACCAATGTACACCTAGAATGTTCGCTCTACGTGAATATGATTCACGAAAATCATTTACGTATTCAACGTTTACATTGTTCATCCCTTAATCTCACATTCAACCTTTATCTAAGGTTTTAATCGCTTTCATTCATTACTCGTCACCTGAACCCCATGTTCATTATTCTTTCTTAATGTCGAAGCCATACGATTCGTTGTATGCTAAGACTAATCGCTCATCGCAATAACGTTGTGTTCACAGCGTTTAAACGCTTAACATTCATCTCTCATTACCATGTCATAACATCGAAATGTTATACATTACGCTCGTCAATCAATGTTTAAGGAATAACCATTATAGTAATCCCTAATGTTCGTTTAGCACGAATACGGTCCCCGAATATTGGTTCCGTAACCTGTGTGTACATTCTTTGTCTTTTAATCTCATTTAATCTTTTTGTTCAACCTTCATCAAAGGTCTAATACACTTGATTAAGTGTTAATTTAGTTGAACTACATGTTCATATTTCTTTCTTGCACATCCCCCAATAATTGAGCAGTAAAAATCTCAATTCTGGGCATTGCCTTCTGCCGTGCCATGCTTGTTGGTGTCCTTCCTTTCCTTCTCATTGCGGTGCCACTTTCGTGATGGTGATGGCGAGGAGCTCGTCTTGGTGCCGGCCCCCCAAAGGCACTACTTTCGTATTATACTTGAGCATGAACCCTAGAAAAATTTTCTAAGTATTACACTGATTTGAGACACTTACTTTACGATCTCATATCTTAGTCGTTATAACTCGGAACGAGGTCATTCCAAAGCCATTTTCTTCCTTATCTTATGTAATTCGATTACCCTTGGATAGAACTTCATTCTGAATCCGTTAACATGCCATTCTACTGGCTTAATCTTTGCTCTTCGTTCATTTTACAATTTTAAGGTTCTTCGTCGTTCGTCCGTAATTCAGTCATCCAAACTCGGAACTCGTTCGTTCTTGAGTCCACGACTCACGTTTTATACGTTCTCTTACATTCTTATGAAACCCTACACATTTGGGTTCATTTATATACTTTCTATTTCTCGTTCATCTTTTATAAATTTTTGCCATAACTTCGTTATAGCTCAGTTTTAATCCGTTCTTCATGAACGTTTCTAACGTTCCTAACCATGCAAAGTAACTTATACGCGATGGTTTTAAACTTGTCCATCAACAACAATTACACTATGATGGTCTTAAATTTGTCCATCAACAACGTTCTTCATGTGTTCTTCGCGTTCTTCGCTCGTTCCTCATTTTTAATCGATATTTTGGATTACAATTTTACTTTTTCTTGGAATTTGATGTTATAGAACATCATTCCTTACTTAGTTGACCTACTCCTTCATAAGAATCATTCGGATCGCTCAAATTAATTAACCGAAATGTCAGAGTTTTAAAATTTTACAAACCATAAACACGGATCACCCTTTATGCGCAATTATTAATTAACCGAAAAAATAAAGAAAAAAAATCATACCCTTGAAGATCGAGTTTCCTCAGGTACAAGTTCACCTCCAAGTACAAATTAATAAAAAGTATTAATTTATTAAAGGCTTTTAATTATCTACATGATGCTGTTTTATAATATGTGATAAACCCATAGTTTTAAGCAATGCTTTTTGAATAATGATGATGATCATTCTAATGAGATCTAAATTCTTAGAAAGCTTAAAACTAAAATAGTTCTAAATCGTTGGATTACAAAATTGCGGATTAGTTAATCTGGATAGATTAGTACATACAATGTCCCAATTAAATAGAAGACATGAAATTACTTTCAAGTCTTATTTTATTTAATTATATGTATTTCGTCTCTTAAATGCACAACTCCAAATAA
The DNA here is from genome assembly GCA_020205605.1 of Panax ginseng. Classification (NCBI taxonomy): domain Eukaryota; kingdom Viridiplantae; phylum Streptophyta; class Magnoliopsida; order Apiales; family Araliaceae; genus Panax; species Panax ginseng. Next base: position 129,807,031 of record CM035139.1, on the reverse strand, counting down.
TGCAAATTAGAAACTCCTTTCTAATTTCATTCTGCCTTGGCCAAGGACTACTGGGACACTGGGTTGTCATTTATCGAATCACATATGATATTTCTCTTCTTTTACTAGAAGTGGTAGATTCTTTATTGATCATACATTATCTCCATGTACAACTTATTATACCCAAGCATACCTTTTGATATACCCTACGGGTCTTAAGGAATAAGTCAAAGTATAACTCATCATACACAAGATACTATGATGATCTCAAGTCCAAGGATCACTTGTACCACTATCACTACAGGAATTCCTATTGACATGCAAGTAAAACTCCATTAGGTATTCCTTAGCGAGCCACGTTCAGTGAACTTATTCTCTAATAAGCACCTACATACTTGCTTTAGTGTCTCCACACAAATGATCATGAGATTAATCATCCTCATCCAATGAGCAAACAACGTATGTACTAATCTATCCAGATTCACTAATCTGCAATTTAGTAATCCAACGATTGGGAACTATTTTAGTTTTAAGCTTTCTAAGAATTTAGATCTCATTAGAATGATCATCATCATTATTCAAAAAGCATTGCTTAAAACTATGGGTTTATCACATATTATAAAATAGCATCATGTAGATAATTAAAAGCCTTTAATAAATTAATACTTTTTATTAATAAATGAATAAGATTGTTTACAAAGTATATGCTTTATCATCAAACATGATTGGCTTATGTGCATACTACTTTCAATCTCCCACTTGCACTAAAGCCAATCGTCATGGTATCTCACACTCTTCTTCTCTAAGTGACGATTATCCTGCTGTTGGATAAGCTTTAGTTAATGGATATGTAATGTTGTTCTTGAGAGTCCACTATCTCTATAGTGATTTCCCATCTTTCAATGATTCCTATAATCAAATGAAAGTGCCACAACACATATTTAGATCCAAGATGAGACTTAGGAACTATTCCTAGTTCTGTAATGAACTTTTATCCAAACAATCAACTTGCAGCTTCATTTACAGCTATATACTATGTCTTTATCACTAAACCAACAACTCTTTGCTGTTTGGAACCTTTCCAATTCACTGCACCATCGTTCAAGGTAACACTTTACCTTAAAGTGGATTTTCTGTTGTCTTGGTCTGTCTGAAAAACTTGAGTTTGTTAAGTCCTCTAGTTTTAATTCAGACCAACCATGAATATGATCACATCTTTAGTGCCGGTTAAGTACTTTAAGATGTTTTTCACTGACTCATAGTGAACTTCTCCAGAATATGACTGATCAACATCAGGTCCCTCACATTTTATTGCATACATGATAGTTACTCATGTGATCTCTCTTTTAGGAGTCTATGGGACTATTAAGAGAGATACACTCCAAGGCTCATCAGCATGAGACATCTCTTAGAGTTTGTCATGCTAAACAACTTTAGCATCAAATGAATATACGTTTCTTGGGTTAAGTCGAGCATCCTCTTGAATCTATCTATATAGATTTTATCCCCAATTAAGATACTCTTCCCAAATCATTCATGGAGGAATGTTTAGACAATTTTATCTTTACTGATTGTAGCATTAGTATGTCATTCCTTTTCCATAGTATATCAACATATAATACCAGGAATGTCACGGCGCTCCCACTGACCCTTTTGTACACACTAGGCTCATTCATGTTTTTGATAAAACCAAACTCTTTTGATTATCTCATCAAAACGAATGTTCCATATTTGAGAAGCTTGCTTCAATCCATTTCTCTGAGTGACTACAACTCTTACCTAATCGTATGTAACTGGATCATCATCTTCTATGATGTTTACCTCATCATCATCATCTATGATGAATCCATACCTCTGTGTATCTTGGTACTATTCGATTTACGATTCTATTTGTGGTACAATAGGTCTATCTACAGGTTCCTCTTATTTGACTTATAGTGTTTTGTGGTTCTTGAACTCTTCAAGATCTATTATCCTCCCACTAGCCCTTTCAATGATAAACACCTCTATCTTAGAAGGCATCGTGTTTCGCAATAAACACGATTTGTTAAGTAGGTTTATAGAACATATACCCTAAACTTACTTTAGGATGTCCCACAAGTCTATACTTGTCAAATCTTGTCTCAAGCTTATCCTTTGAAACCTTTTCACATAAGTTGGACAAACCCTTATCTTAACATACTTAAGATTAGGAATCCTCCCTGTCTATAACTTTTATGGAGTCTTGGGGCCGGATTTTGAGGTTACCTTTTCGTAGATATGTAGCCATTTATAGGACATTATCCCAGAAAGATACTGGAATGTCGGTAAAATCATTATGGACCGTACCATGTCCAACAAGGTACGATTTTTCCTTTCAAATACATCAATCAATTATTACGTATTATGAGGAGTCCATTATGAGAAAACCATTTGAGATGATCTAGAAACTTATTACACAAGTATTTATTCCTTGATCTAATCAAAGAATCTTAATACTTTGTCAATTTGTTTCACTTCTGAATTCTTTGAACCTTTCAAATAATTCACACTTGTATTTCAGCAAATACACACATTCAACTCTTTGAATGATCATCTCCTTTTGTTATACTAGTTTTTTCAATTCGTAAAATTATTTTCACGTAAGTCAAGTATACAAAATTCATTAAGTAATATTCCAGTTCTATACAAAACATTATTATTATAAATAGAACAAAAAATGTTCTTAAATATAATACCAAAGATTTCATTGTCCAACAACAAAATGAAAGTAATGTTTCTAACGAGAACTGGAATACAATAACAACTTATTGACTTAATAGACTTGCCCGTAGGCAATGCTAAACAATAAGTTCCTATGGCTAATGTATCAACCTTTGCTTCATTTCCCACACATAAGATTACTTATATTTGTTTAGCTTTCTATTTCTACTTGGTCCCTTTATAAATCTATATTTATGATAACCAAAGTCGTTATCCAATACCCAAGTAGAACCTTGACTTAAAGAAAAATTTATTTTAATCTTGAACAAAATTGTATTTGTAACCGAAGCTTCACTAAGCTTCTTCTGGTTAGCTCTGCAAGATACTTCTCGCAGTTTCTTTTCCAGTGTCGTGGCTTATTGCAGTGGAAGCAAACTCCTTTGCTATCCGTATCAATTTTGTTCTTATTATCCTTTGTTTTTGTCTTTTCTATTTACCTTCTTAGAATCGTTCTTCTTTTTAGAAGATCCTTTGACCCCTACCAGTAAGACTTGGTCTTTCTTGGTTGGAAAGTGATTCTCAATATTTTTCAACATGTTAAGCAAATCAGCGAGGCTGATATCTAGCTTGTTCATATGAAAAATTCACAACAATTGTGAAAGGATTCCGGGACTGAGTGCAAGATCAAATCTTGGCTCAACTCTCCATCCATGACAAAACCCGTTGTCCTAATTGATAAATCAAATTGATTATGTTAAGGACTTTTATCTGTATTGTAGTGTGATCGGTCATTCTAGATTGGAAGAGCTCCTTAGATATCTGATATCTATCAGTCCTACTTTTCTCGTCATCAACTACTTAATGTGTAGGAATATAATAGGAGCATCCATAGTTTCATGCTGATGCTGAAGCTCGTTACTCATGGATGCGAGCATGATGCATTGAGCCAACTGTGCATCATCTTGCCACTTTCTAAAAATAGCAATCTCTTCCTCTGAGGCATTGTCTGCAACCATTGCAGGGATAGGCGTATTAAGGACATAAGATAGCTTTTCAGCCGTGAGAACTATTCTAAAATTCCTTAACCAATCCAAGTAATTCAGTCCGGTTAATTAACATCTAATATGTTTCGCAGTGATAGTAATTTAGACATTGTAAAATTTTGTAAATGAATTTGTAATTAACAACATTTTAACATACATTCTTTTATTAATTACCAAAATAATTTAGGTCTTGTTTTAAATTGGTATCTCCCACTATTTTCTTCAAACTATATTACCCTCAATATATATAGTTCGGCAATATCTAATTAAAGATATGCTAGTGAGAATAAGGATCTCATTTCAAATGTATATAGCCTTGTGTGTGCACAACAAACTATATATAAATAAATAGGTAGACAACTATTGTCAATTACATCAACTATGTAACTCCCTGTATTTTGCCTCTTAGATCATAATGGTCAAGTGTGTGCACATCCGAACTAAAATGATCTAAGTTAAGTTATACCTAGCACTTCCATATATTGAAAGAAAAACAACATCCTTGTGTGTGCACAACAAAACAAACATTATTCGATCTATTTATAAGCATTAAATATGATAAAACAACATCTTAAATATTTAATACTTGCCTTGTGTGTGCACAACAAACTAATATTAAATATTTAATACTCTATTGTTTTACCATGCTAGAAGGCGACGTTCGATATTCCAAATATCTTTGAATGTTACAACTTAATATAAAAATTTGAGGGATTTGTTATTAATTTATCTCATCTTGTTTAGCACGCATACACACACACACACACACACACACACACATATATATATATATATATATATATAAAATACGTGTCATATTAATTAACATGCGAAGCATGTTTGCATAATATATAATATATATAATATAAGCATGCACATATAGAATACTATATTCTACCCGGATTGATTATGGATTTTTATTCTAGTTTGGTTCACTAGAGCCACCAAGTGAACCAAAAGGTCAAACCCTAGAGGTACAATAATTAATATTTAAATATAACTATTACATTTAAACTCGGACTCCATTACAAACGGGTCTTCAAGCGCTCTTTGTTCCTTGATCTCTAATTCTTCAAAATTAATTCTAACTATTCCTATTACAAAACTATTTAAAAAAAAATAGAAACCTTGATCAGTAGTCAAGGGAAATTACGTAGGAGGGAGTTAGAATTTACATTAAGAAAAAATTAGAGAAGACGAGGTACGCATACCCCATTTAATAAAACCCATTCATTCATGCATCCAACTAAAATAAAATCCAATCACATTGGTCAGTAGTCCATAATCAATCCCATTTATTATTATACACATCACCATATGCATCAATAAATAACATTCATCTCATAAATAATAAACATTCAATATATATATTGATATCATTTAATGGGCAAATTTAGTTAGTATAAAATCTAATTTTGAATCAAAATAAACACCTTTATTTTAATCCAAATTTAAATCAAAATAAACCTCTTTTATTTTAATTTATCCAATTTTGAATAAAATAAATTATTTTATTTTAATCAAAATCTTTAATCAAAATAAACTCCTTTATTTTAATTAATTATGGAATTCAATTCCATGTAAAATTTTTTTTTTATTAAAGGAAACACGAATTTTCTTTACTATTCATAAATAAACTCATTTATTTTGAATAATATGAAATCTTATTCCATATCTAAATAAATTCCTTTATTTAAGGAAATTAGGATTCTCTTTCCTATTCACAAATAAACTCTTTTATTTTGAATAATATGAAATCATATTTCATATCTAAATAAACTCCTTTATTTAAGGAAACATGAAATCCAATTTCAACTCCAATTAGTTATCATGAAATCTAATTCCAACTCTAATTAGTTAACATGAAATCCAATTTTAAAATTAAAATAAAATTTTTTATTTTAAGATTAAAATAAACCTTTTATTTTAAGATTAAAATAAACTTTTATATTAATTATAAAATAATTAAAAATATTATATATATATATATATATATATGATATAATATTAGTAATCATATATTACCGAATTAGTAACCGTGCATCCTGTAACAAACGAAATCATATATATATATATATATATATATATATATATATATATATATATATATATATATATATATATTTATAAGTGATTCACGTGAATCACTAAACATCTCCTGAATCTTGATAACTTAGTTAGGAATTACATATATATATATATATATATATATATATATATATATATCCTGCAACCAACTTCACAATACCGTACGGTTATATCTAGTATATATATATCACGGATCACGGTTGCAAACTAACTAAAGATATAATATTAATATATATAATAGTAATCATGCAACAGTACTGAGATTCCGCAACAGTTTCCGATTAACAGGCTTTCGCGATATTTTTTTTTTTTTTAAATTTTATACAACAAAATTATGTCCAATTAAATTGTTCTAAACACATATCAATATACATATTAAATTAAAATAATTAATAATTCGCATAAAGGTTTGACTCTGGTACCACTGTTAGGTTTGTAATATTCAAAAACGCAATTAAATTGCACAAATAAAACGAAAACGTGGAAAATCAGAGTTTTAAAATTTTACAAACCATAAACCCGGATCACCCTTTATGCTTAATTATTAATTAACCGAAAAATAAAGAATAAAAATTATACCATTGAAGATCGAGCTTCTTCAGGTACAAGTTCACCTCCAAATCCTTTCGCGTTCAACTTGAATTCATCGGGTTTGGTTCCTTCATTTGATCAACGTTAGCCGCCCAAGTGTTTGACCTCTAGAGGTGATCCACCAAGGAAGAATAAAGATTCAAAAAGATGAGTGGTTGGCTAAACCCTAGTTTTCTATCTCTATAGAAAAAGGAGCGTACTCTCCAACTATTGGAATTACGTATTCTATGAAAACGTCAACAATCACCCCACCCATAATAAGACTCCTCTTATTTATAGATGTGGGCAACTCTCCTTAACATTAAGGAATTTGATTTTATTTTAATTAATTAAATTTCTTTAATTAATTAGGCTCCCAATCTTATTAAGAATAATTAATTAAACTCTTTTAATTAATTAGCCTCCTAATCTTATTAGGATATTTGAGAGTACTTTTATTAATTAATTCCCAAACTCCTTTAGGAATTAAATAATAATAATAGTAATAATAATAATAAGACTCCTCTTATTAATTTATATTTAATATTTCCAAAATATTAAATAATAAATATTAAGCTATTTAATTTATTCTATCACCATAGATTAAATTAAATATACTTAACTTATTATTACGATTATGCCATTAACTTCTTAAATAATTTTTCTTCCTTTTATGGTGTGACCCTTTAGGTTCTCTATATTAAACCGGTTGTGAATAAATCAATTAGAACAATTCTAATCTTATTTAAATAAATAAATTAAACTAATAATTTATTTAAATAAATAATATTTATTCTACAATAGGGATAAGCCTCTCCTAGCGATCAGCGACTTTCCGGATAATATAGATTTTAACATTAATCATAAAAGAACCTTTGAGTAAATGAATTCTAAATACAATTCAATCCTTCTACCATACCATCTGATGTCCCAATTAAATATAAGACATGGAATTACTTTCAAGTCTTATTTTATTTAATTATATGTATTTAAATCTCTTAAATGCACAACTCAAATAATGCAAATTAGAAACTCCTTTCTAATTTCATTACGCCTTGCCAAGGACTACTGAGTTATTATTTATCGAATCACATATGACATTTCTCTTCTTTTACTAGAAGTGGTAGATTCTTTATTGATCATACATTATCTCCATGTACAACTTATTATACCCAAGCATACCCTTTGATATACCCTACGGGTCTTAAGGAATAAGTCAAAGTATAACTCATCATACACAAGATACTATGATGATCTCAAGTCCAAGGATCACTTGTACTACTATCACTACAGAAATTTCTATTGACAGGAAAGTAAAACTCCATTAGGTATTCCTTAGCGAGCCACGTTCAGTGAACTTATTCTCTAATAAGCACCTACATACTTGCTTTAGTGTCTCCACATAAATGATCATGAGATCAATCATCCTCATCCAATGAGCAAACAACGTATGTACCAATCTATCCGGATTCACTAATCCCCAATTTAATAATCCAACGATTGGGAACTATTTTAGTTTTAAGCTTTCTAAGAATTTAGATCTCATTAGAATGATCATCATCATTATTCTAAAAGTATTGTTTAAAACTATGGGTTTATCACATATTATAAAACAGCATCATGTAGATAATTAAAAGCCTTTAATAAATTAATACTTTTTATTAATAAATGAATAAAATTGTTTACAAAGTATATGCTTTATCATTAAACATGATTGGCTTATGTGCATACTACTTCCATTTTACCCATCTGATGACCCATCGGTTCGATCCGCGGTTTATTTCTTGGATAAGACTTAATTAAATCTAACATTGGACCTTACATTAATTCTTATTGGGCCTACCCTGGGCTTGATTACACATTCCATTGGGCTTGATATAATCCAAGTCCAATTAGATTCTTCAAAGTCCATGAACTCAAAGTCCATTAAGACTAATTGCATTCTACGCATCCCATTATCGTATTCTCTTCGTATATAGTTTGTACGATATTCGTATTCTACATCGTAATAATCTTCATACTATACTCGTATAATAACTAATATCATACTCGTATTTCTCACGCATAATAACCCTAGTTATTATACGAAATCATTAAATTCTCAGAACTCACGTTTCCTAACCCTTAGGTTTTAAGTCCGCAGACGAAAACTTTGTTTTTACCATAACTGAAATATTATTGAATATTCCATTACGTCTTAGGATTATATCATTACGCGTTTCTCAGAAATTTAAACTAAATCTCCGGACAGAAATGGATGAATAGTGCCTATTTCGTCTTTTTCCCCGGAAATATTTTTGTTCCCGAAAATTTTTTATTTTCGTCTTGAAAATTCTTACTCGTTCAGTCTAGCTCGTAGCCAGAATCCTCCCGATTTATAATCATTCTAGGTTATAGAACGATTAATAAACAAATAGCACATAATAGTATTAATAAAAATTCATTTTATTAATAACTAATTCTTTAAATCTTAAATTCTGGACAATCCGATTTTCCGGGTTGTCACATCTATGATCTTATCAAATTATAAATTGAATTACTGAGCATGCATTTGACTGATAACAAGCTGGAAACGAAGCTTGCTCATCATAATAATAACTTGTACAAACTAAATGAAATATGAAAGCTCAATGTTGGAGATTTAATTTAAAAGAATTGCATTCAGTATAAGAGATTGAAACTAAAGAAACTTGCTTAACTATAAACAAGTTAGAATAACTCAACAATGATTACAAGTCAAAACTTACTCGATCAAAGTTTGAGAGTAAGAAACTTGCCTCGTGCGTAAGCTATAAATTTACAACTCACGTTCACCTACACATATTATTAGAATCACAATATCTATTAGATATACTAACATCCACTTTTCAAAATAACACTCACCTCTAGTTAAACTTGTTATTTTCATACAAGTTCTACTTTACCATACACATTTCAGAATCACAAGTGTTAATTTCATAAGACTTATTCATTATTCATTAAGTTTCTTAAATCATAGCATATCATTTTCACAACACACTAATTTAATACTTTAGAATTAACCACATGATACGTTTCTGTTTTATTGTTTTCATTACATGTTTCCCACATTATCATAACATTAAACTAAGTTACAATGGTGTCCAAAGTCTGCAAGTAGCGAGACTTCTTCTTTGGATCGATCGACGACTCTTTGGCGGTACGCCTTGATATTACATTAGATCCAGTACGCGCGCTGGGCACCAAGATAAGTTTTGCAAAACGCAAGTTTTGCCTCTGTTCTAAGCCAACTAACACGAATTTTATCCACTAAACAGTAAATTTAACATATACAATTGGTATAGAACTAACACAAACATGATTCCTCACATATTCATCAACTTAGAACAATTAAACAACAACTTCAACTAATTTAAATCCTTAAATTTTATGTTTTCATACAAAAACTCCATTTTTGACATCCTTCATAGAAATTCACACTGTGATCACAATTCTACATCAAATTAATTCATTCAAACTACGTTCTCTTTGTTTCTTAACGAACTAACATATTCAAGGCTCAATTTATAGATTGGTATACAAAATAACCACCAAATTTGGTACTTTCATAAGCCATACGTAAAAACATTCACTATAAATACTTTTCTTCCTTCTTAAACATAATTAGCATACAAATTCTTGTCAAAATGCAAATTCTAACATCATAAATACGTATAATCACAAATTATCAATTATATATCAATAATTAAAAAAATGAATTCACAAAAATTGAAGGTTTATGCCGTAAAACTCATATATATACATATATATGAATATATAATATTAAGGTTATGAATAATACCTTTAATTGCTTGAACAATCTTTGCTAAATACCAAGAATCGCTCGAAAACTCAGAAATTTCTCTCAATCTCTCTTTAGTCTCTCTCAAATTCTCTGAAAACTCTTTTCTTTTCTGAGTATCAATATAGGCCAACCCTTAGTTATGCGTAAAACAAATAACTGATAAAGCCATCATACACAAATTTAATATAACAGTTACTAAGTAATAAACGTATATCAGTTATAAATATATTTTATATTATTTGATTTATTTGATTTATTATAATTCAAATTCAAAAATTAAAAATCATAAGGCTTAGTTTGGATAAAATTGATTAAAATAAAGACTTAATGTTTTAAGCCTCGTTTGGTAACCAATTTAAAACTCCTTTAATTTATTTTAATAAACAATTCAGTTTATAATTTATAATCACATATTATTTATTTGAATTTCCATAACAAATCTTAGTTACATAAACTAAGTACAACACACTCAATAAATTCTCCACTTAATTCAATTATCATAAAATTATAATCTTATTACAATTTTATTTAATAAATTAACATATCACTTTCATTATTAAACTAAAACAACAATATAATCATTCATGTTATCTTTAGCAACTCTCTAACTATCAGATTACATTAAATTAGAATGTTATCTAATAAATTTAATTCACAAATATTTACTAACAACAACCACATCAACAAAATATTTATTTAATTTAATAAGTATTTTAACTTACAAATAATAAAATCTTGGATTGTTACATGCGTCGTGCACCAGCTATCCCTGATTTGATCTGCTGTAAACTTCTGACATCTTCCATTGCATAGCTTCTATAGGGTTTTCGGCACAAAAACGCAGCGAAAATAGAAAATAAATCAAAGCAATTCCGAAACCCAAAACAGGATCCAAGCGAAACTCAAATTAATTCAGTGGTTTAGATATTATACCAATTATGGAAAAATTCTGAAATAGCTACGAATCCTTTACGCAATACAATTAGAATCGCGCCTCTACGGTATCCACACGAATGCCACACGAACCGTCGAACGATTCTGCAATAAGAGGGACTTGCAGTACTAGCTACCAAAGGAACGATTATGAAACTGTTTTCTCTCTAGTCTCTCTCTAAGAGCGGCTAGGGTTTTTCAATTATGATGTTACCCTAAGTAGCTGCTATATATCATACATATAGTAGTTAAAAGGAATTAATCAAATCAAAACCTAATTTCATAAAATTCGAATTATATATATATATATATATATATATATATATCTTAATTAAGTCTTACTTAATTAATATACATATATATATACAAATTATCCTTTTAATTTAAATTCGTGATTTAAATAATATTAATCATATTAATATATTTAAATCCTTATAATTTAAATTAATTCCTTTTTAATAAAGTTCTATGTGTGTGACCCTATATGTTATTATTACGTTGGCAATAATTTTAAAATCATATTATAAAATTATAAACAATGAGCAGCATCTAGTAATGCATCACTGCTACCCAAGTAATAATAAGATCGATGATTCGATGCAACCTTTTTGTGACCAATGTTTCAATGTAATTTAATCCTTTTAACCTTAATATCCTAGATTAAACTCGAGTCATGGAATGTGTCATACTCTTCATAATTTAATCTGAGTTTTCTTGATCAATGAGTAGACTATATGATACAAATCACTATTTGAGCATGACCATGCATTTCATAGTCCTACTCAATCAAGAGGCCTATGGATATCACCCCTAATAAATAGGAGGGTTTAATTCCATCTAGATCACTCATATTCCTCACACGATTCATGATGTACCCAATAATCACATTTATAGTCCACCCTATTAAAGGTGACATTTGATGATATCAAAGTACATAAATTCTCGTGTAGTAATATAGTGATTTGTGTCGGAGGACCATTACATCATTGTCACTATGAGAATTTCTAATGACACTTCGCATAATGCTCCACATAGAATTCTCATGGTGGGTCTGTCCAGTACATCGTTCTCTAACATGTACATATGCATTGACTTAATATCTCATATATTTATGACCAATGAGATTTGGTCATCAGTCAATCCACATACTAGTCTCAATGCATCATTGTTGTCCCATCAACAATGATACTCGACTAGGGACATTTAAGAACAATGATACTAATTGTAATTATATAATCTCATGTTCAAGTCACATACTTGAAACTATATAATTTGTATCACTATTCTAAGGTTTTTTTTATTATGTTAACATTTATATAACGCAGTAAATAAAACCATAATAAAATCATTCATTTATTCAATCAAATATAATATCAAAACGTTAAGCAATTATATCAAATAATTGGCCTCTAGGGCATAAACTCTAACAGCTTTTTACTCCATCTCCTTGTTGGTGTAAAATCTAATTATGCACAACACGCAAGTATACGTGATCAACAAGTAATATAATAGTAAGTAGAGTATCGTTCCCACAGAGAATAACAAGAAAATAATCTTAACAATTATCAATTTTATATTAACCCAATTTTATTAAACTAATCAAAATCAAGAATGATAACTAAAAAAAATTATAAACTAAAATTATTAATTAATCAACACAACTTAAAAACCTTAATTTCAAACAATTAATGGAGATTTAGGCTTTATAACTTCACTTTATGTATCATTCCAATTATCACACCTTATTTCAAATTTAATTCATTATCTCAGTTAATTAATCAAGAACACTCATGTAGATTTAGCCATCTCTCAATGCACTAAAATCATATCTACTTAAATCCACAAATTAGATAGAATTAAATCAAACACCCTAAATAACTAATCCACTATATCTCTATGTGAATTATAATTAAGAAGGATTTAATTCCAAGTTCTTGCCAGATTACATGTGATGCTAGTCATATCTCTACCCTAACATAAATTAATATTCTATTCAATCATAGAATTCAAGAACACATGCTATTGTGACTAGGTCTAGAATCATACATCCTCTGTCGAATCCATACAATTCCACATACAATTGGTGATCAAGCAATTCATAAATTAATCACAAATCACAATACATAAACTGAATTTGTAATGACCGTGAATTTTAAACTCCTTATTAAATAAATATGTGATTTAATTTTTAATAAGTTAGTTTTGTTAGTCTATTTAAACCTTATGTGGTTATGTGAATTTATGAAATGATTAAAGGGAGTCACTAATAGTTTATTTAAATTAGTGGACTAACCCTAAGACTTTAATATCAAAGAATGGATAGGATTATTAATAATTAAATATTCAATTTATTTGAATATAGTGGCAGGATTTGAACATATTGATTAGTTGCAATTATGGGTAATTAAATTGATAATGTGTTGATTTATAATTATTATGAATAAATAATAATTAATTGAGTAAGCGATTAATAAATATAATATGATTATATTTACTTGATTAATTTCTACAAGCATGTAATATAGTAAACCTTTATTATATGGTAGTTAACTATATATTTTATATAGTACAAGGTGACACATTAATATGTCTATATATTATAGACTATATAGTAAGAGTTATTGCATTCATGTGAGTACATAAATAATCCCTAACTTTCCATTGTGTAGTAACATTAACACCTTAAAATTATATTTTGGGGATATAAGAGAACAAAGTAAGCATTATAAACACGTTGCTAGAATTTAAAAGTCTGTGTCCCATATTAAGAGTCTCAAACAATAACCAAACAGTTACCTACCTTCTTCATAAAACTCCAGCTTCATAGCATTAACAGTGATAATGGCTAGGAATTGGCAGTTAGCCAACCCTTCTATACCCAACATTTCTTCCCAATCTCCATTGAATCAAACCATGGTGTAAGAGCAATGTCTACACAATGAGTTCTCTATATATAGTCTCTCCTTCTTCATTTCTCAGTTACTAAAGAATTTGTATGATAAGTGTACAAATAGAGTGAGCGTGGCTGAGCATAGAGAGAGTGTAATTAGTGCTTTGAGGAATTAAGTTAAGGTTCAAGGAGGTATAAAATCTAATTTTTGTTCTTAATTTAAGTTTTGGCAAATTCTTGCAATTCTCATGAATTCTTTGTTATTTGGTATGAATTGGCTTAAGAGTGTGTTGTTTTAGTTAGTATGCATGCTTAGAAGTATTAGAAGTCATTTGTGTTGCAGCAAAAGATGTTTGACAATGTTTGGGGTTGAGGCTCTGCAGAAGCAGAGGCCATATTTTTGTCTCTGGGCCTTAGTCTTTCATCGCACGGCCGCGCGGGTAATATATCACAGTTACTCATGTTAGCTCCTTAAGATATGCTGAACATACTATAACAGTTAGAATATGCTTATAAATAACCTGCATATATGAACTGAGATTGTTATTCATATAGTAAGCCATATTAGTTGATTATTCAAAGAGGACTTAATGAGTTGGAAACTAGTTTTGATAAACCTTTTTCAAAAAACATGTTCTGACCTTGGTTGTGAGTGTATCGGGTTCTGATATACATTAAAATATAATCAATATGTTAATTTACATTGTTGGAGATGGTAAAGTGTATTCAAGCATGATTTAAAATGAAAATGCAAGTAAAAGATCATAATAGTTATGGGTAAATAAACTAAGTGTACTCTTACATACTTATGTGAACTATGATATGGTTATGGAAGCATGATATGGGATGTGTGAACTTAACTTTCATGCTTGAAGAAGTTATACTAATAGAAGCTTAAGGATTCAAAAGCAAACTTGATAAACTATATACGCTTTGAGTTACGATTTGTGAGCATGCTTATGTGTTTTAACTTGCGTATGTGAGACATCATGATTAGGTGTGTCATGCATGTACAAGTGATTAATATGAATGCCTAGTGAGAGTACGCATAAATGAAGTAGAACATCATAACTTGAGATACTTGATTTAATAAATGCAAGCATGAGTAGTAGAGACCTATAAACCACATAACATTTGTATAACGATTAAACGTAAAAAATTTATGAATTGAACACTTGAAGTTTTGATTAAATGAAAATAGATGGTGACCTATGTTAATGTTATGATATAAAGTCAAACTTGGTTATCCACATACTAACATATATGTTTTGCATGATTATTCGTATATGTGCAAGTCGTGTGTACACTAGCTTTCTGCAGGAGCAGCCGTGTCTTGGTTTGCACCAGGAGTAGCGCGGCCGTGCCACTCCCTTGTACAAACCAAGCGTAGTCGCGCCAATCTGCAATAGGGTCTGAGTTCTGTTAATAAATTGAGAGCTGATGCATGCTTATATGGTTACTCCAATCTGTAATACATGTCTAGTATGGTATTCATGTGTTAATAAGCATGTTATTGAAAGGAACCTATGATGAACTAGTGTTTACAACTTTAAAGTTAAATCGTGATTTTAACTATGAGATAGTGTGTTAGAAACTAATTTGCATGTGATGACATACGTACAAGATTATGCGACTAAAAGACTAGAAATATATGTTAGCATTGATAAACTACACTTGTGTATGATAGTAATTTAAGATAATAGGTGTACATGTTGAACTTGTATAACTAATGTGATTATACATGAATAGGATATCACAGTGCATTGGATTGATATTAAGCTTTACTTTGGTAAACTACGCTTGAGGCAAGTTCCCTAACCTTACTCAAATTTATATTGAGCAAGTCTCCGAACTTCACTTTTTGATTGTGCAAGTTCCTTAATTCTTACTCTTTTACTTGAGCAAGTATCCGAACACTATTTTTATTGCGTTGCATGTTTCCTAACTTACACAACTTTAGATTGTGTGCAAGTTTCTTATCCTTCTTATAATGTATTAAGCAGGTTATTATTGAAATGAAAGTTATTCATTTAAGCTTGAACTTTATTTCCAAGCATGCTATTAAGTGGTTTAATTACTTTACAAATATTCTACATCGATATTATTGATATTCTCACTTAGTGTACTTGAGTTCGTACAGTATTGGACTTGTACATCATTTAAAGTTCTATAATTCTTGAACTGTGTCAGATAGAGTCTGAACCTTTGTTCGGTCAGACAAGTGTGTGAATTTTTATAAAAGTTATCCAAACCAATTGATGGTAAGGATTCTTAGACTGAAAGAACACCCCTTTTATGATAGGGGAGTACCCTAGGTATCTAATATAAGATACAAAGAGCATATTTAAATGTTATATGTGACGCCCCCAAAATAGGTCCACACGACCCATTCTGAGTCGCCAGATATCACACTATAAAAATCATTTACAAACTTCATTTATACAATTTGTTGAAGCGTAAATGCGAGAATCGACCACAGTTAAACTGTGAGTTTTAATACAAATGTATGTAACTCTCATGGTGCCTTGACCACAACCTTACAATGGTACTTTATATAAAAGTATAGTCAATAACTGTTTTAGAAATTAAAATCTTTGGAAAATACTCAAGGAAACCTTTGTACATGGGAGGCCATGCGTCTAGGTTATGATAGATATCATATGTCCACAGAATTATCCTTGGTTGACCCAATAGTCCCCAAAGAAAAACAAGAAGATTACTATCATCTTCTTTCCAATGGTGAGTCTTCTCTTGACTTATAATTATCTCTATTGTCTCCAATTGATAATCATATTTCAAACAAACTCCAAGATTATATAGGTAGTGCTCGTAGATATACTCAGCAAGTGGATGTGCACAACCCTGTCTTATGATAACACGAGGTTGTATGTCATTAGACATCTTGTATGATAGTGGCAAAACACCCTTCTAAAGTTGGGTTCACCTCACCCTATTCGGTTCACCAAAATTAAATATCAAATGACGTATACAATACGACACAATTATCTAAAGTTCTCAATAAAATTATTTCCATACTATTTAGGGAGAACCTTAATAGCTATAGACCACCGTTCTATTCTCCTGTTACCCCCGCTCGACCCAGCTACACTCTTATTACCTGAAAGGAATTGTGAAGCAAAATGGTGATCACAACTAGCCCAATAAAGAATATCATGACTAAAGATAATTTACATCATCAATAGCCTTCATCAGTAATAATAAGAGATTTAGAACATATGGTAGATGATAAAACTTTTCAACCGTAGTTGCAGCGGAATGAGCAATCAATTAGAAGAGTCAAATAGACCATCAGATCTATTATCTTCTCCATGTTAAAAGTCCACCAATAATGTTTTATCCCTGTAACATCAATCAACAATTCCTGTCCACAATCATATGAATAACTCATAATCATATTTGTGATTCTAACTTCCTCTTTGAACCTAGGACGAAGATAATTTTCATCACCTATCTTCACCTAAAACATCAAAAATCTTGGTTATACCAAATCAAAATTCCTGCTCATAATTATACTAATAAATTCATCTTTGCATTACAGGCCAAAGATATACAACTGTATTTTAGAAGAGTCAAGTAGAGCATTATATCTACTATCTTTTACAAATTAAAAGTGTATAATCAATATTTTATCGCTGTGACTCAGCTTAATAAATAATCTTCATCATCGAATCATCCCTGCACTACGGCCAAGGATATTCATGTAATCATCAATGATCATAATTATACCGAATAATCCCTGGTTATAATCATACCAATAACTGTTCATCAATGCACTACGGGCCAATGAGGACTTTTACCACATCATCTATAACATTACGGGTCATGATTATACCGAATGATCCCTGGTCATAATCATACCAATGAACAGTTCATCTATTCACATAAGCCAAAGATACTCATCAATCAATAGTTCATCTTTGCACGTAAGCCAAAGATATACAATCAGTAAAACTAATAATCAACAGTCCATCTTTGCACGTAAGCCAAAGATATACAACTGTAAAACCAATAATCAACAATCCATCTTTGCACGTAAGCCAAAGATATACAACTGTAAAACCAATAATCAACAGTCTATCTTTGCACATAAGCCAAATGTGACTTTCATCATAATATAAGCATGAGGATGATGACAATTATATAATCATTAATCAAACGAAAATAAGGATAAATATTAAAGACTCATAATAAACTCATAATCTAATATTATTAATATTATAACAATATTTTAATCACTTCTTAAACTTATAAAATATTTATTTCAATTGTTTACACTTTAACAAATAATGCATTTAATCATTCAAAAATGTCATACTCATAAGATTTCATCACCAATGATCAAATCCCTCATCAAAGATATGCATATACCCTATATAGGATTTCCAGGCCATAAAATCTTATTTTCCAATTTTGTTACTTCACATAACATATTTAATTCATTTACTCATAACTATTTCATTTTCATGAAAAATACCAAATCAGTCCCAAAAATATTTCTTTTCTGGGATTTAACAGAATATAGTCCCATATTGAACATATATTTTTCTCGAAATTTTTAAAATTCATTTACTATTTTTCATATGGCCAAAACTGCCGAATATTTAGACATTTATCAGGGTATACTCTTGTTATACAAGGTATACTCTTGCCGGATATTTCTTTTTTGAACTTTTGTCCAAAAATTCTGAAATTTACAAGGTATACTCTTGTTATATACATGTACTCCCAATAAAAATTTCACCAATTTTGGAGTTAACCACAAGGAGTTATAATGGTTTACTTTTAAAATAGTCTTTTCCCATAAAATTCATAACTCCTAATTTATACATCCAAAAATCGCTATTTTTGGACACAATCTAGAAAACTCAACAAAATATCATTTCAAATTTTTCCAGAATTTTTGAGGGTCAGAAAAATTACAAAACTGCAAATGGATTTACAACCGCCATGAGGTAATCCACGTAGACAGATCATTTCTACAATTTAATAAGGAATGAATATAAAGGATCATTAAATATGCATGCGATAATCCATATAGACAGGTTATTCCAACAGAATAATAAAGAATGGAATAACAGAAGAATTCACCATGCATGCGATAGATCGCATAGACAGGTTATTCCCAACATAATAATAAAGAATGGAACCAGGTCATGCGTAATCCGCACAGACAGGATATTCCAATAGAATAATAAATAATGGAATAACAACAGAATTCACCAGGCATGCGATAGACCGCACAAACAAGTTATTCCAACAGAATAATAAAGAATTGAACCAGGTCATGCGTAATCCTTATGAAAGGATATTCCAATGAATAATAAAGAAACGGAACCAGTCATGCGTAATCGGCCTGAGCATGTGATATTCCAATGAGAATAATAAAGAATGGAATAATAGAAGAATTTCACCATGTATGCAGTACTTCGCATAGACAGGTTATTCCAACATAATAATAAGGAATGGAATAACAATAGCTCTCTTCATGAATACGAAAGAAATAATACCCCTTACCTCAGAAGAAGACTGGATACTTGGAATAATGAGGTAGTAGACTTCTCTTCTTCTTCTCTCTATAATTTCTCTCTATAATAATTGCTCTATAGCTTTAGTGAATTGGTGAGAAATAAAGGAAGAATGAGCTTCTATTTATAGGAAAATATAGTTTCGATAATTGCAAGTTTTGGGGCTCGAAATATTACAGTACATTACCTTCCTCTTTTTCTTTATTTTTAACTTAGTCCTGCAAGTATTATCAAACTTGCACCACTTCCCCTAATAGTAAATCATGTGAATTAATAATTCATTCATGTGACTCAATAGTATAATCATATGAAAAAACTAATTAAAGTATAATACCTTCATCTATACCTCTATTTTTAATTTAGTCATGCAAGTATTATCAATCTTGCACCACCTCCCCTAATAGTACAAGAATGTGAATCAATAGTACACACATGTGAACAAATAGTTATAATCATGTGAATTAATAGCAATTAATTGCTCATTTATCCGATTAATTACCATTGATCGGTCAATTATAACTTCAGGACATCAATTAATATCAAAATAAATGTCGATTTCCACTAACACTAATAATTCCAACACAATGGAACTATCAATTTCATCTTTAATCAACATGAACTTATTCATCATTAATATTATAATTCACAATATTTAACAACCAAGTCGTTCCTAGGAAAGAGGGGGCTTTCCGATAAGGATTTCTCCTTATTGGTGCACAATTAGATGACCAAACCTCTCATTAACAGAACTTCTAGACATTGTCAATATTGCAAATAATAATATGAATAACTTTGCCGTCTCAATCATTGATTTAATAATATAACATATTATACAGATGATATTGTGACAATAATTGAATCAATACTATGAGAGATATGATGCAGCAATTACTGTAGCAATAATTGAGTATAACTGAGTGACTTCTCACGTAAGTATCAATAACCAATACCGTGTGCTACTATGCAACCACGCGTATTACTGTACTTTTACTACCGGGTAGTTGAACAGTTTTAACGGTAACACTTTCGCCGTTATTTTTAATAAAAGATAATTTTGTCGTTTTCTTACTACGGCGATACTTTCGTTGTGGGGTACACCAATGATTGTGCTGTCGTACAAATATTCCCTGTTAAAACGAATATTCCCTGATCAATCGAGTATTATATAACTACTTTCTTACTTTGCAAAATTTGTAAATATTACCCACAACTATAACATTATAATAAATCCACACCATAATATTCAAAAAAATATTTCGAGAAATTTAAGTCTTTATTCATAAAATCTGGGGTCTCACATTATACATATACATGGTGTACGTGAGGTTGATCCCCTCAAGTACTTATTCTGTAGCCAGTAACCAAAGGATCAATCAGCTATTGTTCTATTGGAGTTTTATAGTTCAAAGTCTACTTGACTATCAATTATTCTAAAAGCAATAATTATCTTTGCTTCTAATATTCATATTATTGAATCCTTCAGATATTTATATTGTTGAATTCATTGTCAAATATTTTCCATTCATCATGATATATCCTTATTGTTGTATTTAAACTTGTTCAGCAAACTTGTTGCTCTTCCTTGCTATATCATGAATTATATTGCAGCTAAGCTCGAGACCTCAGGAAAGGACAAGGGTAAAGGAAAGATGTAGGATAGTTGCGAGGAGCAGACTTTACTTTATGCCTAGTTTAAATTACTGATATATAATATGAACCCTAATAACTATTTTAGGGTATGTTTGTAAGATTGTATTAAGGTTATCGAATCTTGGGACTAGTAACACCTTTTGAATGAACAACATACGTTTATTATATTCCGCATTTTAGTTATTGTATGTTGTTTAGAGGTGGATGTTTGTATTTTATCGTGATGACCGGACTGGGGTCAGAGGACCCGGATTCGGGGGTGTCACAGGTTGGTATCAGAGCTGTAGGTTATAAACGTTAGGAATGCGAAACCTAGGTTATAACCTTAGTAGAAAACTCAAGTAGAGTATGTAAGTGATGGGTTGAGGAAATCCATCAAGTTTTATTGTGATACTAAAGTTGTTTATTTAAATCAAAAATGATTGATAGACATCTTAAACTTCTTAATGCTAACATGGATAGCATATCACATAAAGCCTAATAGTTTTCTTCCTTTCCTCAGATCATGGCGCCTAGGAGACTACCGCGGAACCAGAGGGAAGAAGGATCTGTTAACAATGGTGGAGGGGAAAATGTTGATCCAATGCAGAACTTTGTTAACCTGTTAACTGAGGAAATGCAAAACAGACCCCCGCCAGCATCAGGGCAACCAAGACAACACTTGGCTAGCTTTAAGGACTTTAAATTTGTAGGACCATCGGAGTTATGGGGAACCTTGGACCCAATTGAAGCCCAGACATGGATAGAAGAAATGGAGAAGGTGTTTGAGGTCTCACGCATGGCCGAAGCACAGAAGATAAGTTTTGCCACTTTAATGATGAAGGGCGAAGCTAACTATTGGTGGAAAGCCAATAAGGGACGAGCAGATGAAGGAGTTATTCCTTGGGACAAATTTAAGGAGCTATTCCTCGAGAATTACTTCTCAGAGAATACTCAACAGGATATGGAAGTTAAGTTTCTGGAACTAAAGCAAGGTAGTATGTCTATCGTAGAGTACGTGGCAAAATTTAACGAGTTGGCCCGATTCGCTTCACATCAGGTAGACACGGAGGCCGGGAAGGCAAGAAGGTTCAAATTAGGACTGAAACCATGGGTGTAGAAAACAGTGGCTGTTTTAAAGATTAAGACTTACTCTGATCTATTGGAAAGGGCTATCATTACCGAAGGAGGCAATGGAGCCATCGCTCAATTCAAACAAGAAAAGAAGACCGGTTAAGAAGGACAGAAAGGGGGAAAAAGCAGAGATAGTAACCCCAACAAGCATAAATGGATAGAGAGCTAATTCTCTGGAAGTAATAAGTCCGGGGGGAGTCCAAGAAAAGTATGAAGTGCAACAATTATGGGAGGAATCACTCGGGGAAGTGCATAAAGGGAAAGAGTATTTGTTATCGTTGCGGACAACCGGGGCACATGGCTCCTCAGTGTTCGAATAAGCAGAAGGGAGGATGTTTCTCGTGTGGAGCCACGAACCATCAAATTAAGGAGAGAAAGGGCGATGCAGCTAGCTACAACCATAACAACAACAACAATGAACTGAACATTGGAGGGCCAGCCAGTCAAGACCATAGACCAACGACATAAACGTTCAACATGACCGTACAGGATGCGGTGGAGTCTAAGGACGTGGTCTCAGGTATCATTCCGATCAATGATATGGATGCATACGTATTATTTGATTTGGGTGCTACCTGCTCTTTTTTTTTTCCGAGGAATTTGACTTACCCTGTGAGAGATTAGAACACCCTATGAACGTAGAAGTAGCGAACAAGGAAATTATCCCCGTAAAATATATTCATAGGAATTGTTATACCGAATTGCAAGGATTTAAGCTCAAAGTGGATTTGATACCGATTCATTTCGGGGAGTTCTATGTAATCCTTAGGATGGATTGGTTATCGGTTCACGGAGCAGTTATAGACTGTAAGAAGAAGTGTGTACACCTTAAGACTTCGAATAAGTCGAAGGTGGTATTTTATGGTAGTAAATTGCCGAGACAATCTCATTGTCTAACGATGGTGCAATCACAGAGATTTCTTAGGAAGGGTTGTATAGGTTATTTGGCTCACGTGGTTGATACTCGACGAGTCGAGGGTGAACTAAGTCAGATACCTATTGTAAGGGATTTCATTGATGTCTTCCAATGCGAGATTCCAGGATTGCCACCAGATAGAGAGATTAAGTTTATTATCAATTTGGCACCAGGGACATCACTGGTATACAAAGCGTCGTATCGTATGACACCGGTAGAGATGAAAGAACTGATGACTCAATTACAAGAGTTGTTAGATAAAGGATACATTTAATCGAGCATATCATCGTGGGGAGCACTAGTCTTATTTGTAAAGAAGAAAGATGGGTTGATAAGACTTTGTATCGACTACCAAGAGTTGAACAAGGTCACCATTAAGAAAAAGTACCCGTTGCCCAGGATAGACGATTTGTTTGATCAGTTGAAGGGGGCGAAGTACTTTTCAAAGATTGACTTGAGGACCGGTTATCACCAACTGAAAGTGAGGCCAAAGGACATTCCAAAGACGGCATTCAGAACTCGGTATGGACACTTTGAGTTTCTGGTAATGTCATTCGGATTGACGAACGTGCAAGCAACATTTATGGATTTGATGAACAGAGTGTTCAAACAGTATTTGGATAAGTTTGTTATTGTATTCATCGATGACATTCTAGTGTATTCAGAGACAGAGGAAGAACACGCCGAGCATCTTCGGATAGTGTTGGGGACTTTAAGGAGGGAAAAGTTGTATGCAAAATTCTCTAAGTGTGAGTTTTGGTTGTAGAGAGTGCCGTTTTTGGGGCACGTTATCGACAAAAATGGTGTTTCGGTGGATCTAGCGAAGGTAGAAGCGGTTATCAATTGGGAGCAATAGAAGACGCCGACAGAAATAAGGAGTTTCTTAGGATTGGCAAGATACTATCGAAGATTTATTTAGGATTTTTTGAAATTAGCATCGTCGTTGACCAATCTTACCAGAAAATTAACTAAGTTCGTTTGGACGAAAAAGAGTGAAGAAAGTTTCCTAGAATTAAAGAAGAGGCTTAGTCAAGCACTTGTGTTGGCCTTACCGAAAAACACGGGAGGGTTTATAGTGTATAGTGATGCGTCACACCAGGGTCTTGGATGTGTATTGATGCAACACGGCAGGGTGATTATGTATGCTTCACGTCAGCTGAAAGATTATGAGAAGTGATATCTGACTCATGACCTGGAGTTACCAGCGGTAGTTTTTGCCTTGAAGATTTGGAGGAATTATTTGTGTGGCGAGAAGTGTGAGATATATACGGATCACAAGAGTCTGAAATATATCTTCACGTAGAAAGAGTTAAACACGAGGTAGCGCCGATGGCTAGAATTGATCAAAGATTATGATTGTGAGATTCTATACCATCCAGACAAAGCAAATGTAGTGGCAGATGCCTTGAGCAGAAATGGCAGAGAGAAGTTATTGAAGTTGACCATTCAAGAAGAATTGGTGAAAGATTTCGAATGACTAAACTTAGAGATTAGGTATCCGATGGAGACCAACGAACAATTATTTACAGCAACAGCGAGCCCAACTTTATTGGATAAGGTTAAAGAGGCACAAGAAAAGGACGAAGATTGCAATAACATCAAGAAGCGATTGACTGAAGGTGGTGAATTAAAATTTAAGATTGATAGCACTGGACTGCTAAGATTTGAAGGATGAATTTGGGTACCGTTAGTACCAGAACTTAGAGAGGAGATTTTACAAGAAGCGCACAGTACGAGATACTCGATACACCCAGAAATCACGAAGATGTACCAAGATTTGTGTCACCACTTCTGGTGGCCAAACATGAAGAGAGAGGTTGCAGAATGTGTTAGTAGACATCTAACTTGTTAGAGAGTCAAGGCAAAGCACCAATGACCAAGCAGGTTATTACAACCATTAGAGATTCGAGAATGGAAATGGGAGCACATCACAATGGAATTTGTGGTGGGACTTCCGGCAACGCAGAAAGGGCACGACGCCATATGGGTGATTGTAGACCGTCTTACTAAGTTAGCTCACTTTTTGTCGATTAAGATTAAGTATAGTTTAGATCAGTTAGTAAAATTGTATGTCAAGGAAATTATCTCGAGGCATGGGGTGCCGGTATCTATTGAATCAAATAGAGATCTGCGATTCACATCAAACTTCTGGAAGAGTCTTCAAGAAAGAATGAGAACATAACTACGAATGAGTACCGCGTATCATTCGCAGACCGTGGGCAAAGCGAGAGAACGATTCAAACACTTGAAGACATGCTCCAAGCTTATGTGATGGACTTCAAGGGTAGTTAGGAGGATCACCTTCCATTAGTAGAGTTTGCGTATAACAATAGTTATCACGCCAATATTGGAATGTCGCCGTATGAATCACTGTATGAGAGGAAATATAGAACACCCCTATGCTGGGACGAAGTTGGAGAACATTGACTATTGGGAACAGAGTTGGTACAACAGATGGTAGAAATCATCAAGGTGATAAGAGCCCAACTAGTAGAAGCTCAAGATCGCCAGAAGAAGTATGCAGACTTACATCGCAAGAAGAAAGATTTTGAATTAGGAAGCTATGCATTTCTGAAAGTATCTCCCTTCAAAGGGAAGATTCATTTTGGGAAAAAGGGCAAGTTGAGCCCCAGGTTCGTAGGACCATTTGAGATTCTGAGGCGAGTCAGTGAAGTGGCGTATGAGGTAGCATTACCTCCTGAACTCGAGCACATTCACAACGTGTTTCATGTGTCAGTATTGTGGCCATATAAATCGGACTACAAGCACATTATCTCCTATGAACCAATCCAAGTAGAGAAAGACTTATCATATGAGGAAGTTCCTGTCCAGATACTAGATAGGAAGGAACAGAAGCTGAGGAATAAAATCATCCATTCCGTTAAGATTCTCTAGAGGAATCATGTAGTCAAAGAAGCTATGTGGGAACTAGAAGAGAAAATGAGAGAGAATTATCCATTTTTATTTCAGTAACCTTAATTTTACAATTTCGAGGATGGAATTTTTATAAGGAAGAGGGATGTAATGACCGTGAATTTTAAACTCCTTATTAAATAAATATGTGATTTAATTTTTAATGAGTTAGTTTTGTGAGTCTATTTAAACCTTATATGGTTATGTGAATTTATGAAATGATTAAAGGGAGTCATTAATAGTTTATTTAAATTAGTGGACTAACCCTAAGACTTTAATATCAAAGAATGGATAGGATTATTAATAATTAAATATTCAATTTTTTTTAATATAGTGGCAGGATTTTAACATACTGATTAATTGCAATTATAGGTAATTAAATTGATAATGTGTTGATTTACAATTATTACGAATAAATAATAATTAATTAAGTAAGAGATTAATAAATAAAATATGATTATATTTACTTGATTAATTTGAGCAAGCATGTAATATAGTAAACCTTTATTATATGGTAGTTAACTATATATTTTATATAGGACAAGATGACACATTAATATGTCTATATATTATAGACTATATAGTAATAGTTATTGCATTCATGTGAGTACATAAATAATCCCTAACTTTCCATTGTGTAATAGCATTAACACCTTAAAATTATATTTTGGGGATATAAGAGAACAAAGTAAGCATTATAAACATGTTGCTGGAATTTAAAAGCTTGTGTCCCATATTAAGAGTCCCAAACAGTAGCATACCTTCTTCATTGTATAAAACTCCAGCTTCATAGCATTAGCAGTGATGATGGCCAGGAATTGGCAGTTGGCCAACCCTTCTATACCCAACATTTCATCCCAATCTCCATTGAAGCAAACCATGGTGTAAGAGCAATGTTTGGAGAATGAGTTCTCTATATATAGCCCCTCCTTCATCATTTCTTAGTTACTAAAGAATTTATCTGAGAAGTGAAGAAAAAGAGTGAGCGTGGCTGAACATAAAGAGAGTGTAATTATTGCTTTGAGGAATCAAGTTAAGTTTTAAGGAGGTATAAAATCCATTTTTTTTCTTAATTTGAGTTTTGGCAAATTCTTGCAATTCTCATGAAGTCTTTGTTATTTGGTATGAATTGGCTTAAGAGTGTGTTGTTTTACTTAGTATGAATGCTTAGAAGTATTAGAAGTAGTTTGTGTTGCAGCAAAAGATGTTTGGCAATGTTTGGTGTTGAGGCTCTGCAGAAGCAGAGGCCATATTTTTAATCTCAGAGCGAAAGTGCTGTGTAGGCTGTAGTAGTATATCATGATTACTCGTGTTAGCTCCTTAAGATATTCTGAGTATACTATGACAGTTAGAATATGCCTATACATAACCTGCACATATAAACTGAGATTTTTATGCATATAGTAAGCCATGTTAGTTGATTTTAGTTGATTATTCAAAGAGGACTTAAAGAGTTGGAAACTAGTTTTGATAAACCTTTTTCAAAAAATATGTCCTGACCTTAGTTGTGAGTGTATCAGGTTCTGATATACATTAAAATGTAATCAATATGTTAAAT
This sequence comes from Panax ginseng, assembly GCA_020205605.1. NCBI lineage: Eukaryota > Viridiplantae > Streptophyta > Magnoliopsida > Apiales > Araliaceae > Panax > Panax ginseng. The sequence goes on along the minus strand of CM035139.1, from coordinate 129,779,327 downwards.
TACATTGTTGGAGATGGTATAGTGTATTCAAGCATGATTTAAAATAAAATGCAGGTAAAAGATCATAATAGCTATGGGTAAATAAACTAAGTGTACTCTTACATACTTATATGAAATATGATATGGTTATGGAAGCATGATATGGGCTGTGTGAACTTACCAAGCATGCTTGAAGAAGTTTTACAAATGGAAGCTTAAGGATTCAAAAACAAACTTGATAAACTATATAAGCTTTGAGTTAAGATTTGAGAGCATGCTTATGTGGTTTAACTTATGTATCTGAGACATTATGATTAGGTATGTCATGCATGTAAAAGTGATTAATATGAATGCCTAATGAGTTATATTCATTATAAAACTAGTTAAGTGTGGTTGAGAGTAAGCATAAATGATGTAGAACATCATAACTTGAGATACTTGATTTAACAAATACAAGCATGAGTAGTAGAGACCTATGAACCACGTAACATGTATATAATGATTAAACATAAGAAATTTATGAATTGAACACTTGAAGTCTTGATTAAATAAAAATAGATGGTGACCTATGTTAATGTTATGATATAAGGTCAAACTTGGCTATCCACATACTAACATACGTGTTTTGCATAATTATTCGTATATGTGCAAGTCGTGTATGTATCGGCTTCTGCAAGAAGCACCATGTCTTGGTATGCACCGGTGAGCAGTAGCAATAGCGCCGATCTGCATTAGGGTCTGAGTTCTGCTAATAAATTGAGAGCTGATGCATGCTTATATGGTTACTCCAATCTGTAATACATGTCCAGTATGGTATTCATGTGTCAATAAATATGTTATTGAAAGGAACCTATGATGAACTAGTGTTTACAACTTTAAAGTCAAATCCTGATTTTAACTATGACATAGTGTGTTAGAAATTAATTTGCATGTGATGACATACGTATAAGATTATGAGACTAAAATACTAGCAACATATGTTAGCATTGATAAATTACACTTGTGTATGATATTAATTTAAGATAATAGGTGGACATGTTAAACTTGTATAACTAATGTGATTATACATAAATAGGATATCATAGTGCATTGGATTGATATTAAGTTTTACTTTGGTAAAATATGCTTGAGGCAAGTTCCTAACCTTACTCAAATTTATATTGAGCAAGTCTCCGAACTTCACTTTTTGGTTGTGCAAGTTCCTTAATTCTTACTCTTTTACTTGAGCAAGTATACGAACACTATTTTTTATTGTGTTGCAAGTTTCCTATCTTACACAACTTTAGATTGTTTGAAAGTTTCCTATCATTCTCATATTTTACTGAGCAGGTTATTGTTGAAATGAAAGTTATTCATTTAAGCTTGAACTTTATTTCCAAGCATGCTATTAAGTGGTTTAATTACTTTACAATTATTCTACATCGATATTATTGATATTCACACTTAGTGCACTTAAGTTCGTATAGTCTTGGACTTGTACATCATTTAAAGTTCTATAATTCTTGAACTGTGTCAGATAGAGTCTGAACCTTTGTTCGTTCAGACAAGTGTATGAAGTTTTATAAAAGATATCCAAACCAATTGATGGTAAGGATTCTTAGACTGAAAGAACACCCCTTTTATGCTAGGGGAGTACCCTAGGTATCTAATATAAGATACAAAGAGTATATATAAATTTTATGCATATACATGGTGTACACGAGGCCGATGCCCTCAAGCACTTATTTTGTAGCCAGTAACCAAAGGGTAAATCAGCATAATAATTAACAATTTATTAAACTCAAATCAAGGCATAATAGTTGTCATTCAACATTAAAGATCCTTTGCAAGCCTAAAAAGTAATTTAGTTCATAACTAATGAATTAAATATTGAATAAATAAAAGAAATCATCATCCTGATTACACAAATTGAAATTAAAGAAGAATAGTAATACACCACCCTTCTCACCCTTCAAATCTGCAATCTTCGTGAAATCACCTCTTTTCTTCGTTCCTCCAAAATCTTGCTCTTCAATTGTGTGTCTCTAAGTGTCTCTCTCACTTTCTCGGATCCCCAGCTTTTAACATAAGTTAATTCACTTCAGCTCCATCACTACCAATTATAATCCATCTCAAACTCATCACACAAGAATTCCAATACAAATCAAACTCCTAATTAAACCCAACAAGTTTTTCTTAAACATAGAATCCCAATTAACATGAAATAACCTTCTTGACACACTCCTAATATAAAACTTATTATATAAAGAATATAGATCTCCCAACACAACTTAACTTGTAGCATCACAAAATAAAACAAATCCAGATTCGTCTCGACCAGCCGCCGCTAGCAAGACCGTAGGGTTTAATACTAAGACAAATATGACCAAGCTATGTAACTAGTAGCTTCTCACGCCGCAGCATGCCCCGAGCCACATTGCTTGTCATCATGGCGCGCCCCGCGCTGATCATGCAGAATGTTTAGATTTGCTTGAACTTTCTTCCAATGCTATCATCTTGATGAGCTCACTTATTATCCTACAATCAAGAACAAAAACCCATCAAAAGCAATATGAAATATTTCAAACAATAACAATTTAACAAGCTAAATAAAGATAAATTGTAGGTTAAAAACCTACTCATAAAATTCCCCCAAACTTAAAACTTTGCTTGTCCTCAAGCAAAACAATATGCAATGCAACTAACTACGCTAAAAACTACGAATCCAGGATTAAGACAATACATAATCTATGTTGGGATTTCGGCACAAAACGCAGCGAAAATATAAAATAATCAAAGCAATTTTTAAAACCCTAAAACAGGATCCATGCGAAAATAAATTAACTCAGTGGTTAGAAATATACCAATTATGAAACTAAAATTGATGTGCTTGAATATCCAACGCAATCCAAATGAATCGCTACTACGGTGAGATCCGTAAGAATGCCCCGTGAATAAATATATGATCCGAAAAAAAAGAACTGCAAAGATTAGCCACCAAGGATAAGGATTTTGAATCGCTTTTCTCTAGTCTCTCTAAGAGAGTCTAGGGTTTTGGTTAATGAATAATACCTAAATGGCTGCTACATATCATATATATAGCGATTAAAAGGAATTATTCATAACCTAATTTAATAAAATCCGAATATATATATATATATATATATTAATTAAGTTTTACTTAATTAATATACCTATATATAAATTATCCTATTAATTTAAATTCATAATTTAAATACTATCAATCATATTGACATATTTAAATCTTTACAATTTAAATTAATTCCCTTTTAATTATGTTCTATGTGTGTGACCCTATTGTTATTATTACGTTGATAATAATTTTAAAATCATATTATAAAATTATAAACAGTGAGCGGCATCTAGTAATGCATCACTGCTACCCAAGTAATAATAAGATCGATGATTCGATGCAACCTTTTCGTGACCAATGTTTCAATGTAATTTAATCCTTTTAACCTTAATATCCTAGATTAAACTCGAGTCATGGAATGTGTCATACTCTTCATAATTTAATCTAAGTTTTCTTGATCAATGAGTAGACTATATGAAACAAATCACTATTTGAGCATGGCCATGAATTTCATAGTGCTACTCAATCAAGAGGCCTATGGATATCACCCCTAATATATAGGAGGATTAAATTCCATCTAGATCACTCATATTCCTCACACGATTCATGATGTACCCAATAATCACCTTTATAGTCCACCCTATTAAAGGTGACATTTGATGATATCAAAGTACATAAATTCTTGTGTAGTAATATAGTGATTTTAGGTCGGAGGACCATTACATCATTGTCACTATGAGAATCGCTAATGACACTTTGCATAATGTTCCACGTAGAATTCTCATGGTGGGTATGTCCAGTACATCGTTCTCTAACATATACCTATGCATTGAATTAATATCTCATATATTTATGACCAATGAGATTTGGTCATCAGTCAATCCACATACTGGTCTCAATGCATCATTGTTGTCCCATCAACAATGATACTCGACTAGGGACATTTAAGAATAATGATACTAATTACAAATATATAATCTCATGTTCAAGTCATATACTTGAAACTATATAATTTGTATCACTATTCTAAGGATTTTTATTATTTTAACATTTATATAACGCAGTTAATAAAACCATAATAAAATCATTTATTTATTCAATCAAATATAATATCAAAACGTTAAGCTATTATATTAAATAATTAGCCTCTAGGGCATAAACTCTAATAATCTACTCAAACAACCTCAGAGAAATTAAGCAAACATATCAATACTTTATACTAGAAAGCAATCCATAAATTCCATCAATCCTTAAATCTTAACCTGTTATTACTGGTATAGTGTGTGTGTGCTCAACATCCCTGCTAACTTATGCAAATTCAAATTTAATACATAACAAGTCTCTTAGAAGGCATCATACAGCGTAAACTCAAGAGTTTCAAAAACAGATAAGTTCAAACTAAAACCAAGCAATTACCAATATTAAAGGTCCAAATTTTATACTTATGCTTTATTTTTCAATCACGAGGATTTTTCCTCTTATTTCCCATTTTATCCATTTTTTTAAATAGTGAGTGCGTTTTACGCTACATCTCACACCTGTGTTTATGGGGAGTGTGTTTTACACTCTTTCTCGACCCACCAGAAGATTCAATTATTCATCTTGGGAAGGTTCCCCTTTTTATATGTAAGAAGCTTATATACCCCACTCTTTCCCCCAAACTTAGGTTCTTGCTTACTTCTTCGTCTTTCACTACCTATCCTTGTCATTCTCTTATTTAAACTAGCATTATCCTTTAGAAATCCTTTATGTATCAATTCGAACTACATTCCTCAACATAAGTGTTATTACGTGTTAACCTTATTATACCAGTTTCAAATAAGCAAAAGATCCAATTCATAACAAAAATTTACATCAAAGTTCTAATATTTGGTACTGTACTTATCTACATAACTCCAATCTCATCATTGGTCAAGAATAAACTTTTATTATCTATTAACTGGATTCATGCAATTTAAACAACATGCAAATTATTATTATTATTATTAATTTATAACTAATGAATATATTAAACTAAATGACATGAAAAACAAACAAATATAAAAACTAAACAAATTAACTAACATGATTTTTAAAATTTTCACAAATTAACCATGCAGAAACATAACCCCCCCTAAACTTAAAGCAAGTAATGTCTTCATTACGAAAAAATAAATCAAATAAAAACATGAAGACTTCCCTGAAAGACTAGTCACTACTTGTCGTCATCCGAAGGAGGGTATGCTGGAAGGAAAAGAGGAACATGCATGGCCACCAGATTTGCATTAATGATTACAGCGAGAAAACGCATCAGAAAGCGTGTTGAAAGCATTTGCATTGTATTAATACATTAAGTCTTGTCATTGAGCCAGCCATCAAAATTGATTCCTTGAACCACAAGGTGGTTGCTCTTCCATTGGTTCTGCTGCAACTGGGGGTGAGGGTTGGCGAATCATAATATAACCTTCTCCTCTTGGATGTGATCTTGCCCCCTCCCATGCCTTGTATTTCTCAATGGTAGCATGATCGATTATAGCCATCGGTTATTAAATAGGTTCAGAAGGATGTTGTTGCACCCCAACTTTACGGCATAAATCAGTTATGAGAAATCCATGCAAAAGGCTCCCCGTAGTACTTCCCCATAGCAACCGATCAATCGACTCCTGAATGCATTCACTCACATCCACATTATAGAATACAACAGAATTATTCAACTGGTAATGATGATGAACAATCCCATATAGAAGTCATGCCCTTTCCTTAGTTACATCATTCTGATGGCGTGTGGGCATCAAACAGGCATAGATGAATGCATACCATGCTTTGCCATACTTACTTAGTGCTAAATGAGGAAAACTTATCTTAATTTCATTCGTGCCGGCTTGGGTAACCCATTGCGTTCCTGGTTTGCACAATCTTACAATTAACTCATTCAAGTCAGGCAAACTAACTTTATATCGTCCGTTAGTCGGTGTTTCCAGCCCAAAATACTCGTTAATGGCATCGGCATGAAAAGACACCGATTTACCCCAACCCATGACTATGCGATTGACATGCTCCATTGCGTTGGCATAAAATTCTTTCACTATGTTGATCACTACTTGTAGTGGTTGCTCCCCTAACTATAATAAGTTATGTTCCACAATTATTAGGGCCATATCACCATCCAAGTTAGCATCCGGCTTCAATCCTCTTTCTAACACCAAAGTCTTCTTGTCGATAGATGATTTGAACCTTGCCTCGGTCCCCTCACTAAGAAATTTTGTGTGATCATATTGAGCCTGAGCAGTAGAGGTTAATGGACGTTGTCTCTTGTGTGAAGACATGGTGTTTTTTTTGAGGTATAGGCAAAAAACTTGTTGGTGGGCGTTAAGGCTAATTCCCCCAAATTTGGCTTCTTGGAACTATCTCTCTACCCAGAGTATGAAACAAGGCAAAACAATCCTTGGGCAACCAATTCCCAAGGTTTTCAAACCCAATTTTTAATCATAAGAGAGATGAAGAATGAGAATGAAGAAATTTGGGGTTTACCTTCAATAATAATTTGTGTTTCCCCCTTTGTAGTAATGCCCCAATTTGTAAGAATTTGTGAAGGAAAGGAATTAGACTTAGTGTTGGAGTGTATTGCTTGTATGTAGAAGGAATGTGGCTACTTCCATGGGTAGAGTTCATATAGGAGATGAAAACCAATGTGTATGGAAAGTTGTAGAGTTTGAGTATTAATGGGAGAAGGAGTTGGGAAGGAGAATGAGAAGTGGTGTAAAGGAGTTGTGGGAGTTATAGGAGTTATGGGGTAGTGGGTGAGTTTGTGTTGAAAGAGAAGTGGGGAGTTTAAGTGTAAAAAAGACTTCTTAAGTGGTTATGGCCGAGTATGATGCGTTAGGATCACATTTAGTGTCTGGCGTTTCTGAGTAGTGCGGCCCGCGCCGTGTATAGGCCTGATATGGCGCACCCCGCGCTGTAAGGTCAGTAAGTTCTAATATGGTAGCGCACCTCACATCGTGTCTAACCTTATATTAGCGTGCCCCGCGCTATAAGGACAGTATCTTCTGATGTGGTAGTGCGCCCAACGTCGTTTGTATGCTTCAGGTGGCGTGCCCCTCGCTGGTTGATCAGAAAGTAATCGGCTAATTGGCGAGCCCCACACTGGATGTACACCTTATGTGGTGCGGCCCGTGCCGTTTATGCAATGTCTTGGTAACTCTTTTTTTCCTTCATTCCCTACAAGTATACCATAATGAAGTCATTATTCTTTGAAAAAGAAATATCTAAGCTAAACTATGAGCTAAAATGTATTTAATAACTAAAATAGAAAAGATTTAGAGCTTGGGTTGCCTCCAAAGTAGCGCTAGTTTTAACGTCGTAAGCCTGACGATGCATCTTGTTTCAAGGTGCATCGACGAGTGTAATTGCAATGGATTCGTTGTCGATGTCTCCACCCCAGTAGTGCTTTAGTCTTTGTCCGTTGACTTTGAAGGTTTCGAGCGGATTTCTGCTGTATAGCTCAATGGCGCCATATGGAAAGACTCACTTAATAGTAAATGGACCTGACCATCTAGATTTGAGCTTTCTAGGAAATAGTCTCAATCTAGAATTAAACAATAGTACCGATTGCCCCGGTTCGAACTTTCTTTGCAAGTTTTTCTAGTCGTGCCATTTCTTGACCTTCTCTTTATACAACTTCGAATTCTTATAGGCTTGTAGTCTGAATTCATCAAGTTCATTCAATTGAAGAAGCCTCTTTTCTCCTACTGCTATTTGGTCAAAGTTGAGCTTCTGAATTGCCCAGTAGGCTTTATGTTGTAACTCCATAGGTAGATGACATGCTTTACCATAAACTAATTGATATGGCAACATCCCAATTAGCGTCTTGTATGCTTTCCTATAAGCCCATAATGTGTCATCCAATATTAGAGACTAGTCTTTTCTGTTTGGGTTTACTACCTTCTCTAAAATTTTCTTCACCTCCGTGTTGGAGACCTCGGCTTGCCCACTTGTCTAAGGGTGATATGTTGTTGCAACCCTATGATTAACTTCATATTTCACCAAGAGAGGTGTGAATGCTTTATTGCAAAAGTGACTTCCCTCGTCACTTATAATTGATCTTGGCGTGCCAAATCGTGTGAATATGTTCTTTTGTAGGAATTTTAGGACCACTTTGGCATCATTTGTAGGGAGTGCCACAGCTTCCACCCATTTTGTTACATAATTTACCGCAAGGAGAATATATAAGTTATTGAATGAGGGAGGAAAAGGCCCCATAAAGTCCATTCCCCATACATCAAAAACTTCTACCTCCATGATTGTATTGAGTGGCATTTCGATCCTCTTTAAGATGTTGCCAATCCGTTGGCATCTGTCACAACTTTTCATAACTAGTGAGCATCCTTGAATATAGTAGGCCAATAGAATCCTGCTTAAAGTATCTTAGCCGCTGTCCTTTCACTCCCATAGTGTCCCCCATATGCAGATGAATGACACTCATGCAAAATATTCTTTACTTCGTTATATGGCACGCATCGACGAATCATTTTATCTGTGCATTGTTTGAATAAATAAGGCGCATCCCATATGTACCATTTGACGTCATATAGGAACTTCTTCTTTTATTGACTTGTAAGATCAAGGGGAAGAATGTTGCTCACCAAGTAGTTAGCAAAGTCTACATACCATGGGAATTTTGTGTTGACTCCAAACAGCTGCTCATCCGGAAATGACTCGTTAATTAAACATTTATCTGCTCCATCTTTATATGGATTTTCTAATTTAGAAAGATGATTTGCAATTTGATTCTCTTCCCCCTTTCTATCTTTTATTTCCAAATCAAATTCTTGTATGAGGAGTATCCATCTTATAAGTTGTGGATTTGAGATTAGATACCGAATTATTGAGTGATCCATACAAACCACCACATTTGTTCCAATCAAATATGCCTGGAATTTGTCAAAGGCATATACTACTGCAAGTAACTCTTTCTTTATAGTTGTGTAATTCATTTGTGTTTCCATAAGTGTCTTACTTGCATAGTATATGGCGTGGAATATCTTTCTTCTCGGTGTTGACCCAAAACAACCCCTACCACATAGTCGCTCGCATCACACATTAACTCAAAAGGCATGTTCCAATCTGGTGCGACGATAACTGGTGTTGTAGCCAACTTTTTCTTCAATAACTAAAATGCTAACTTATAATCCTCATTAAACTTGAAAACTGAATCTTTCTCTAAGAGACTGCATAATGGTTTTGTAATCTTAGAGAAATCTTTAATGAACCTTCGGTAAAATCCTGCATGCCCCAGAAAGCTGTGGATTCCCTTAATTGTAGTCGATGGTGGAAGATTTTCAATTGTTTCTAACTTTGCTCTATCAACCTCTAATCCCTTCACTGAAACCTTGTTCCCCAAAATTATTCCTTCTTCAACCATGAAATTGCATTTTTCCCAGTTAAGCATCAAGTTTGTCTCCACGTATCACCAAGTTCTCTAGACAAGCATCAAAATTATCTCCATTAACAAAAAAGTTATCCATGAAGACTTCCACTTCTTTTCCATAATGTTCGAGAAGATGGCCATCATACACCGTTGGAAAGTTGTGGGTGCATTACACAAGCCAAAAGACATTCTCCTGAAAGCAAAGGTGCCGTATGGGCACGTGAAAGTGGTCTTCTCTTGATCTTCAGGAGCAATGACTATTTGATTATATCCTGAATACCCATCCAGTAGGCAGTAAAATTCGTGTCCCTCCAACCTATCCAACATCTGATCAATAAAAGGCAAAGAAAAGTGTTCCTTGCGGGTTGCTTTATTCAACTTCCTGTAGTCCATGCAAACCCTGCAACCGGTCACTGTCCTTATAGGAATTAATTCATTATCCTCATTCTTTACTACGGTCGTTCCTCCCTTTTTCGGCACACATTGAACTTGACTAACCCATGCACTATCTGAAATTAGGTAGATAATTCTCGCGTCCAACCACTTCAAAATTTCTTTCTTCACTACTTCTTTCATGATTGGGTTGATCCGTCTTTGTTATTCCACTATTGGTTTTGCATCCTCTTCCATAAGAATTTTGTTCATGCAAAAGGATGGATTGATTCCCTTGATATCTGCAATTTTCCATCCTATGGCCGATTTGTGTTCTCTAAGCACTCTTAGCAACTTATTTTCCTGCAATTCGTTAAGTGCAGCAGAAATAATAATAGGTAAAGTATTAGAATTACCTAAATATGCATACCTGAGGTGTTTAGGGAGTGGCTTAAGCTCAAGTGTAGGTGGCTCCTCCGATGAAGGTTTCATCCTTGATATGGCTCTTTCCTCCGTGTGCAATGGTTCAAAGGGTGCTTTGAATCTGTTAACTCGCGGCAAAGAATCCAACATTTGCAAATAATCCACATACTCCGGATCATCCAAATCTTCATCTCCCAATAATGTAGTTTCCAATAGATCATTAAATAAACTCTTTTCCATGTCTTCCTTAACTATCTGATCAATGACATCCACCTGATAACTCTCTTCTTCCTTCGTAGGAAACTTCATGGCCTTGAATACATTGAACCTAACTTCCTGATCTTAAACCCTTATAGTTAGTTCACCTTTTTGCACATCGATGAGAGTTCTACCCGTAGCTAAGAACGGTCTCCCTAGGATGATTGGGATATTTTTATCTTCCTCGTAATCCAAAAATATGAAGTCAGCAGGAAATATAAATTTATCCACTTTTAATAAAATGTATTCCACAATTCCTCTCAGGTACGTGAGTGACCTATGTGCCAACTGTAGAGAAATATTAGTCGGTTTCAGAGCTGGTAAACCCAATTCGGTGTATACTGATAATGGCATGAGATTTACACTCGCCCCCAAATCACATAAACACTTTTGAAATGCAATATTCTCAATTGTACACGGAATAGTGAAACACCCCGGATCTTTTAACTTTGGCGATAACTTCCTTTGTAGTACTGCACTGTACTCCTCCGTTAAAGCTACCATTTCAAAATCTTCCCACTTCTTTTTCCTTAACAGAATTCCCTTCATAAATTTGGCATAGCTAGGCATATGTTCTAGGGCTTCTGCGAACAAAATATTTATTTGAAGTTTCTTAAAAACTTCCAAAAACTTGCTAAATTGCTTGTCTAACTTTTGTTTCTGAATTCTTTGCTGAAAAGGTGGTGGAGGATACACAACTAGTTCATTATCTGTTTTGCCCTTGTTCTTTTACTTTTCTTCCTCATGTTTATCCTCAACCACTTTATTTCCACTTTCTTTGTTATCATCTCTTGGAGCCAAATTTTCTGTTTTCTGCCCTTTAAGTTGTTTTCCACTCCTCAACATAATTGCCTAACATTGCTCATGATTAGCTTTTGGATTTTTCTGTGTATCACTAGGTAAAGTTCGTTGAGGTCTATTATTCAATGCAAAAGATATTTGTCCCATCTGATTTTCTAAATTCTTGATGGCTACTGCTTGTGATTTCATGGCCTCCTTGTTACTTGTTATATACTTTGACAACAACTCTTCTAAATCTGTTTTTCTCTCTTGATGTTGAGTTGTTCGTTGATGTTGATTCTAAAATCCTTGGGGATAAGATGGTCATGGAGCTTGCTGATGCTGATTATTACTCCATGAAAAGTTAGGGTGATTCTTCTTCCCCGGATTGTATGCATTCTGATACATGTTTTGTGGAATCTGTGACACCCCCAAATCCCACCTGACCCCCGAGTTTGGTGCTCACGATCCACAGTATAAATAACATTTAACTACCCATTTAATTATAAATAGAAACATACACTTCATTAACTGATATAGTTAATACATTACCCCAGGTTCTCTAACCTTAACATTACAAACATACCCTTTAGATATACAAAAATGGTTCACAAATACAACATAATAATAATGTTAATAGAACTATGCTATCACTATGCCTTTGCCTTTGACTTTCACAGCACCTCCTACCACTTCGTCCCTAGCTGAAAAGTTTTATTTAGGAAGGGCAAGTAACAAATTTTCCCCGCAAGTTAAGATATACAATGAATGTATAATAATCAAAACAACAGACTATCTAATTCGATAGAATAAGTCCAAAGTTCGAAGAACTTTGAAATAGCTGAACAATTTGTTCTTATCTAACCAATCTTCTCGCAACCTATGCAACACAATAGTTCAATAATGAAAGGATACAACACTTTTAAAGCTTCTACGATATTCTGTTGAATAACAATTTAGAAATACTCTCTAGAGTTTATGATGAATGATCTTACAAGATCTTGAAATTCTCTTCTCGAGTAACTATCAAAGATATACTATGATATACCCAAATAACAGTATGGAAATATTTTCCAGAATTTATGCTGAGTGATCACAAAGGATCTAGAACTTCTCTTTTCGAGTAACTATCAAAGATATACTTTGATATACCCAGGTGTATCAGATAACCATAAATATTAAATCATACCCCTCTGCAAGTATATAAAGTGATCAACTTTATTATACCCTATATTATGCATAATTCTTAAAATGCGCACAAAGGCCGAATATACGACAAAAAATGTTCCCTTTACATAAAAGGTTGTTCTTCTCAGTCTTTGAATCAAAATTTGATTTAACAACGAAATACAGTGATTTCAATATCTAATCATTTCTCTTCTCTTCTCTTCTCAAACCTATCAAGTTTCTTTTTCGATCTAGCCGAAACAACTGGCATCGATCTATCAATAATAATTGAATTCTCTTCTCTTCTCTTCTCTTCTCGAACCTATCAAGTTCTAACAAATATTCGTCTAGCCAGAACAATTAGTTAAGACATTTCTCAACACGATTCAACAATAGACATGAATTATATGTACTATTAATAATAGTTTCTATGGATATAAGTATCCAATAACAATTATTCTCCAAGTATATTCTCAAAATCACTAATTCAATTTGAATTAATAAACATGCACTAACTGCGAATAATCAACAATAAATTCTTGGATGTGGTCTAATCAACAATAAATAACCATCATAGTATTTAAACAGATATAACTCAAGGTTAATAAGTTAAGAAACTTGCCTGATTCATTGACTACTGCTACGCAATTTAAGTTAACTTCTTTTGTAAGACCTATCATTAACAAGCTTGGTCTTTTAATCAGCATATCATACTTTGTATTATAATAAAATTACTTTATCAATCAATTATCTAACACTTAATCACATAATTAAATATTAGATATTACCTTACAACATTAGGATTATTATCATCCTTTGATAATTCTTTAATCACTATATCATATACATTATGATTTAACATTCGCTTTTTCATTTCATAAGTTATTCTTTAACATCTAATAGGTTAAATACTAATCCAGCAACCTGGATTCTAAATCTAGCAACCAAATTGCCAATTCAGCAGACTGGATTCCAAATCTATCAACCTGGATTCCAAATTTAGCAACCTAGCTTGTAATCCAGCAAGCTGGATTCAACATATTTTCAATTCAATAAACTGCTTTTCAATCCAGCAAACTCGATTCATTATCCTTAAATCCAGCAAACTAGATTCATAAATTATTCAATCCAGCAAGCTGGATTCCACATCCTTTTCACGAAAACACCAAATCAACTTATTATTTTTCTATCCTTTGTCGAAACATATATACTTATATTTCATACACAAAAAAGTATTTTTCCATAATTTTCCAACTTTCTTTAGTATATTTCAAAAATCATTTTTAGTTAATTCCTTAAGAAATTAGCTACCTCACGTTTAACTCCAGAAATTTCCAACTCTTGGGGGGATCTTACACATGTTAATGTGAGCCTCCAGTTTAAATTTCATGGCCATCGGAGTTACAGAACTCCGGTTATAACCGTTTTTGTCAGAAAATCATAAAAATTGAAATGGTTATAACTTTGTCATTTTAAGTCAGAATGAGCTCATTTTTGGACGAGGCCTACTTAATACCATATATTTTCATGTCCCAAAAGGCCATATTTTTTCTCATAAATTAAGTGGCTGAAACCACCCTCACAAAATTTTGGATAGTAGCCTTTTCTCCTTTAACAGTTTTTGACTCCTATGCTAAAATCAGTCCAGATAAAAATTTACAACTCCTTTTTCAGTGATTCCACTTGGAGATGTTAGCAAACTCATAGATCTAACTCTAGGACTTGACCACATTCAAAAATTCAAAATATAATAGGAGATATGGTCATTTGAATTTTGTGTTTCGTTTTCACAAAAATCTAATTTTTAACTCTTGGTGTCTTCTAAGAAAATTTTCATGTTTTCACATAATAACCAACATAACTAATCATAACTGTAAGACCCCGAATTTTATGAAATGAAAGTATTCAATTTTCTTATAATTAATATGTTATTTAGTAAATGGTTAAATTGAGAAAGGGTTAAAGTTAAGGGTGATATTTGAAAATTTTACAAAGTAAGCAAGTTGTTATTTGTTGTGTCGGGAAATATTCGATTGATCGGGGAATATTCATTTTCATAAAGAATATTCGTTCGACGGCATAATCATTGGTGGACCCCCCAACGGAAGTATTGTCGTATTTATAAAACGACAAATTTATCTTTTTTTTAAATAACGACGAAAGTGTTACCGTTAAAACTGTTGAACTACCCGGGAGTAAAAGTACAGTAATATGAGTGGTTGCATAGTAGCACACGTTATTGATTATTGATGCTTACGTAAGAAGTCACTCAGTTATATTCAATTATTGCTACAAAGAATCACGCATCATATCTCTCATATTATTAATTCAATTATTGTCACAAAGATCATCCGTGATAATATGTTATATTATTAAATCAATAATTGAGACGACAAAGTTATTCATATTATTATTTGCAATATTGACAATGTCTAGAAGTTCATCGCAAGGAGAGGTTTGGTCACCTAATTGCGGCGCTAATAAAGAAAAATCCTTATCGGAAAGCCCCCTCTTTGCAGGAACGACACAATTGGTTGTTAAATATTGGGAGTTATAATATTAATGATGAATAAGTTCGTGTTGATTAAAGATGAAATTGATAGTTCTATTGTGTTGGGATTATTGGTGTTAGTGAAAAATCGATATTTATTTCGATAATAATTGATGTCTAGAGGTTATATTGACTAATCGGGTAATTAACCAGATAAATGAGCAATTAATTGCTATAAAATTTAAATGCTTATAACTATGTGTTCACATGTGTGTACTATTGATTCATATGATTTACTATTAGGGGAGTTGGTGCAAGTTTGATAATACTTGCATGACTAAGTTAAAAATGGAGGTATAGTTGAAGGTACTATACTATAATTAATTTTTTCACAAGTTTAGAACTATTGAGTCACGTGATTTACTATTGATTCACATGATTTACTATTAGGGGAGGTGGTGCAAGTTTGATAATACTTGCATGACTAAATTAAAAATGAAGGAAAAGATGAGGGTATTATACTGTAATATTTCGAGCCTCAAAATGTGCAATTATGGAAACTATATTTTCCTATAAATAGAAGCTCATTCCTTCATTTTTTTCACCAATTCACTAAGTCTCACAAGAGCATTTATTATAGAGAAATTATAGAGAGAAGTATATAGAGAGAAAGAAGAAGTTTAAGTCCGCTACTTCACTATTCCGAAGATCAGCTTTTCTTCCGAGGTAAGGGATATTATTATTATAGTAAGGGGTATTATTTCTTTCGTATTCATGAAGAGAGCTATTGTTATTCCATTCCTTATTATTCTATTGGAATAAGTTGTATCATGATCTCAGTGATACATGGTGAAATTTCTCATTATTCCATTCTTTATTATTATGTTGGAATAACTTTGCCCATAAGCACCGCATATATGGTGAAATTCTTCTGTTATTCCATTCTTTATTATTATGTTGGAATAACCTGTCTATGAGAAGTACCGCATACATGGTGAAATTCTTCTGTTATTCCATTCTTTATTATTTTGTTGGAATAACCTGTTTGTGCAGTCTATCGCATGCCTGGTGATTTTTGTGTTATTCCATTCTTTATTATTCTGTTGGAATAACCTGTCTGTGTGGTCTATCACATGCCTGATGAATTCTGTTGTTATTCCATTCTTTATTATTCTATTGGAATATCCTGTCTGTACGGATTATGCATGACCTGGTTCCATTTTTTATTATTACATTGGAAATAATGTCTGCATGCGGCCTATTGCATGCATGCGTGGTGAATTTTTCTCGTTATTCCATTCTTTATTATTATGTTTGAATAACTCTGTCATGCCAAGTACCGCATACATGGTGAAATTCTTCGTTATTCCATTCTTTATTATTATGTTGAATAACTCCGTCTACGCTAAGTACCGCATACATGGTGAAAATTTTCTATTATTCCATTCTTTATTATTCATTGGAATAACCGTTTGTGCGCGGTCTCTATCGCATGCCCCGTGAATTTCGTGTTATTCCATTCTTTATTATTACGCTTTGAATAACTTTATACGTGTGGTCTATCACATGCCTGGTGAATTCTGTTGTTATTCCATTCTTTATTATTCTATTGGAATATCCTGTCTGTACGGATTATGCATGACCTGGTTCCATTTTTTATTATTCTGTTGGAAATAACATGTCTGTGCGGTCTATCGCATGCATTGTGAATTCTTCTGTTATTCTATTCTTTATTATTATGTTGGAATAACCTGTCTATGTGGATTACCGCATGCATGGTGAATGATCCTTTGTATTCATTCTTTATTAAATTATGGAAATTATCTGTCTATGTGGATTACCGTATGGTGGGTGAAAATCCATTTGCAGTTTCGTATATTCTATTATACTCATCTGGGATATCGTTTCTTTTGTACTTGTCATGAAATATCGTTTTCTTTGGTATTTTTCTGTTACGAGTTACTATTCACAAGTTACTATTCACCTAGTTACTATTCACTCTAGTATTATTCACTTAGGTATTCGGGGCACTTTTTATGCTGGAGTACTATTCATAAGTTACTATTCACCCAATTACTATTCACTCTAGTATCATTCACTCGGGTATTTGGCGTACTTTTTATGCCGAGGTACTATTCACGAGGTACTATTTTCGAAGTACTATTCATAGGGTACTATTGCGGGGTACTATTTATCCATAAAATATATTTCTTTTCAATCCAAATTATTTTTGGTACATGAATATTATTCTTGAATTTTACTCCACAAAGCAGTATCATGTTGACAATTTGGATATTTTTAAACATTGGATAAATTTAAAGTCTTTAATATTTATCCTTGATTTCGTTTGATTAATTCTTATATAATTGTCATCATCCTTATGCTTATAATATGATGAAAGTCATATTTGGCTTACGTGCAAAGATGGACTGTTGCTTATTGGTTTTACAGTTGTATATCTTTGGCTTATGTGCAAAGATGGACTGTTGATTATTGGTTTTACAGTTGTATATCTTTGGCTTACGTGCAAAGATGAACTATTGATTGATGAGTATCTTTGTCTTATGTGCATAGATGAACTGTTTATTGGTATGATTATGACCAGGGATCATTTGATATATTCATGACCCGTAATGTTATAGATGATGTGGTAAAAGTCCTCATTGGCCCGTAGTGCATTGATGGACAGTTATAGGTATGATTATAACCATGGATTTTTCGGTATAATCGTGACCATTGATGATTACATGAATATCCTTGGTCGTAGTGCAGGGATGATTCGATGATGTGGATTATTTATTAAGCTGAGTCTCAGCGATAAAATATTAATTATACACTTGTAATTCGTAAAAGATAGTAGATATCATGCTCTACTTGATTCTTCTAAAATATAGTTGTATGTCTTTGGCCTGTAGTGTAAAGATGAATTATTAATTAATATCTTTGGCCGTAGTGCAAAGATGAATTTATTAGTATGATTATGAGCAGGAATTGTGATTTGGTATAACCTTGATTTTTGATGTTTCAGGTGAAGATAGGTGACGAAAATTATCATCATCCTGGGTGCGAAGAGGAATTTAGAATCACAATTATGATTATGAGTTATTCATATGATTGTGGACAAGAATTGTTGATTGATGTTACAGGGATAAAACATTATTAGTGGACTTTTAACATGGAGAAGATAATAGATCCGATGGTCTATTTGACTCTTCTAATGGATTGCTAGTTCGTTACCGCAACTATGGTTGAAAAGTTTTATCATCTTCCATATGTTCTAAATCTCGATTTATTCTCGATGAAGGCTATTGATGATGTAAATTATCTTTAGTCATGATATTCTTTACTGGGCTAGTTGTGCTCACCCTTTTTGCTTCACAATTCCTTTCAAGTAATAAGAGTGTAGATGGGTCGAGCGGGGATAACAGGAGAATAGAACGGTGGTCTATAGCTGTTGAGGTTCTCCTTAAATAGTATGGAAATAATTTTATTGAGAACTTTAGATAAGTTTGTCGTATTGTATACGTCACTTGATATTTAATTTTGGTGAACCCAACTTTGGAAGGGTGTTTTGCCACTATCATACAAGATGTCTAATGACATACAACCTCGTGTTATCATAAGACAGGGTTGTGCACATCCACTTGCTGAGTATATCTACGAGCACTACCTATATGATCTTGGAGTTTGGTTGAAATATAATTTTCAATCGTAGATAGTGGAGATAGTTATATGTCAAGAGAAGACTCACCATTGGAAAGAACATGATAGTAATCTTCTCATTTTTCTTTGGGGTCTATTAGGTCAACCAAGGATAATTATGTGGACATATGATATATATCATAACCTTAACGTATGGCCTCCAATGTATGAAGGTTTCCTTGGGTACTTCCCAAAGATTTTAATTTCTAAAACAGTTTTTGACTGTACTTTTATGTAAAGTACCATTGTAAGGTTGTGGTCGAGGAACCATGAGAGTTACATACATTTGTATTAAAACTCACAGTTTAACTGTGGTAAGTATTCTCTGATTTAGTTCAATAGTTGTATAAATGAAGTTTGTAAATAATTTTTATAGTGTGATATCTGACGACTTAGAATAAGTCGTGTGGACCTATTTTGGGGGCGTCACAAATGGTATCAGAGCTTAGAGATATGGTCTCTGGCGGAGATAAGAGTCTAGAACTAGGAGTAGAGACTCTAGTGTGTGACTTACCTAAGCTAAAATCGTTTACTTGATAAGTTAACAAATTGTGATATGTCAATCAACCTTTGTTTTGAAGAAATATTCTAGAATGATATCTGAAATACAGAAGATGAGCAATGGGAAAATCATGATACAGAGGAAATAACCAGGAAGGTACAACCCAAAAACAAAGCAAGGTATTCTCATCTCTTCGAACTACCAAGTACGTAAATTTCGAGGGTGAAATTTTATAAGGGGAGATTGTAAGGCCCCAAATTTTATGAAATGAAAGTATTCAATTTTCTTATAATTATTATGTTATTTAGTAAATGGTTAAATTGAGAAAGGGTTAAAGTTAAGGGTGATATTTGAAAATTTTACAAAGTAAGCAAGTTGTTATTCGTTGTGTCGAGGAATATTCGATTGGTCAGGGAATATTCATTTTCACAGAGAATATTCGTTCCCCAACGGAAGTATTGTCGTATTGAGTAAATGACAGATTTATCTTTTATTAAAAATAACGGTGAAAGTGTTACCGTTAAAACCATTGAACTACCCTAGTAAACGCGCACGATGTCTGGCGTGGTTGCATAGTAGCACACACAAGATTGATTATTGATGCTTACGTAAGAAGTCACCAGCTTATACTCAATTATTGCTACGAGAATTCACGTGCATCATATCTCTCATATTATTGATTAAATTATTGTCACAGTATCATCTGCATAATATGTTATATTATTAAATCAATAATTGAGACGACAAAGTTATTCATATTATTATTTGCAATATTGACAATGTCTAGAAGTTCTGTCAAGGAGAGGTTTGGTCACCTAATTGCGCGCCAATAAGGAGAAATCCTTATCGGAAAGCCCCCTCTTTCCTGGGAACGACCTGGTTGTTAAATATTGGGAGTTATAATATTAATGATGAATAAGTTCGTGTTGATTAAAGATGAAATTGATAGTTCCATTGTGTTGGGATTATTTGTGTTAGTGAAAAATTGACATTTATTTCGATAATAATTGATGTCTAGAGGTTATATTGACTAAGTGTTGCCTCTTTTATAGTTCTAATAAAAGAGCTCTAACTCATGCAAGCATACACGGGTCAACAAGTAATACAGGGTAAGTAGAGTATCTATCCCACAGAGAAAGTTGTTAAATTTAACTATCATACATCAATTAACTCACCAAATTTATATGCCTAGACTAATGACTAAAAGTGTTGAATTAAACTAATTGTGAATAACAACTGAAAATAAGAATACAAATGGAAGAAATATAATCTGGAAATAATTGGACCCTAACTTCATTTAATATTTCACCTAATCGCCACTATCATGCAAGAAATGTTCACATATCACAGGAAAATAGCCAAGAGCACGAATAGAGTTATAACCATTTTTCAATGCACTATAACCTACTTACACAACATCTACAGATGTTAGACTCTATGTAATCACCAATACAACCAAAATCACTATATGTCTATGTGAAATTGCAATTATATTGATTTTAAGCTCAAGCCCTTATTCTAGCTCATACGGTGAAACAGTATATGTCTATCTGGTTCACAAAATACGCAAGCCATATACAACAACCCCATATTCGCATGCTACCATGATTACAATCCATACCTATATGTTCATTGTCAATTCCATACAAGTATTGAGATGAATGGTGATCAAGCATTCATACATGTAAAACAATCATGATAAATATCCCATATGATATGCAAAACAACCCTAACATTTAAGTGTATAACCAAACTACATATTAAAATCCATTAGAATCCCATAATGGAGTTTAGTTCATGTCTGAACCAAAAGCCATTATGGGATCAATGCTAAACATGATCAATAAACAAACAATTGAAATATGAAAGATAGAACAATCAAACTCAATCGCTGAATAGAAACCAATGCTTGACGTTTAAATCCTCATAGAAATCCAATAAACAATAATAAAAATCCACAATGGTAGATAATCCTAAGAAGAATTGGAGAAGTAGATGTTTTGGCTTCGTTCTACGTTGGAATCTCTCCCTAGGTGTAAACCCTAGTTTCTATGATGAAAATACGCTTAAAGTTATCAAGTTGTTCGTCTGACACTAGTCTGAATCATTTAAAAACCAATTACAATTCATTTAATTAAAATTAAAATTAAAAAAATTACAAAGATCAAGATCGCCGCATTGCAAGCCTTTCTCCACCCTATGTCTCATGCGAGCGGCGAGACTTTGTAATCGTTTGCTCTGTCCAAAGAAACCTCTCGCATGCAAGGCGGCGCGCTTCACCTCGGTATCACAAGAACTTGCGATGAGATCATCGATGTTCAGCCCTTGGGTATTTCATGGGCGCCCGGCCCCAAGTGTTATGTCGCTACCGCAAGGCTTGTACTGCAGCTTCGGTTACGGTTTTTGGCTTCACGCTTTTTTTCGCTTCTTCCATGCTTGATCCCCTTGTTTGCTTGGTCTCCATGCTTTATTGTACCTCCATGCCATGCACATTCCCGCTTATGCCTCGCCTTCACGCATCCATTAGCCTCGTGCCCTCCAATACCACCAAAATCAAGCCGATTCCTGTACTTATTCACCAAAAGGAGTTGTAAGTAAATGCAATGAAAAATAACGTGAAATGCAACTAAAACAC
Organism: Panax ginseng; assembly: GCA_020205605.1. NCBI lineage: Eukaryota > Viridiplantae > Streptophyta > Magnoliopsida > Apiales > Araliaceae > Panax > Panax ginseng. Next base: position 129,757,536 of record CM035139.1, on the reverse strand, counting down.
AATAAAATGTACTTGAGATGGGCACAATTCGCATGGATTGGTATTCAATAAGTAGGTAAAAATACCACTCATCACTAATCGGGTAATTAACCGGATAAATGAGCAATTAATTGCGATTAATCCACATGCTTATAACTATGTGTTCACATGTGTGTATTATTGATTCACATAATTTATTATTAGGGGAGTTGGTGCAAGTTTGATAATACATGCATGACTAAGTTAAAAATGGAGGTATAGTTGAAGGTACTATACTATAATTAATTTTTCACATGTTTAGAACTATTGAGTCACATGATTTACTATTGATTCACATGATTTACTATTAGGGGAGGTGGTGCAAGTTTGGTAATACTTGTATGACTAAATTAAAAATGAATGAAAAGATGAGGGTATTATACTTTAATATTTCGAGCCCCAAAATGTGCAATTATGGAAACTATATTTTCCAATAAATAGAAGTTCATTCCTTCATTATTTTTCACCAATTCACTAAGTCTCACAAGAGCAATTATTATAGAGAAATTATAGAGAAAGAAGAAGCGAAGTCTGCTACTTCATTATCCCAGTATCCAGTCTTCTTCTGAGGTAATGGATATTATTATTATAGTAAGGGGTATTATTTCTTTCGTATTCATGAAGAGAGCTATTGTTATTCCATTACTTATTATTTTGTTGGAATAACCTGTATACGCGGACTACCGTATACATGGTGAAATTTTTCTGTTATTCCATTCTTTATTATTATGTTGGAATAACCTGTCTATGCGAAGTACCGCATACATGGTGAAGTTCTTATGTTATTCCATTCATTATTATTATATTGGAATAACCTGTCTATGCGAAGTAACGCATACATGGTGAAATTCTTCTGTTATTCCATTCTTTATTATTCTGTTGGAATAACCTGTCTGTGCGGTCTATCGCATGCCTGGTGAATTCTGTTATTATTCCATTCTTTATTATTCTGTTGGAATAACCTATCTGTGCGGTCTATCGCATGCCTGGTGAATTCTGTGTTATTCCATTCTTTATTATTCTGTTTGAATAACCTGTCTGTGTGGATTACGCATGACCTAGTTCTATTCTTTATTATTCTGTTGGAATATCCTGTCTGTGCGGATTACACATGACCTGGTTCATTTTTTATTATTCTGTTGGGAATAACATGTCTGTGCGGTCTATCGCATGCATGGTGAATTCTTCTGTTATTCCATTCTTTATTATTATGTTGGAATAACCTGTCTATGTGGATTACCGCATGCATGGTGAATGATCCTTTGTATTCATTCTTTATTAAATTGTGGAAATTATCTGTCTACGTGGATTACAGCATGGCTGGTGAAAATCCATTTGCAGTTTCATATATTCTATTATACTCATCTGGGATATCGTTTCTTTTGTACTCGTCATGAAATATAGTTTTCTTTGGTATTTTTCTGTTACGAGTTACTATTCACGGGTTACTATTCACCCAATTACTATTCACTCTTATATTATTCACTCGGGTATTAGGGGCACTTTTCATGCCGGAATACTATTCACGAGTTACTATTCACGGGTTACTATTCACCTGATTACTATTCATTTTTGTATCATTCACTCGGGTATTTGGGGTACTTTTCATGCCAGGGTACTATTCACTAGGTACTATTCCCGAAGTACTATTCATAGGGTACTATTGCGGGGTACTATTTACCCAAAAAATATATTTCTTTTCTGTCCAAATTATTTTTGGTACATGAAATATTATTCTTGAATTTTACTCCATAAAGCAGTATCATGTTGACAATTTGGATATTTTTAAACACTGGATAAATTTAAAGTCTTTAATATTTATCCTTGATTTTGTTTGATTAATTCTTATATAATTGTCATCATCCTTATGCTTATAATATGACGAAAGTCATATTTGGCTTACGTGCAAAGATGGACTGTTGCTTATTGGTTTTACAGTTGTATATCTTTGGCTTACGTGCAAAGATGGACTGTTGATTATTGGTTTTACAGTTGTATATCTTTGGCTTACGTGCAAAGATGAACTATTGATTGATGAGTATCTTTGGCTTATGTGCATAGATGAATTGTTTATTGGTATGATTATGACCAGGGATCATTCGGTATATTCATGACCCGTAATGTTATAGATGATGTGGTAAAAGTCCTCATTGGCCCGTAGTGCATTGATGGACAGTTATAGGTATGATTATAACCATGGATTTTTTGGTATAATTATGACCATTGATGATTACATGAATATCCTTGGCCGTAGTGCAGGGATGATTCGATGATGTGGATTATTTATTTGTCGAGTCTCAATGATAAAATATTGATTATACACTTTTAATTCGTAAAAGATAGTAGATATCATGCTCTACTTGAATCTTCTAAAATACAGTTATATGTCTTTGGCCTGTAGTGCAAAGATGAATTATTAATGAATATCTTTGGCCGTAGTACAAAGATGAATTTATTAGTATGATTATGAGCAGGAATTGTGATTTGGTATAACCACGATTTTTGATGTTTCAGGTGAAGATAGGTGATGAAAATTATCTTCATCCTGGGTGCGAAGAGGAATTTAGAATCACAATTATGATTATGAGTAATTCATATGATTGTGGACAAGAATTTTTGATTGATGTTACAAGGATAAAACAGTATTGGTGGACTTTTAACATGGAGAAGATAATAGATCTGATGGTCTATTTGACTCTTCTAATGGATTGCTCGTTCCGCTGCAACTATGGTTGAAAAGTTTTATCATCTTCCATATGTTCTAAATCTTAGATTTATTACTGATGAAGGCTATTGATGATGTAAATTATCTTTAGTCATGATATTCTTTACTGGGCTAGTTGTGCTCACCCTTTTTGCTTCACAATTCCTTTCAGGTAATAAGAGTGTAATGGGTCGAGGCGGGAAAACCAGGAGAATAGAACGGTGGTCTATAGCTGTTGAGGTTCTCCTTAAATAGTATGGAAATAATTTTATTGAGAACTTTAGATAAGTTTGTCGTATTGTATACGTCACTTGATATTTAATTTTGGTGAACCCAACTTTGGAAGGGTGTTTTGCCACTATCATACAAGATGTCTAATGACATACAACCTCGTGTTATCATAAGATGTGGTTGTGCACATCCACTTGCCGAGTATATCTACGAAAGCACTACCTATATGATCTTGGAGTTTGGTTGAAATATAATTTTCAATCGTAGATAGTGGAGATAGTTATATGTCAAGAGAAGACTCACCATTGGAAAGAACATGATAGTAATCTTCTCATTTTTCTTTGGGGTCTATTAGGTCAACCAAGGATAATTATGTGGACATATGATATATATCATAACCTTAACGTATGGCCTCCAATGTATGAAGGTTTCCTTGGGTACTTCCCAAAGATTTTAATTTCTAAAACAGTTTTTGACTGTACTTTTATGTAAAGTACCATTGTAAGGTTGTGGTCGAGGAACCATGAGAGTTACATACATTTGTATTAAAACTCACAGTTTAACTGTGGTTGCATTCTGCACGATAGTTCAATAGTTGTATAAATGAAGTTTGTAAATGATTTTTATAGTGTGATATCTGGCGACTCAGAATGGGTCGTGTGGACCTATTTTGGGGGCGTCAAAATAACACTTACTAATACCTCATATACTCATGATTCTACCATGATACAAGATTTATTTCATCAAACAATCATCAAACACAAGATTAAACACCATCAAGGCAAATTAAGATTTTCTACATTTGAAAAAACTAGCTTCCATTTCATACTTTAGATCTAACTTTTGATCCTCAAAAGGGTTAGATCTAAACATAAAACACTTATATACACAAAGATCTAAGGTTTTAAACCTCAAGATCATAACTTCATATTGTCAAAAATCAAATCAAACCACAAAGGAAATTAGACTACATAAGTAGAAATTTTGATATACCTTAGCTTTTCCTTCTTCTCCTTCTAAAATATGAGATGGATCTTGGGTGTACGAAGATCAAAATTCTTCTCTCCTTCTCCTCTCTTGGAGCTATCGAACTCTTAGGCTCTCTCTCTCTCCCTCTCTCTCAGTTCTTGTAAGAATAATAAAAGAGATGAAAGAGAAAAAATAAGATAGATTTTTTTTATTAGGTATGAATATATATCAACTATCTATATCCACTCTCCTTCTCCTCTTATTTAAACCGGCCATGTAGCCCTTAATTCTTACACCACATTCTCTCTTTCTCTCACACTTAATCATATAGTTGTTTCTTGCAAGCTTGAACAAAAAATGATGGAAAAATAAGCAAGTGACACCTAGCATAGTTGGTGAACCACTTTGTAAACTAAAATAAGTTATTATCATTACACCACATGCTTCCTTTTTCTCCTTCTCCCATCTGGCCAAGTGGCCTTAGATTGCCCAAAATTAGTTTCCTTTTTATGCTTTATTTGATTTGCTAAATGTCCAAGAAGTCCTCTCCCACTTGGGCTAAAAGTTGGGCCATTCTTTTAATGTATTGCTTGGGCCTCTAACCAATTTCATTGGGCCAACACTTGGGCTATAAAATTTACAGAGTCCAATACCTTTAATTCTTATCCAACCCAAATCATTTAATTAGGGTTTTTATTTCCTCAATTATAACATAAATTCTTACTCACGCATATTTATTTCCTTAACCCAATTAGACTTTCTATAATTAGGTTATAAAATTAATTAACTGAGATGTGTAAAATAAATCTCTTAAAATTAGTATATATTTTATATACTAATATTCTCCCGTATCATAACCCTTTATCATATACGGTACACACATAATCACAATACACAGAACATATACACTTATATACTTAATCCTGAATAATTCACCAAAAGATTTTAAACCCACCAAAATCCTTCACAGAATTTTGAAATCCTTAAAATTTCTTCACAGAAATACCAAATCCATTCACTTATTTTTTGTTTAGATTTATTATTCAACCTTTATTTAATCAATTAAGATTTTATTAATCGTATAAATTATCGGGTTGTCACATTCTTCCCCCCTTTATAAGGATTCCGTCCTCGGAATCACCGCTTTCGTACTCTCTACAATCTTTTAAAGTTATATCATCAATTCATTTATATCAACACAATATTAACTTGTGTCTCATATACTAACTTGTGATTTGGATCTATAAAAGAAACTATTCACAGCATTATATATCCAATATTACTCACGTATTTATATTATTACGCGAAATTGTTATCTGTCGCCACCTCCTAGGCAGTCATTGCATCTTGCACCGCCATATTAAATGTACGGGCTGTTGGTCTCCCTGACTGAGCAGGTCCTTTAATCGCCAAGGTTCCACCATCGGGTCCCTTGTTGGCACTTTCCTTCTCCACATTTCTCTTCGGACAACTCCGAACCAGATGATCGGTCGATCCACACACAAAACAACCTTGTATCTTCTTCGGATTGGGACAATTGGGTGATATGTGTCCCTCTTGACCACAGTTATAACAAACTCCCTTTCTTTTTAAACAGACTCCTGAATGATTCTTTCCACAGGTAGCACATGGCTCCCCTCCTTTCTTATTCCCTTCTGTCTTATTACCCAACTGGGTATTCTCGTTCCACTTTCTCTTGTTTGGATTACTACCACCACTGCTTCCTCCATCATTAGTCTTCTTCTTTTTCTCTTGATTATAATGGAATGCAGCATCGCTTCCCCCTTTAGCAATTATTGCCTTCTCCAACAAAGCCGCAAACGTATGAATCTGTAATACAGCTACTTTGTTGTATATACCTGGTTTCAATCGATTCTCAAAACTTCTTGCCTTTCGTAGCTCCGTATCCACCTAATGAGGTGCAAATCTCGCTAACTCATTAAATTTAGCAGAATATTCAGACACCGATATATTCTCATGCTTCAGTTTTAGAAACTTGACCTCCATCCGAGCTTGCATACTCGGTGAAAAGTAGTTCTCAAAGAATAGCTCTTTGAATCTTGTCCAAGTCACCACAGCTGTACCAGCTATCGTCTGATTAGTCTCCCAATAATAATTGGCTTCTCCCGTCATCATGTATGTTACAAAAGCCGTCTTCTGCTCTTCTGCCAATCGCGCGATGATAAATGCTTTCTCCATCTCCTTCACCCAAGTTTGGGCTTCAATCGGATTCGTGGTTCCCTTGAATTCCGGTGGTCCCACCGCTTTAAAGTCTTTGAAGTTAGCCAGTCTATCAGCTGGCTGATTTCTCGCTCTTCCTGCTGGAGCTCTATTTCCCATAGCTTGGGCCAACATATCTACGAAATTCTGCATCGGGTCAGCTTGACCTCCTTCATTATTCACTGACTGTTCTTCTCTTTGATTTTGATTTTGTCGTTTAGGCAGCATGATCTGATTTAAATAAAAATCTTACATTAATTTTCTTTTTTCTACACAAATTCTTAACACAATAAGATTTCAACACATAATTCTCATATAATCGCATATTTATTCAAATAGCACATAGTACTTTTAGTACTTAACACATATCACTATCCCTTTTTAAATAAATTTTGGGATTAACCCACACAACTTTACACAAAAAGTTGCACTTCTCCATTTTCACATAACTATTTCCAATTCGTCAAACTTACCATACTTATGAGTTCAGAACTTACCACAATTATATGAGTGTATGAACTTATCCTAGTCAGACCATTGGCGTCCATTCGCTGAGGGGTTCAGAAACATCTCATATAATTATGAGTCATGAACTTACCATAATTATGAGTTTTAAGAACTCACAAATTAATCGTAATCTTATATTCATATAGAAAATAAAGATTTCATTCATACAAACATATATATTAACATATGTTTACACATCGTTCTCAATGTTAATATCACACATTATCAAAAGATATTATCGCTTAAACTTAAGCTATCTACCGTCCTTTACCAGTCTTCTTTTTGGGACACTTGTTGAATCTGTGACCCGTTCTCCCACATGACTAACACTTCCTCATATTTGGCTTAGGACAATGTAGGGAAATATGTCCTTCCTGCTTACAATTGAAGCACACATTCTTCCACATCATGCATTCTCCCGCGTAAGTCTTTCCACACTTACTACAGACTTGCTTCTTCTTCGGGTTTGAATTTTCAGAGTTATCACTGTCGTGATCCCTCTTTCTCTTATTCTTGTCCTTCTTGATTGTTCGTTCAGACGATCTATCACCTTCAGTCTTCATCTTATCCACCTGCGCCTTCAACTCGTTTCGTTCTTCGGTCATTTCGCGTAATGCTCTCTCCGTTTTCCACAACTCCTCCAAGAGAAATACTTTACTCTGGAGTTCTTATACTTCTGCAGATTCATGACCATATTTTCTAATTTTGGTCTTATTCTCTTTCTCCACCTTAGCTTCTTCGAACTCATCCTCTGCATCACTACTCAGGTACATCTCGGAATAATCATCATGATCACTCCTAAGATTGACCATAGGTTCATCTTTTCCCACCTCTTCAACTGACTCGCTTTGCACTGGCACCTCGGCTACTGGCACTGGTGCAATAGCCGCTATCATCTCCGTACTCATTTCATCTTCTGCTAACATCCTATAGTCAGTTTAAACAGCTTGATTAGTAATTTAATAGTACAAATTTCTCACACTATGTGTCCACATATCTCACTATCAATGCGCTTCTGCAATCCCTCACTTAGTACTCTAAATGAGTATTCTCTATCTCGTTTATGGTTATAATCCTAGGTTTCCCCCCCCCCCCAACTTAAGGTTTATAACCTATAGCTTTGATACCAACCTATGATACCCCCAAATCCGGATTACCTGACCCCCGAGTTTGGTGTTCACGATCCACAATATAAATAACATTTAACTACCCATTTAATTATAAATAGGAACATACACTTCATTAACTAATATAGTTAATACATTACCCCAGGTTCTCTAACCTTAACATTACAAAAATACCCTTTAGATATACAAAAAGGGTTCACAAATACAACATAATAATAATGTTCATGGAACTATGCTATCACTATGCCTTTGCCTTTGTCCTTCACAGCACCTCCTGCCACTTCGTCCCTAGCTGAAAAGTATTATTTAGCAAGGGTGAGCAACAAATTTGCCCCTCAGGTTAAGATATACAATGAATGTATAAGAATAAAAACAAAAGACTATCTAATTCGATAGAATAACTCCAAAGTTCGGAGAACTTTGAAATAGCTGAACAATTTGTTCTTCTCTAACCAATCTTCTCACAACCTATGCAACACAATAGTTCAATAATGAAAGGGTACAACACTTTCCAAACTTCTATGATATTCTATTGAATAACAATTTAGAAATACTCTCTAGAGTTTATGATGAATGATCTTACAAGATCTTGAAATTCTCTTCTCGAGTAACTATCAAATATTTACTCTGATATACCCAAATAACAGTATGGAAATATTTTCCAAAGTTTATGTTGAGTGATCACAAAGGATCTAGAACTTCACTTCTCGAGTAACTATCAAAGATATACTTTGATATACCCAGGTGTATCAGATAACCATAAATATTAAATCATACCACTCTGCAAGTATATAAAGTGATCAGCTTTTGTGAGACCCCAAATTTTATGAAATAAAAGTATTCAATTTTTCTATTTTGGTGAATAGTTAAATTGATAAAAGTTTAAAGTTAAGGGTGGCATTTGAAAATTTTTCAAAGTAAGTGATAATGAAGTTTTGTTTTATTAGTATTATTAATGTAATAAAATGAAAAACTTTTTTATATAAAAATGTAATACTTTTATAAAGTTATTTGTTTTATTAGGCTAATAGTAAAAATTTTTTATATAAAATAGAATACTTTTATAAAGTTATTCATTTTATTAGACAATAATTAGAATATATTATATTTTATTATGCATAGTGTTTGCATAGTGCCTGCATAGTAAAAAAATTTTTAAAAGTTATTCGTTTTATTAGATTATAAATAGAATATATTATATTTTATTGTAAACCAATCTGGACCGTCCATTTAAAAGTAAATCAATCTGGACCGTTCATGGATTGGTTACTATTCGGTCCATTCTCCTATAAATATAAGCTCATTCCTTCATTACTTATTACGAATTCACTGAAACTCTAGAGAGAGAAACTATAGAGAGAGTTCTTCTTCTGTAATCTCGAGCGTATTTCTTTAGAGTTTAAGAAAGCTTTGAGCGTAGAAGATAGTGCAAGTTTTCTTCAAGTATATTCCCGCCCTACCATTTGGAATACTCTTCTTTCAAAGGTAAGGGATATTATTTGTTGTACCTGTAAGGGATACTATTTGTTGTACCTGTAAGGGATATTATTTGTTGTACCTATAAGGGATATTATTTGTTGAACCTCTAAGGGGTATTATTTCTTTTGTATTCATGAAAAGAACTTCTGTTATTTCATTCCTTATTATTATGTTGGAATAACCTGTATATGCGAAGTACCACATACATGGTGATATTCTTCTGTTATTCCATTCATTATTATTATGTTGGAATAACCTGTATATGCGAAGTACCGCATACATGGTGAAATTCTTCTATTATTTCATTCTTTATTATTATTCGCTTGAATATATCGCATGCATGCGTTCGCTTGGGATTCGGTTCCATCATTTATTATTCGTTAGAATAACCTCGTCTACGCTGGCAATACCGCATGCTTGGTGATTTCTGTTGTTATTCCATTCTTTATTATTCGTAAGAATATCATGTCCGTAATGCTTGTTTACTTGGGACCGGTTCCATCATTTATTATTCGTTAGAATAACTTTTGTCATGCGATGTACCGCATGCATGGTGATTTCATTGTTATTCCATTCTTTATTATTATCGCAGCCGGAATATCCTATCGTGCGTTCTTTGGGACACGGTTCTATCATTTATTATTCTCGTTGAAATAACTCCGCCTATGCATCGGTACCGCATGTATGGTGATTTCGTTGTTATTCCATTCTTTATTATTCATTGGAATATCTCGTTGGTGCGCGTATTACTTTGACCGGTTCCGTTAATTATTATTCTGTTGGAATAACCTGACTATGCGAAGTACCGCATGCATGGTGATTTCTTTTATTATTCCATTCTTTATTATACTCAGTTGGTTAAAGTTTTGACTTCTATACTCCATGAAATTAGTGGAATATCCTTGATATTTGCACTTCATCCAGTATCTTTTCATGGAAATATTCTTTTGAGCATTCTTGAATTTTACTCTACAAAGAAGTATCATGTTGACAATTTGGACGTTATTAGTTCCTGGATAAATTTATTCTTGAACTTTTTTTATTGAATTATTATGTCATTGTCATGATGAGTTATGTTGGTTGTTATGTGAAAACATGAATGTTTCTTAGAAATCACAAAGGGTTGAAAATCAGATTTTGGTGAAAATGGAACATGAAATTCAATTGACCATATCTCCTATTATATTTTGAATTTTTGAGTGTTGTCAAGTTCTAGAGTTATGTCTATGAGTTTTGTAGCATCTCCAAGTGGAATCACTAGAAAAGGTGTTGTAGTTTTTCGTGTGGACTGATTTTAGTAATGGATGAAAAAGCTTGAAATTACCAAAATGCTACTGTCTAGATTTTGTAAGGGCTGTTTCGGCCACTTAATTTATGAGAACAATTCTAGCCTTTTGGGACATGAAAATATATGGTATAAAGTACCTCCTGTCCAAAAATGAGCTCATTCCGACTTAAAATGAGCAAGTTATGACCATTTCAATATTTAGGTTTTTCGGACGAAAAACGCTGTAACAGGAGTTCTATAACTCTGATGACCATGAAATTTAAACTGAAAGATCATGTTAACATGTGTAAGATCCTGCCAAGATTTGGGAATTTCTGGGGTTAAACTTGAGGTAGCTAATTTCTTAAGGAATTAATTAGAAATTGATTTTTGAAAAATAGTAAATGAATTTTAAAAATTTCGAGAAAAATATATGTTCAATATGGGACTATATTCTGCTAAATCCCAGAAAAGAAATATTTATGGAACTGATTTATTATTTTTCATGAAAATGAACTATTTATGAGTAAATGAGTTAAATATGTTATGTGAAGTAACAAAGTTGGAAAATAGGATTTTATGCCTTGGAAATCCTATATAAGGTATATGCATATTTTTGATGAGGGATTTAATCATTAGTGATGAAATATTATGAGTATGGCATTTTTGAATGATTAAATGCATTATTTGGTAAAGTGAAAACAATTGAAATAAATTGTTTATAAGTTTAAGAAGTAATTAAAATATTAATAATATTTGATTATGAGTTTATTAAGTGATTGATAATATTTGGATATATTTAAAGTCTTTAATATTTATCCTTGTTTTCGTTTGATTAATATTTATATCATTGTCATCATTCTCATGTATATATTATGTTGAAAGTCATATGTGGCCTGTAGTGCATAGATGGACTTGGTATGTTATGATCAGGGATTATTCGGTATAATCATGACGGTATTGTTACAAATGATGTGGAAAAAGTCCTCATTGGCCGTAGTGCATTGATGGACAGTTTTTGGTATGATTATGGCTATGGATTCTCTTCGGCCAAGGGTGCAAAGATGAATTGTTTTATGGCATGATCAGGACCGTTGATGAAAACACGATTATCTTTGGTCCGTAGTGCATGGATAATTCGTGGTCGTGATACTAAAAGAATATCCTTGGCCTATAGTGCAGGGATGAATTGATGATGTGGATTAATTATTGGTGAGTTTGACAATGAAATATTAATTTATGGATGTGATAATAATGAATATCCTCGGCAGTAGTAGTGCATGGATAATTCATGGATGTGATATTAACGAATATCCTTGGCAGTAGTGTGGGGGTGATTCGATGATGTGGATTATTTATTAAGCTGAGTCTCAACGATAAAATATTGATAATAAACTTTAAAATTCATAGAAGATAGTAGATATCATGCTTTGCTTGACGATTCTAAAATACAGTTGTATGTCTTTGGCCTGTAGTGCAAAGATGAATTTTTAATGAATATCTTTGGCCGTAGTGCAAAGATGAATTTATTAGTATGATTATGAGCAGGAACTGTGATTTGATATAACCATGATTTTTGATGTTTCAGGTGAAGATAGGTGATAAAAATTATCTTCGTCCTGGGTGCGAAAAGGAATTCGGAATCATAATTATGATTATGAGTTATTCATATGATTGTGGACAGGAATTGTTGATTGATGTTACAGGGATAAAACATTATCGGTGGACTTTTAACATGGAGAAGATAATAGACCTGATGGTCTATTTGACTCTTTTAATGGATTGCTCGTCTACCGCAACTATGGTTGAAATTTTTTATCATCTACCATATGTTCTAAATCTCTGATTTATTATTGACGAAAGCTATTGATAATTTAATTATCTTTAGTTATGATATTCTTTACTGGGCTAGTTGTAGCTGGGTCGAGCGGGGATAATAGGGGAATAGAACGGTGGTCTATAACTGTTGAGGTTCTCCCTAAATAGTATGGAAATAATTTTATTGAGAACTTTAGATAAGTGTGTCGTATTGTATACATCATTTGATATTTAATTTTGGTGAACCGAATAGGGTGAGGCAAACCCTACTTTGGAAGGGTGTTTTGTCACTATCATACAAGATGTCTAATGACATACAACCTCGTGTTATCATAAGACAGGGTTGTGCACATCCACTTGCTGAGTATATCTACGAGCACTACCTATATGATCTTGGAGTTTATTTGAAATATAATTTTCACTTGGAGACAGTGGAGATAGTTATATGTCAAGAGAAGACTCACCATTGAAAGGAACATGATAGTAATCTTCTCGTTTTTCTTTGGGGTCTATTGGGTCAACCAAGGATAATTCTCTGGACATATGATATCTATCATAACTTAGATTCATGGCCTCCTATGGACAAAGGTTTCCTTGAGCACTTCCTAGAGATTTAATTTTTAAAATAGTTTTTGACTGTACCTTTATGTAACGTACCATTGTATGGTTGTGGTCGAGGCACCATGAGAGTTACATACATTTGTATTAAAACTCACAGTATACATGTCGTCGTATTTTGCACGATAGTTGTATAAATGAAGTTATAAATGATTTTTATAGTGTATTTTCTGGCGTCTCAAGATGGGTGATGTATACCTGTTTTGGGGGCATCACAACTTTATTATACCCTATATTATGCATAATAATTAAAACGCGCGTAAAGGCCGAATATACGACCAAAAATGTTCCCTTTACATAAAAGGTTGTTCTTCTCAGTCTTTGAATCAAAATTTGATTTAACAACGAAATACAATGATTTCAATATCTAATCACTTCTTTTCTCTTCTCTTCTCAAACCTATCAAGTTTCTTTTTCGATCTAGCCGAAATAATTGGCATTGATCTACCAATAATAATTGAATTTTCTTCTCTTCTCTTCTCGAACCTATTAAGTTCTAACAAATGTTCATCTAGCCAGAACAATTAGCTAAGATATTTCTCAACACGATTCAACAATAGACAGAAATTATTTGTACTATTAATAATAGCTTCTACGGATATAAGTATCCAATAACAATTATTCTCCAAGTATATTCTCAGAATCACTAATTCAATTTGAATTAATAAACATGCACTAACTGCGAATAATCAACAATAAATTCTTGGACGTGGTCTAATCAACAATAATTTACCACCATAGTATTTAAACAGATATAACTCAAGGTTGACTTAGGAAACTTGCCTGATTCTTTAACTACTGCTACGCAATTTAAGTTAACTTCTTTTGTAAGACCTATCATTAATAAGATTGGTCTTTTAATCAGCATATCATACTTTGTATCAAAATACAATTACTTTATCAATCAATTATCTAAGACTTAATCACATAATTAAATATTAGATATCACCTTACAACATTAGTATTATTATCATCCTTTGATAATTCTTTAATCACTATATCATATACATTATGATTTAACATTCGCTTTTTTATTTCATAAGTTATTCTTTAACATCTAATAGGTTAAATACTAATCCAGCAACCTGGATTCTAAATCTAGCAACCAAATTGCCAATTCAGCAGACTAGATTCCAAATCTAGCAACCTGGATTCTAAATCCAGCAACCTAGCTTGTAATTCAACAACCTGGATTCAACATATTTTAAATTCAGTAAACTTCTTTTCAATCCAGCAAACTGGATTCATTATATATCCTTCAATCCAGCAAACTAGATTCATAAATTATTCAATCCAGCAAGCTAGATTCGACATCCTTTTCACGAAAACACCAAATCAACTTATTATTTTTCTTTCATTTGTCGAAACATATATACATATATTTCATACACAAAAATTATTTTTCCATAATTTTCCAACTTTCTTTAGTATATTTCAAAAATCATTTTTATTCAATTCCTTAAGAAATTAGCTACCTCACATTTAACTCCAGAAATTCCCAACTCTTGGGGGGATCTTACACATGTTAACGTGAGCCTCCAGTTTAAATTCTGTGGCCATCGGAGTTATAGAACTCCAGTTATAGTCGTTTTCGTCGGAAAATCATAAAAATTGAAATGGGCATAACTTGGTCATTTTAAGTCGGCATGAGCTCAGTTTTGGACAGGGCCTACATGGTTATTTTATACTGAGATGTATAAAATAAATCTCTTAAAATTAGTATATATTTTATATACTAATATTCTCCCGTATCATAACCCTTAATCACATACATTACACACATAATCACAATACACATAACATATACACTTATATACTTAATCCTGAATAATTCACCAAAAGATTTTAAACCCACCAAAATCCTTCACAAAATTTTGAAATCCTTAAAATTCTTCACATAAATATCAAAACCATTCACTTATTTTCTGTCTAGGTTTATTATTCAACCTTTATTTAATCAATTAAGATTTTATTAATCGTATAAATTATCGGGTTGTCACAGAATCCTGTTGTAGCTACCCACAAATTGCACTGACGCTTGGTTGATTGCACATTGTTCTGTAGGATGTTCACCCGCGAACAATTCATAAATAACTGCAACCTGCTAAGTCTGTACCCCCAACAAAGCATCCACCTTCTTTAATAGTGCTGAAATCTGCATTGCTAATGTCGTCACTCCATCTACCTCTAATACTCCAGCTGCCTTAGGTTGTGTCAATCTTGTCGTGGGCCACTAGTAATTGTTAGCCGCCATTGTCTCTATCAACTCGTACGCCTCCTCAAAACTCTTTGCCATAAATGCTCCACCCGATGTTGCATCAATACTAGTCCTAAGATTTGCATGTAACCAATTGTAGAATTTGTTCATTTGTAGCTATTTAGGTAATCCGTGATGAGGGCACTTTCTGAGAAATTCCTTGTATCTCTCCCATGCCTCATACAGTGATTCCCCATGCTGCTGTTCAAACGTAGTTATCTCATTCCTCATTTTTGCAGTCTTGGCTGGTGGGAAAAATTTTGGTAGAAATTTTTGAGCGAGGTCTTCCTATGTAGTTATTGATCCCGGCGGTAGAGAGTGTAACAAACTCTTCGCCTTGTCCCACAGAGTGAATGGGAACAAGCGAAGCCTAACTACATCATCTGACACCACATTATACCTGAAAGTGTCACAAATCTCCAAAAACCTAACCAAATGTTCGTTTGGATCATCATTTGCTAGTTCCCTAAACTGTACCGAGTTCTGAATCATTTGAATAGTCCCAAGCTTAATCTCAAATGTATTCGCAGCTATAGAAGGCCTGGTGATACTCGACTGAAGCTCACTCACCTTAGGTGTAGCAAAATCTCTCAACGCTTTCTGGTCTTCGGCAGCCATTGCTTCTTCTTTTTCAGAATTCTCGAAGTTTTCCCTTGTATCCTTGATCCACTTACTTAGCCTTTGAAACCGTTTCTCAATGTCATCCTCAAAAGGAAGCAAGTCTGGGTTTTTGGACCGAGTTTGCATATACCGACATTAAGACCCTGAAATAGAAGAACTAAACAAAAGAAAAAGTCTTTAAGTAAAACTGGAATAATTAAACTGATATTGCAATATTATTAAAATCTATACTACTCCCCGACAACGGCGCCAAAAACTTGTTGGTGTAAAATCTAATTACGCACAACTCGCAAGTATACGTGATCAACAAGTAATATAATAGTAAGTATAGTATCGTTCCCACAAAGAATAACAAGAAATTAATCTTAACAATTATCAATTTTGTATTAACCCAATTTTATTAAACTAATCAAAATTAAGAATGATAACTAAAAATAACTTATAAACTAAAAATATTAATTAATCATCACAACTTAAAAACCTTAATTTCAAACAATTAATGGAGATTTAGGCTTTACAACTTCACTTTAAGTATCATTCCAATTATCGCACCTTATTTCAAATTTAATTCATTATCTCAGTTTATTAATCAAGAACACTCATGTATATTTAGCCATCTCTGAATGCACTAAAACCATATCAACTTAAATCCACAAATTAGATAGAATTAAGTCAAACACCCTAAATAACTAATCCACTATATCTCTATGTGAATTACAATTAAGAAGGATTTAATTCCATGTTTGTACTAGATTACATGCGATGCTAGGAATATCTCTACCCTAACATAAATCAATATTCTATTTAATCACAGAATTCAAGAACACATGCTATTGTGACTAGGTCTAGAATCATACATCTTCTCTTGAATCCATACAATTCCACATATAATTGGTGATCAAGCAATTCATAAATTAATCACAAATCACAATAGATAAACTGAATTAACAATTTATTAAACTCAAATCAAGACATAATAATTGTCATTCAACATTAAAGATCCACTGCAAGCCTAAAAAGTAATTTAGTTTATAAATAATGATTTAAATACTGAATAAATAAAAGAAATCATCATTCTGATTACACAAATTGAAATTAAAGAATAATAGTAATGCACCACCATTCTCGCCCATCAAATCTGCAATCTTCGTGAAATCACCTCTTTTCTTCGTTCCTCCAAAATCTTGTTCGTCAATTGTGTGTCTCTAAGTGTCTCTCTCACTTTCTTGGATCCCCAGCTTTTAACATAAGTTAATTCACTTCAGTTCCATCACTACCAATTATAATCCATCTCAAACTCATCACATAAGAATTCCAATAAAAATCAAACTCCTAATTAAACCCAACAAGTTTTTCTTAAACATAGAATCCCAATTAACATGAAATAACCTTCTTGGCACACTCCTAATATAAACTTATTACATAAAGAAGATAGATCTCCCAACACAACTCAACTTGTAGCATCACAAAACAAAACAAACCACTACCGTCTGAATCGGCTAGGCTACCGCTACCGAGTTTAATACTAAGACAAATATACCAGGCCAGATAACTGAAGATAGCTTCTCCACTTGTTAGTCACGCTTCCACGCCGCTTGTTTGTCATCGAAAGGCCGCCGCCATGCATCCATACAAAATGTTTAGATTTGCTTAAACTTTCTTCCAATGCTAGCATCTTGACGAGCTAACTTATTATCCTACAATCAAGAACAAAAACCCATCAAAAGCAACATGAAATATTTCAAACAGTAATAATATAACAAGCTAAATAAGATAAATCGTAGGTTAAAAACCTACTCATCACTCCTCCTTCCATCAACATGCCATCATGCTTAGCTCCATTAACACCAAGACAGTTCCCATTAATGAAACTACAAAAGAAAGCACAAATGCATGAAAAATTACACAATCAAATTAGTTTAAACAACAAATTAAGTTAGTTGATATCTAAATAAGTGGTTATAAAACCACTTATCAAATACCCCCACCGTTTCTTTCCCAGAAGCAACCAAAACAAAACCAAACAAAAATGCAATGCAATAACTACAATGTATGCAACCTACACAATCATGAAATTAAATCTAATAGTTAGCCAGAAATGAAATTCAAATGCAATGCCTCAGAAAAACTACAAGATAATCAAACAGAAAAGAAACCACTAAACATGCTATTGAACAAATTTTTCACATACTATGCTTCTTAGGGGGAAAGAACTAGTTTTAACTAAAGAGAAGCAGTAAATCAAACAAGTTCTAACCAAGACCATGCATTACTTAAGTTAAAAG
Source organism: Panax ginseng (assembly GCA_020205605.1). Lineage (NCBI taxonomy): Eukaryota > Viridiplantae > Streptophyta > Magnoliopsida > Apiales > Araliaceae > Panax > Panax ginseng. Next base: position 129,739,415 of record CM035139.1, on the reverse strand, counting down.
TCAACAAGGGTATTTATGCCTTTATTTACTCACGAGGGCGATTTTCACACTTTCCCGCGGTATTTATTAATTTTTTTTCTTTTTTCTATTTCCAATGACTGTACAATGTCTCATTCCATTAGGCTAACAGTGCTACCCCTTAGCAAGCTTTCGACCAATGACTCCCATACAATTAAGACCTTAGGGCGCTAGGTGTAAAGACAATCCCCTCGAGCTTACTTACTCAAGTAGCAAAGGCCCCGAAACAAGACTAGCCACCGTGTTTATTCATTATTTTTTATTTATTTATTTTAGTTATATTTTTTTATTATCAAAATTGGCATGCATACCCACTGAATTCCCTAAAACTTAAGCTTTTTACAGTCCTAGTTATTACCACCTGAGTACTGACACTCTTTCATTAAAACACAGAATTCCCACCAGAAGACAAGTATGTGAAAAATTAAACTAAGCACATCATAATGGTTACTCTTGAGTGCTAACCGGTTATATCAGTATCAGACTGATAAGGATTTATAATATGGTATGACATCACAATCGAGTCTAAGTTTCAAATTAGTTCAAGAATCAAGTAATTTCAATTTCCTCATAGGCCAACTAAATAACAAACCAACTGACATCTGGATTCATGCAATTTGTCCTAACACAATCAACTAAAATAAAATAAAATGCAACACGATATGAATTATACTAAATGCAATAATAAACCAAATACCCCCAAACTTAAAAACTATAATGTCCTCATTTGAGATAAAAGGTATAGGAAACTCCCCTAGCTGTCCTCATCATCACCATCCTCCTCTCGCTTGAGTGGAGTGTGTGGAGGTGGATATGGAGTAGTTGTCCCAAATGTTGGAAACCGGACCTGTGCTCGCAGTTGTCTAAACGCGTCTGATAGGACTCAAGAAAACTCGGCAGTAAAGGCTTGAAAGTTTGTGTGCATCGCATCCATCCTTCTCTAGAGGCAGCGAATATCGCGGTCCTGCCTACCTAGAGGGGCCCTAGATTTTTGATGAGCAGTGTTGGTTTTCTTATCTTCTTCATTATCTTAATCTTCTTCACTCTCTGACCCATCTTCTGGCAGAATGAACCCCAAGCCCCGAGGGTGAGACTCGACACCATTCCAAATGGTGTATTTCTGAATAGTGGTATGATCTATGTCTCTCATCGGCATTTCCAGAGCCTCATTGTCCCAATCAACCCCCACAGCCAAACACAATCGAGTAATAATAGAAGCATGTGGTATGCCCCCCTGAAGTATTCCCCCTCATGTATCGTAGCATCGAGTGATTGATGATGTGCCAGATGTCAATTGATTTTATTTTAAATATGCCATATAGTAATGTGGCTCTATCAGTCTTGACATCGGCTTGATGGCTGGTAGGAATATACTCGCGCAAATGAAGTTGTGCCATGCCTTTTCGTATCGACTGAGCGAAGTCTATGGGAAGTGACCCTTTCTGTCAGTGCCAGCTTTGGTGGTCCATTTTGTGCCTGGCTTGCACAGCTCCTTAACCAACTTGTCTAAGTCTGTTTCAAATCTCTGCAATTCTACCCAGTTTTCATCACCAGATGGCAGTGTGTCCACATGAAATATTTCATTATTTTCTTGCTTAGTATAGTGAATTTGCTTTCCTCGCACATAAGAAATGTCATTTTGAGTTTCATGAGCGATGTCGTAGAATTCTCTAACTATTGTCATTGGGGCAGCCACTGGCATGGCCACCACTAAACCCCATCCATGTGCCACAATCTAATCTTTCAGTTTCCCATCTTCTCTCCCAGGCTTCAAACCCTTCTCTGGTGTGAATGATTTTCCCACCAACACATCTAGATAATAATGTTGGGCAGAGAGGTTCACAAACCTAGAAGTATCCAAAATGTCTCTGTTATTCCCTTCGCTCTTGTGGTCACTGCTAGATGATGGAGAGGGAGTGTGAATCCTCTTAGGCGCTATAGATTGAGCAATGTGAATTTGGAATGCACTTACAAGGGAAGCCCTAATCTCTCATTGAACTTTAGTAGAACTGCTTGCGTGCACCACTGAAAGTACCTTGACTGCTATTAACAATTCGAGACTTGCTTAAGGAATAAAGAAACTAGGGTTTCTGGTGGAGAGAGAAAGTGATGGTGGGATGAAATCTGAAGGTTGAAGGATCTTATGTTAAATTTTGAAGAGGGGGCTTGCTGGTTAGAGCTCTGTGATGCTCAGTTTGAGAAAAAGAGAGATAGTTCGAAGGTTAAAATGAATTGAAGAGATGTGGTGTAACATCTCTTTATTCATTTTTAAAAACTAACTTAATGGCCGTGTGCACCTGCACTTTGTTTGGCTTGGAAGAGGGCGCAGCTGCACTGTGTTCGATACTGCTCTATCATAAGGCGCAATTATGCTAGATTTTGCCTATGCAAAGGCGTAGCTACACTGCCTTGAGCCCAGTTTTGGTTAAATGTTCCCACTGTAATGTTTTCCACTGTTGTGACCTAATGTTTGAACTTCTAACTTTACTACCCAATTGATTATTCCTGGAAAGGATCAAAATAAACTATCAGACCTTATTTAATTCTAACAACATCTGCTATTAAAATTGAATTAAAAATATTAAGAATGAACTTATTAATTAAAGTAGTAAGAATTAAACAAAAGGGAAGGAAAGTGATAGAACGTAGGTAATGGAGAATTAAACAAATAGGGAAAGAGATAGATTTGATGGGGTGCCTCCCATCAAGCGCTCGGTTTATAGTCCATTAGTTGGACTCTTTTCTTGACATCACTATCTGATTCCTATACGATAAGGTAGGAACCCTCCATCCATTAGAACTGCAATGTGCGTTGGTAGGTTCCCCATCATGAGAGTCTTCGAATTGAAGCCACCTAGCATATTTCTTGTACTTGATGTCCCCATTTCCATTGCATAGCTAGGTGCTTCTTCCGTTGTATTTGTGAATAGATTTTTGAATTGAGGCATGAAAAATACAACAGGCTTTTCTTCTTCTATTATCTCTTCCTTAGCCCACCATGGTTTGTAAGAGGCTTCATTATCATAGAGATCTTTGCCTTGGCGGTGACTACCAAAGGGACATAGGTGTGCAAAATTCACAGGATTTTTCAACTCTAGCTGAGAAGGCACTTGGGGTATAATAAAGGTCAGCTCATGTTTTTCATTTCCCATATCCCTAGTTGTCTCCTTAATGTCCACTTCTTTTAGTTCATCTAGTGGCATGTACACTTTTGGCTCTCCATCAGTTTCATCATCCATTTTATAGCACAAACTATTTAGAGGGAGAATTTTCAAGGCTTCGAACATTCAATCCATCTGATTCTGAAGATATCAAATTGACATAGCTTGCTCAATCATCTTCTCCTCAGTTGACGCTATAAACTTGAACCACAAATAATAATCCAGTTTTGAATTATCTTTTTTAGTTTCGAAATCCATGTATTGAGGACCATTCATTCAGGGATTAATGAGTTGTTCCATATGTCTGTTAAGATTTTGGGTTGATAACTCCTGACTCATCATCATCTCATCATGGTCTGCTATGATCTTTGACATGAATTCCTTCAACTTTGAATCTTCTTCTTGTTGCATTGGAGGTGGATATGAGAATTTCGATGGATATGTTGGACTTGGATCGCAGTATTGGTTTTGATAGTTATAACTCCATGCATAATCTGGGTGATACCACCAACCTTGATGATAATTGGGATAAGCATAATTGTTGAGGTAATCACCCCCATATTGTGTTGGTCCAAATCTAACAGTGCATTGATGACTCTAATGATTTCCCGCACAATAATTACAAACTACTGCGATCTTTCGACTACGTTGGGCTGTAAGAATATCCAACCTCTTCGAAAGTGTTTCAATTTGTGCAGACAATGTAGAAAATACATTGAGTCCATCACTTCTTGTGTCCCTTGGTTGAGTCATATTTGCATATGGCCATTGATAAGCAAAGTCATCCATGGTACCTGAAAAGAGAGAAATATAAGAAGATAATTAAAATAAAATGTTTAAATTAAGACCGATTTGATTGAAATTAATGTCGACAAAAATTAGTAAACTAATTCCCCGGCAACGGTGCCAAAAACTTGTTGGTCGTTTTACCGATCAATATATGCGTGCAAGTATACACGGTCAGCAAGTAATAAAGAGTAAGTAAAGTATCATTTCCACGGAGAATTAACTAATAAAGTTCACCAAGCACTAGCCCATAACCATTTTAGTCTTATTTAAACGATTGATTTGGTACTTATATATTCAAACTATTAAATTAAATAAGCCTAACTATCCCTAGAGTCAGACTAGATAATGAAGACTTGAGATTACAATTTCACCTATTGAATAACCTAAATCAACACACTTCCTGTTAAGACAAATTAATTGTACCAGATTGTTAGTCGAGAAAACGAAAGTGAAACATGGCCATCTCTCGATGTACCATACCCATATCATATATAATCCACAATTTATAGAATACACATGAACATCCACATTACATAAACCAATATATGTCTATGTGATTTTCAAATAATTAGGGTTTAAGCTCAAGTCCTCAATTGACTATGAGTGGCGCTTCGGTATATGTCTATCCTAAGCTCAAATCATACATCCCATCACCATGTAGAACATACAAACACAAGCTATCAAGATCAAATCTAAACCCATACTTCGTCTTTCAAGTTCATATGGATTATTATAGTAATTGATGACCAATCAACTAAGCAAATAAGCATGAATCATAATAGACAATCCCATAACAATCAATAAGGCTAACAATGAAGTATATCAAAATAAACTACGTAATAGATTCCATTACAATCCCAAAATAGAGTTTAACTCATAGATAAATTAAATCCATCATCTACAAATTGAATAAACATCATAAGAATACAAATAGGAATCAAAGAGAGGATAAGAGTAGAAAGTTGAAGTCCAAATCTATTCTCCTGCTCCAAGTTTGAATCTTTAATGCTATCCAATTGCTTCAAATCTTCCGATCTAATCAGATCTAGAAAATAGCTACTAAATCTACTCTAATCTAATATGGAAAGTGAAAGAGAAGAAAAGAGCAATCCTAAACTAAGTGATCTCCTCTCAAGGTGGAATCTCTCCTTACATACTGATATAAGTCTAATATATATGAGTCTAATTCATATGCCTCCTTCTCCAAGCAATAATCTCATTGCCTAGCTTAAATAAAAGTCAGCTGCAGGATATAGACTTGCGCAGTTGCGTTGTATATGTGCCTTAGAGCGGCGTAGATGCACTGCAGGGCATCTAAGAAAATTGTTCAGGCGCAATTTATCATGTGTCAAAAGCAAAGTCAACAAGCAATGCCGGCCAGGCACCAATTGTTCCTGATTTGATATGCTGCAAACTTCTGACATCTTCCATTGCATAGCCCCTTACTCCATCTCCTCCTTCCATCAACATGCCATCATGCTTAGCTCCATTTACACCAAGAGAGTTCCCATTAATGAAACTACAAAAGAAAGCACAAATGCATGAAAAGCTAGATAATCAAATGAGTTTAAACAACAAATTAAGTTAGTTGATATCTAAATAAGTGGTTATAAAACCACTTATCAAATACCCCCACTGTTGCTTGCCCTCAAATAACCAAAACAAAACCAAACAAAAATGCAATGCAATAACTACCATGTATGCAACCTACACAATCATGAAATTGAATCTAATAGTTAGCCAGAAATGAAATTCAAATGCAATGCCTTAGAAAAACTAGAAGATAATCACACAAAAAAGCTACCCAAGACAAGATAATAATGCAGAACACTATGCAAATCCAAATCTGTCAACACAGGTATAGTGTGTGATTGTGAAGCAACCACTAACCATGCTATTGAACAAATTTTTCTCATACTATGCTTATTAGGGGGGAAAGAACCAGTTTTAACTCAAGAGAAGCAGTAAATCAAACAAGTTCTAACCAAGACCATGCATTACTTAAGTTAAGAGTCAACTGGAGGATTTATGCCTTTATTTACTCACGAGGGCGATTTTCGCACTTTCCCGCGATGTTTATTGATTTTTTTTTTTTTATATTTCCAATGACTGTGCAATGTCTCATTCTATTAGGCTAAAAGTGCTACCTCTTAGCGAGCTTTCGACCAACCACTCCCACACCATTAAGACCTTAGGGCACTAGGTGTAAAGACAATCCCCTCGGGCTTACTTACTCAAGTAATAAAGGCCCCGAAACAAGACTAACCACGGTGTTTATTCATTATATTTTATTTATTTATTTTATTTATATTTTTTTATATATTATCAAAATTGGCATGTATACCCACTGAATTACCCCAAACTGAAGCTTTTTATAGTCCTAACTATTACCACTTGAGTACTGACACTCTTTCATTAAAACACATAATTCCCACCATAAGACAAGTATATGAAATTTTAAACTAAGCACATCATAATGGTTACTCTAGAGTGCTAACCGGTTATATCAGTATCAAAAAAATAAGGATTTATATTATGATATAACATCACAATCGAGTCTAAGTTTTAAATCAGTTCAAGAATCAAGTAATTTCAATTTCCTTATAAGCCAACTAAATAACAAACCAACTGACAACTGGATTCATGCAATTTGTCCTAACACAATCAACTAAAACAAAATAAAATGCAACACGAAATGAATTATACTAAATGCGATAATAAACCTAATACCCCCAAATATAAAAACTACAATGTACTCATTAGAGATAAAAGGTATAGGAAAATTCCCTAGCTGTCCTCATCATCACCATCCTCCTCTCGCTCAAGTAGAGTGTCTGGAGGTGGATATGGAGTAGCCGTCCCAAATGTTGGAAATCGAACCTGTGCTCCCAGCCACCTAAACGTGTCTAATAGGACTCCAAAAAACTTTGTAGTAAAGGCTTGAAAGTTTGTGCATCACATCCATCCTTCTCTGGATGCGGCAAATCTCGCGGTCCTGCCTGCCTAGAGGTGTTAGGTTTTGTGAAAATCAAAGTAGCAATCAAATTGCAAAAATATCGAAAGCAAAATAAAATCATATTTTAAAAAATTTCACAAACCAATTACCCGGAACATCCTTTATGGATATTATTAATTAAAACGAAGAACAAGAAGTTATGGAATCATACCCTTGTAGATACGAGCTTCCACAGGTATGAGTTCACCTCCTACTTCTCCGCGATCTCCTTAAATCTTTGAGTAGATTCCTTCCATTGATCAATGTTAGCCACCCAAATGTATGGCCTCTAGAGGTGATCTACCAAAGAAGAAGAATTTTCAAGAAGAAGGGTGTATTGGCTCAAACCCTAGTTTTTACTATCTCTATAGAAAAAGGGGGCGTACTCTCCAACAACTTGGAATTGTGTATATCTGATATCTGATATAAGACTCCTCTTATAAAGATATCAGGTAACCCTATTTAATTAAAATAAGGTATTATTTATTTAATTAAACTCTTTTAATTAAATATGCTCCCTAATCTTATTAGGGATAATTAATTAAACTCCTTTTAACTAATTTTTCCTCCTAATCCTATTAGGAATAAATAAGAGTACTTATATTAAATTAATTCCTAAACTCTTTTAGAAATTAAAATAATAATAATTTTAATAATATTAATAAGACTCCTCTTATTAATTTATATTTAATATTTCTAGAATATTAAATAATAAATATTAAGCTATTTAATTTATTTTATCACCATAGGTTAAATTAAATATATTTAACATATTATTACAATTATGCCATTAACTTCTTAAATAATTATTCTCTCTTTTACGGTGTGACCCTTTAGGTTCTCCATATTAAACCGGTTGTGAATAAATCAATTAAAAAAATTCTAATCTTCTTTAAATAAGTAAATTAAACGATTAATTTATTTAAATAAATAATATTTATTCAATAATAGGGATAAACATCCCTAGCGATCAATGACTTTCGAGATAATATAGATTTCAACATTAATCATAGAAGAACCTTTGAGTTAATAGTTACTATACAATTCAATCTTTCCACCATACAATGTCCCAATTAAATATAAGACATGAAATTATTGTCAAGTCTTATTTTATTTAATTATATGTATTTCGATTCCTAAATGCACAACTCCTAATGAATGCAAATTAGAAACTACTTTCTAATTTCATTCCACCTTGGCCAAGGATTTCTGAGTTGTCATTTATCGAATCACATAGGACATTTCTCTTCTTTTACTAGAAGTGGTAAATTCTTTATTAATCATTCATTATCTTCATATATAACTTATTACACCAAAGCATACCCTTTGATATACTCTAAGAGTCTTAAGGAATAAGTCAAAGTGTAATTCATTATATATAAGATACTATGATGATCTCAAGTCTAAGGATCATTTGTACTACTATCACTACATGAATTCCTATTGACAGGCAAGTAAACTCCATTAGGTATTCCTTAGCGAGTCACGTTCAGTGAACTTATTCTCTAATAAGCACCTACATACTTGCTTTATTGTCTCCATACAAATGATCATGAGATCAATAATCCTCATCCAATGAGCAAGCAATGTACGTACCAATCTATTCGGATTCACTAATCCCCTTTTAGTAATCCATTGATTGGGAACATTTTAGTTTTAAGATATCTAAGAATTTAGATCTCATTAGCATGAACTCATCATGATTCTAAAAGCATTGCTTAAAACTATAGGTTTATCACATATTATTAAAACAGCACCATGTAGATAATAAATGCCTTTAATAAATAATTCTTTTATTAATAAATAAATTAGATTGATTACAAAGTATATGCTTTATCATCATACATGATTGGCTTGTATGCATACTACTTTCAATCTCCCACGTGCACTAAAGCCAATCGTCGTGGTATCTCATACCCATCTTCTCTAAGTGATGATCGAACTGTTGTTGTGTTAACGCTTTAGTAAATGGATCTGCAATATTGTCTTGAGAGTCCACACGCTCAAGGGTGACATCTCCTCTTTCAATAATATCTCTGATCAAATGAAACCGCCGCAACACGTGTTTGGATTTCTGATGAGACCTGGGTTCCTTAGCCTGCGCAACAGCTCCGGTGTTGTCACGGAATAAAGGTCTTTGGTCCCTGTAATGCTAGGAACCACACCAAGTTCTCGTAATGAACTTCTTCATCCAAATGACTTCCTTTGCGACTTCACTTGCGACTATGTACTACTGCCTCTATCATCGAATCAAGAATCATTTTAACGTGTGGAACTCTTCCAACTCACTGCGCCACCATTCAAGGTAAACACATACCCTAAAACGGATTTACTGTCATCTTGGTCCGTTTGAAAACTTGAGTCTATGAAGCCCTCTAGTTTCAATTCAGACCCACCGTAGACAAGAAATACATCCTTAGTTCTTCTTAAGTACTTTAGGATATTTTTCACTGCCTTCTAGTGCTCTTCTCCTGGATTCGACTGATATCTGCTTGTTACACTAAGTGCATGAGTGACATCCGGTCTAGTACATATCATACCGTACATGATAGATCCTATTGCTGAAGCATAAGGAATCTTACTCATACGGTCTCTCTCCTCAGGTGTCTTTGGGGCCTGTTTCTTGGAGAGATGTATTCCATGGCTCATCGGCATGAGACCTATTTTGGAATCTTTCATGCTAAATTTCTTTAGCATCGAGTCAATGTACGTTCCTTGAGATAAGCCAAGCATCCTTTTAGATCTATCTTTATAGATCTTTATCCCCAAAATATAGGATGCTTCTTGTAATATCCTAGATTTTTCCATGTAATTAAACAATTTCAATAAACAAACTTATGTGAAATTCTTATGTGATAATTATTTTTAGATGAATTATTTATTTTTATTATATGTTATGTGATAAGATGCATATTAATGGTTGTTACGGTTAGGCCAATTATTTAAATTGGTTAATGATGGAATTAATTATAATTAATTTCGTGGGATGACTTACAAATATGAGTATGAGTTTGGAGCGGAATTTAGAGACGCGGTCTGCGTATTTGAGTACGAAACGTCAAAATTAGGCAGGATAGACTGTAACCACGAAAATGTGTCACGAAAATGAGACATGTCTCATAATATTTTTAAATGTGTCACGAAAATGAGACATGCCTCATAATATTTTTATATATCCACCATTCTCTTTTACAATGCTCTTATTTATAAATATATGGACTTGGAAGTTTCATGACGTAAAATATCACATACAGTCAAATCTCTTCTCTTGGAACTTTATTAGATATAACATTATCTTAAATTTAGCCCAAACACACTTTAGAGCGACGAATTGTCAACTACGAATTTTGAAGTTGAGTTTGACGAAACGGAGAGTTCCATGACGTCCGGGACGTCGACTTTAGTAGGAATCGATATAAGTATCGACACGTTTGACTACGGAGGGCAAAATGGTCAAAATGACTTGTTAATTGATTAAATGATTAAAATAATGTTTTTATTTACATAAAGTTCAGTTGCTGGGAGTTCTTGTGACAATCTATATGGGACAAGGGAGGGAGTATACGTACTATAAGGATTATTGAGGGTGAGGGGGTTACTCTTGTGTTATTAAACAAAAACCTTTCATTTTCATAACTCCTACCCATAATTAGCCTAATGAATTGTGAGTGTAATGATATCTGATCATGGGGGAGTTGTAATGGGCTAGAGATTTCAGTTTCATTACACTATATATGATGTATATACATTCCATCTAAGCCTCTTCTTCCTTTCACAACAACTTTCTAACTAGAGAGCAAAAAAATAAAGAAAAGAGAAGTAAATAGTGAGGGTTTTAGAGTGGTTCAAGGTGGGCTACGAATTCTGGAGAATCTTGCAAGCAAGGAAGGTGGTTATCAAGCTCCAATCAAGAAGAATTCGCAACCAAGGTAAGCTATGAGACCCACTTGTATGTTCTTAAGGAAAAATAGTGAAAAATTCATGTATAGCTATAATAAATATTTTGTTTTGGCCTGGTGATGCCATGATTTCGTGTATTACTGCTATGTGGATGATAAGAATGAAAATTCTGGTTTATAACATGTTACTATTACCTAAAGAATCATAGAATTCATGTATGCATGCTAACTATTTGATAAAATGCCTCTTAGTTGCTAGTTTGATCAAAACATGAAAAGTTAGAGAAATGAGTTGTTGTAACATATATATATATGTTATTAGAAGTTGTCTGGATAATAAGAATCAAACCCATGCATTCTAGAATAAAAATCATGATTTTCTCAAAAGTTGGGTTAAACTAGTTTGCATGATTTTTTAGGATTTTTGGTCACTCGAAATCATGTCTTAGATAATCCATTTGTGCATGTAATAATTTTGTAAAATAGTATGTAGCATGAGGTATAACATGTCCAAATTTCATTCGGATTGAAGCTATATTGAGTGAGATATGAAAATCGTAAGGTCGCAACATAAACATGTTAGAAACCGAAAAAAATTGTGAAATGCTGACCCTAAGGACAAATTCGGGGCTAGCTATAATTTCCCAAAAATTTTGGGCTTTTGGGTTATTATAGTACACTGAATAAGCTTTCCATAGACTCCGGAATGGACTAATTCCGACTTCGGAGCAAGGAGTTATGACTTTTCAAAGTAGTTGCGTCAAATCTGTCCAACAAATTCAGAGCAGTTTCCTTGCACAGATTTTCTGGAATTTTGTGCTTGGAATTTGAAGATGGTCCATGAACAAAAGTTGTAGCCCCAGAAGTTAGCTTCACGTGGGCGCAAAAATCGCTCAAAAATGTTTTAAAACGAATTAGTTATGACTATTTTAGCGAGGTATAGTAAAGCTGAGAAAAAAAATGTAAAAACTGTTATATTTGGGCATTTTTAAGTTCTGTTTTGGGCTGCCTATGATGTCTAAAATGGGTGGCATATATTTTCTAAATATATTCTCTTATGATGTTTATAGCATATTCAATAGGAGACCCTTTTACTTCAAACTAGATTGTGTATGAATGGTGATTAACGAGACACATGTGATTAGGTTATATGAAGGTTAATCGCTAGCGTTAATCAGAAAAGAGCTTATCGTGCAAGTTACCTAACCCTAATTTCTTTTGGGTATTTATTAAATCCTTACTAATAATATCGCAGTAAGGGTAAGTATTGGACTTGTGTTAGTTATTTATTCGTGCAAGTTTCTTCGTTGAAAAGTCATACAAACTCCAATTATCTTGCAAGCTTTTCAATGGTTATTCAGTTATTATTTTAACGGCTATGGTTTTAAGTTTCATGTCATCATAGAAATGTTTCTATGTATGTTCCTAGCCTTTGGTTCCGGCTAGTTATTATTGATGAAAAATGATTTAAAACACATCTTTCGAAGCTATTGAATGTCTACCAATCCAAGTTGCCTTGGTGAGGTCTCGCATGATTACTAAGATGAACAACCTGAATGAACGGGACAAACAAATGTCGGGCAAATAGTCCCATTTATGCTTATGCATTTTAAACTTAATACATGTGCACAATGTAGGGTACAATGGGCTGATCACCTGGCATACTTGCAGAGACCGTTTATAGTCTATTTGATTGTTAAACCGTCTGATGGTTTTTGATGAAAGAAAATATGTTCAGGGTATTTTACACCCCTTAGTATGATATTGAAAATTCTTAAATTCTTATTCTTGATGTTCTTCTTTAACACTTGATAATCTTTCAACTGTTGAGATCTAGTAATTCAAATGCCTTTATTCTGATGTATATTTCCCATTTATTCCGTATACTTGTTGGGCAATTTGTGCTCATTCTTGTTTAAACCTTTCAGTTAAGGATGAGAAGGCTGAGGGTTCGGGCAAGGACAAGGGAAAGTCCAAGATGAAGTGATGCTAATGGTTATGTAATAAAATAATTATTTCCGCATATGTGTATTATAGCGATAAACGCTAAGAATGAGTTCCAGTATGTTTTAAGGTTGTAAAGACTTGGGATTTTATTTTGAATAATTATGTAATAGTTACTATTATTATTCCTTATTGTTAAGGTTTACTTAGTTAGATGATGGTGTATGTTGTATCGTGAGCACCAAGTTCTGTAATCGATGATTACACGGATTTGGGGGCGTCACAGGTTGGTATCAAAGCTTTAGGTTATAAACCTTAGGTGGGGAACCTTGGGCTATAACCTTAGAGAGAGTTAGTGGAGATGATAGGGAGATGAACTCACATAGAGTTCTAAATGTAGTGACAAATCTATTTTTTCTAAAAACAAAATCAATATCTATTTTTCTAATCGAGTTGATTTGTGTTTTGATTATAGGATGCCAGGAGAAGAGGAAGTTAGAGATATTCATGTAGTAAGTGAGAAGATTAGTGATAATTTGTATTCGAGCCTATAGTCGAGACAAAGAATGAGTCGTAATCTTGAGGAGTATCCGGAAGAGGAAGAGGAGCTCGAGGAGGTACCTGAAGACACTATGCTGGATGAGTTGATGGATAGGATCGTCGAGCTGGACGACAAGGTCCACGAGTTAGAGGAGCTGTATAAGGGGGAACAACAAGCTGCAGCTTTGCTGGGAGCATTGGTGGACCACCTTGTGATTAGGAATAGGGATCTGGCTGACAAGCTGCGGGTTGAAGGCCAGAAGTCGGTTAGGCTGAAGGATGAGAGGGATGCTATCAGAACCCACTTGGGACATACCATTAATGGGTTGGAGTCGAGGATTCAGAGTCTCCAACTTGACAAGTAGATTATTACCACTTTCTGGGGAGATGAGAGAAGAGACCGTGTTAGGGATGAGAAGCTAACCGGAGAGTTGGAGGGAGAAGTTAGAGACAAGAAGGTTAAGATAGACAAGATGAAATACGTGTTTAAGTCAACACATGGAAGGTTCCAGCATAGGGTGCGTCACTTTCCACGTGAGGAGCGCCGGTCTGGCCGTGTTATAAGCCGAGAGCTGGTGAAAGAGATAGTAGATGAGGAGCATGAGGATGCCATTAAGTGGGGTCTTTAGTTATTATGATAAACTTTTTCCTAGTAGCGAATAAAATGCTTATCTATGTAATAAAAAGCTTGGTTTCTGTTTTTACCAAGTGATTGATGCCACGTGATGTAAATGGCGTAATGCCATAAGACGATGAAATACTTTGAGTATTATGTTTATAAATAAATATGTTTTTATTTAAGTATAGATGTAATGGTTCAGTTCGTACAAATTTTATATGCTGTAGAGTAAGTTATGAGATAATAATATTTAGTTCATTTTGAATAAATAGATGGCTAGAGGAAGACGTCGCCAAGCACCCGAGGGGTCAGACGGTAATGCTGGGGATTCATCGAACCCTATGCAGCAGTTTGTAGACATGTTAGTGGGGGCACTTCAAAATCGAACCCCGAATGTCAATAACCCTCCAGTGGCCCTAGTGGCACACTTTAAAGACTTCAAAAGCGTGGGACCACCTGAGTTCAAAGGAACTATGGAACCCATCGAAGCCCAGACTTGGGTTAAGGAAATCGAAAAGGCGTTCGCTATCGCCCGAGTAGGAGACGACTAGAAAACTATCTTCGCCACGTATATGCTGAAAGGTGAAGCCAACTACTAGTGGGAGGCAAATCAGACCCGAGCTGGAGAAGGTGTGATACCTTGGGAAGGGTTCAAGAAAATCTTTTTCGAGAACTATTTTCATGTTAGTATGCTTGAGTCGCATGGAGATGCGATTCTCGGAGTGAAACAAGAAGATATGATTTGCATCAAGAAGACGTGCAAAGTTTAACGAAGTGGCGAAGTTCGCACCTCATCAGTCGACATCGAGGAGAGAAGACGAGGAGGTTTGAGCAAGGCCTCAAACCATGGCTATCTGAGAGACTTTTCGGTGCTTTCTGACGAGCGGTTCAGCCAAGAACTCTCCGGAGAAAGCTATAATCACGAGGGCGGAAGTGAAGCCCTAATGAAATTCAACAAGGAGAAAAGAAGAAGATCAAGGAGGAAACCGTGGAGAGAAGGCAAAGAAGAAAGAATCGGTGCAAATAAGAGGAAGTGGAGCAAAACAACAACAATAACAACAACAACAATAATGTCAACTCGGGAAACCCTGGGGGCAAATCAAGGGAAGCAAAGAAGAGGACTGAGGCGTGCAAGGAGTGTGGAAGGAATCACTCGGGAGCATGTTTAAATGGGAAGAATGTCTATTTCAATTGCGGGCAGGAGGGGCACATCTCCCCCAACTGCTCTGCACCGAAGAGAAATGGATGTTTCAACTGTGGAGCATTAAATCATCAAGCGAGGAGTTGCCCAAAGAAGAACTCAGCAAGAGGAAATGGAGGGAGGGGACCAAGTGGTGGAACTCTCACAATTGGTGGACCACCAACTCAGAATCGACCAACAGCAAGGACTTTCAACATGACGGTTCAGGATGCGGTTGCATCCAGGGACGTGGTTTCAGGTATCATTCCGACCAATGATATATCTGCTTACATATTATTTGATTCAGGTGCTACTTGTTCCTTCGTTTCGCATGAATCCTCCCAACGACTAAACTTACCTCAGGAAGAATTAGAATATCCTATGAACATAGAAGTTGCTAATAAGGAAGTCATTCCCGTGAACCATGTCCATAGGAATTGCGTTGTGGATATCAGGGGATATAAGTTACCTGTGGACTTAATCCCAATTCAATTAGGAGAATTTGATGTAATTCTAGGGATGGATTGGTTATTTAACCATGGAGCGGTGATAGATTGCCAGAAAAGTGTATAAACCTTAAGACTCCTTAGCAGTCTAAAGTAGTGTTCTATGGGAGTAGGTCGCTGAGACACTCGAGCTGTCTGATGATGATGCAAGCGAGGAAGTTACTAAAAAACGGATGTGTAGGTTATTTGGCCAATATCGTCGATACTCAGAAAGTAGGGTTAGAAATAGGACAAGTACCAGTAGTGAATGAATTTCAAGATGTATTCCTGAAAGAATTGCCAGGTCTTCCGCCGGATAGAGAGGTCAAATTCGTTATAGATTTAGTACTGGGAACGGCACCGATTTCGAAAGCTCCGTACAGAATGGCACCGACAGAGATGAAGGAGCTGATGGCATAGTTGCAGGAATTATTGGATAGGAAGTATATTCAACCGAGTGTGTCTCCTTGGGGAGCACCAATGTTTTTTGTGAAAAAGAAGGACGGGTCGATGAGACTGTGCATCGATTATCGAGAGCTGAACAAGGTGACGATCAAGAACAAGTACCCGTTACCTAGGATAGATGACCTGTTTGATCAGTTGAAGGGAGCGAAATATTTTTCCAAAATTGATTTGAGGACAGGGTATCACCAGTTGAAGATGAGAAAGGAGGATGTACCTAAGACAGCGTTTAGAACTCGTTACGGTCATACGAGTTTTTGGTAATGTCGTTCAGGTTAACAAACGGGCCAGCAGCGTTTATGGACATGATGAATCGGGTATTCAAACAGTATTTAGATAAATTCGTAGTTATGTTCATAGATGATATCCTAATCTATTCCAAGACTCGGGAAGATCATCTTTGAACATTTAAGGTTGGTATTGAGGCGTTGAGAAGGATAAATTATCATAAAATTTTTGAAGTGCGAGTTCTGGTTGGAGAAGGTTCAGTTTCTAGGTCACGTAATCGACAAGGACGAAATCTCCGTGGATCCAAGAAAGGTGGAAGTGGTACAGAATTGGGAGCAACCAAGAACACCGACGGAAGTAAGAAGTTTCTTAGGATTGGCAGGCTACAACAAACGGTTCATTCAAGATTTTTCGAAGATAGCAGGAACATTGATGAATTTAACGAAGAAGTCGGTGAAGTTTGTCTAGACTGAGAATTGTGAAGAGAGTTTTTGAGAACTCAAGAAGAGATTGAGTGAGGCACCGGTGTTGTCATTACCAGGCGATGCAGGTGACTTTGTGATTTTCAGTGATGCGTCACACAAGGGGCTTGGCTGTGTGCTTATGCAACATGGTAAAGTCATTGCGTACGCATCGCGCCAGTTAAAAGATTATGAGAAGGGATATCCTACTCATGACCTAGAATTGGCAGCGGTAGTATTTGCCCTCAAAATTTGGAGGCACTATTTATATGGTGTGAAGTGTGAAATATACACGGACCATAAAAGTCTGAAGTATATTTCCACGAAAAAGGAGTTAAATATGAGGCAGAGGAGATGGTTGGAGCTAATAAAGGGTTACGATGCAGTGTGGGTGATCGTTGACCGATTGACCAAGTCAGCGCATTTCTTGCCAATCAAGATCAGATATACCTTGGATCAGTTGGCAAAGCTTTATATCAAAGAGATCGTTTCCATGCATGGTGTACCAGTATCAATTGTGTCAGATCGCGATCCACGGTACACAATGAATTTCTGGAGAAGTTTTCAAGAACGCATGGGAACGCAACTGAGGTTGAGCACCGCGTATCATCCTCAAACAGATGGGCAGAGCGAGAGAACTATTCAAACGTTAGAGGACATGCTGAGAGCATGTGTGATGGATTTCAAAGGGAGTTGGGATGACCACCTACCGTTGGTGGAATTTGCATACAACAACAGCTACCATGCGAGCATCGGGATGCCACCTTATGAAACTTTATATGGAAGGAAATGCAAAACGCCATTATGCTGGAATGAAGTAGGAGAACGTCAACTACTAGGGCCAGAATTGGTACAGTAGAATGCGGATGTGATCAAAACTATTCGAGCGAGGCTAGTGGCGGCTCAGGATCGACAGAAGAAATATGCTGATCAACAGCGACAACAACGAGACTTCGACGTCGACACTTATGTGTTTTTGAAAGTGTTACCTTGGAAAGGGAAAATGAGATTTGGGAAGAAGGGAAAACTTAGTCCCAGATTCATAGGACCCTTTGAAGTTCTGAGATGAGTTGGTGAGGTAGCTTATGAAATAGCTTTACCTCTGGAGCTAGAACAATACACAACGTATTCCACATTTCAGTCTTAAGACCATATAAGCAGGACTACAAGCATGTCATAGAGTATGAACCCATTCAGTTCAAAAAAGACTTAACTTACGAAGAGGTTCCAGTGCAGATAATTGATAGAAAAGAACAAGTGTTAAGAAATAAAATAATACCTTCTGTTAAGGTAGTATGGAGGAACCACAACGCCGAGGAGGCTACGTGGGAACTCGAGGAGAAAATGATGAAAAACTACCCTAATCTGTTTGTTTGATGTGTAATGATTCCGGGGACGGAATCCTTATAAGGGAGGGTGAATGTAATATCCTAGATTTTTCCATGTAATTAAACAATTTCAATAAACAAACTTATGTGAAATTCTTATGTGACAATTATTTTTAGATGAATTATTTATTTTTATTATATGTTATGTGATAAGATGCATATTAATGGTTGTTACGGTTAGGCCAATTATTTAAATTGGTTAAGGATGGAAATAATTATAATTAATTTCGTGGGATGACTTACAAATATGAGTTTGAGTTTGGAGCGAAATTTAGAGACGTGGTCTGCGTATTTGAGTCTGAAACGTCGAAATTAGGCAGGATAGACTGTAATCACGAAAATGTGTCACGAAAATGAGACATGTCTCACAATATTTTTAAATGTGTCACGAAAATGAGACATGCCTCATAATATTTTTATATATCCACCATTTTCTTTTACAATGCTCTTATTTATAGATATATGGACTTGGAAGTTTCATGACGTAAAATATCACATACAGTCAAATCTCTTCTCTTGGAACTTTATTAGATATAATATTATCTTAAATTTAGCCAAAACACACTTTGGAGCGACGAATTGTTAACTACGAATTTTGAAGTTGAGTTTGAAGAAACGGAGAGTTCCATGATGTCCGGGACGTCGACTTTAGTAGGAATCGATATAAGTATCGACACGTTTGACTACGGAGGGCAAAATGGTCAAAATGACTTGTTGATTGATTAAATGATTAAAATAATGTTTTTATTTACATAAAGTTCAGTTGCTGGAAGTTCTTGTGAAAATCTATATGGGACAAGGGAGGGAGTATACGTACTATAAGGATTATTGAGGGTGAGGGGGTTACTCTTGTGTTATTAAACAAAAACCTTTCATTTTCTTAACTCCTACCCATAATTAGCCTAATGAATTGTGAGTGTAATGATATCTGATCATGGGGGAGTTGTAATGGGCTAGAGATTTCAGTTTCATTACACTATATATGAGGTATATACATTCCATCTAAGCCTCTTCTTCCTTTCACAACAACTTTCTAACTAGAGAGCAAAAAAATAAAGAAAAGAGAAGTAAATAGTGAGGGTTTTAGAGTGGTTCAAGGTGGGCTACGAATTCTGGAGAATCTTGCAAGCAAGGAAGGTGGTTATCAAGCTCCAATCAAGAAGAATTCGCAACCAAGGTAAGCTATGAGACCCACTTGTATGTTCTTGAGGAAAAATAGTGAAAAATGCATGTATAGCTATAATAAATATTTTGTTTTGGCCTGGTGATGCCATGATTTCGTGTATTACTGCTATGTGGATGATAAGAATGAAAATTCTGGTTTATAACATGTTACTATTACCTAAAGAATCATAGAATTCATGTATGCATGCTAACTATTTGATAAAATGCCTCTTAGTTGCTAGTTTGATCAAAACATGAAAAGTTAGAGAAATGAGTTGTTGTAACATATATATATATATATATGTTATTAGAAGTTGTCTGGATAATAAGAATCAAACCCATGCATTCTAGAATCAAAATCATGATTTTCGCAAAAGTTGGGTTAAACTAGTTTGCATGATTTTTTAGGATTTTTGGTCACTCGAAATCATGTCTTAGATAATCCATTTGTGCATGTAATAATTTTGTAAAATAGTATGTAGCATGAGGTATAACATGTCCAAATTTCATTCGGATCGAAGCTATATTGAGTGAGATATGAAAATCGTAAGGTCGCAACATAAACATGTTAGAAACCGAAAAAAATTGTGAAATGCTGACCCTAAGGACAAATTCGGGGCTAGCTATAATTTCCCAAAAATTTTGGGCTTTCCATAGACTCCAGGACGGACTAATTCCGACTTCGGAGCAAGGAGTTATGACTTTTCAAAGTAGTTGCGTCAAATCTATCCAACAAATTCGGAGCAGTCTCCTTGCACAGATTTTCTGGAATTTTGTGCTTGGAATTTGAAGATGGTCCATGAACGAAAGTTGTAGCCCCAGAAGTTAGCTTCGCGTGGGTGCAAGAATCACTCAAAAATGTTTTAAAACGAATTAGTTATGACTATTTTAGCGAGGTATGGTAAAGCTGAGAAAAAAAATGTAAAAACTGTTATGTTTGGGCATTTTTAAGTTCTGTTTTGGGCTACCTATGATGTCTAAAATGGG
This sequence comes from Panax ginseng, assembly GCA_020205605.1. Classification (NCBI taxonomy): domain Eukaryota; kingdom Viridiplantae; phylum Streptophyta; class Magnoliopsida; order Apiales; family Araliaceae; genus Panax; species Panax ginseng. The sequence goes on along the minus strand of CM035139.1, from coordinate 129,719,095 downwards.
TGGCATATATTTTCTAAATATATTCTCTTATGATTTTTATAGCATATCCAATAGGAGACCCTTTTACTTCAAACTAGATTGTGTATGAATGGTGATTAACGAGACACATGTGATTAGATTATATGAAGGTTAATCGCTAGCGTTAATTGTAGTGGGCTTATCAGGCAAGTTTCCTAACCCTAATTTCTTTTGGGTATTTATTAAATCCTTACTAATATTATCGCAGTAAGGGTAAGTATTGGACTTGTGTTAGTTATTTATTCGTGCAAGTTTCTTCGTTGAAAAGTCATACAAACTCCAATTATCTTGCAAGCTTTTCAATGGTTATTCAGTTATTATTCTAACGGCTATGCTCTTAAGTTTCATGTCATCATAGAACTGTTTCTATGTATGTTCCTAGCCTTTGGTTCCGGTAAGTTATTATTGATGAAAAATGATTTAAAACACATCTTTCGAAGCTATTGAATGTTTACCAATCCAAGTTGCTTTGGTGAGGTCTCGCATGATTACTAAGATGAACAACCCGAATGAACGGGAAAATCAGATGTCGGGCAAATAGTCTCATTTATGCTTATGCATTTTAAACTTAATACATGTGCACAATATAGGATACAATGGGCTGATCACCTGGCGTACTTGTAGAGACCTTTTACAGTCTATTTGATTGTTAAACCGTCTGATGGTTTTTGATGAAAGAAAATATGTTCAGGGTATTTTACACGCCTTAGTATGATATTGAAAATTTTTAAATTCTTATTCTTGATGTTCTTCTTTAACACTTGATAATCTTTCAACTGTTGAGATCTAGTAATTTAAATGCCTTTATCGATGTATATTTCCCATTTATTTCAGATACTTCTTTGGGCAATTTGTGCTCATTATTGTTTAAACCTTTCAGTTAAGGATGAGAAGGCTGAGGGTTCGGGCAAGGACAAGGGAAAGTCCAAGATGAAGTGATGCTAATGGTTATGTAATAAAATAATTATTTCCGCATATGTGTATTGTAGCGATAAACGCTAAGACTGAGTTCCAGTATGTTTTAAGGTTGTAAAGACTTGGGATTTAATTTTGAATAATTATGTAATAGTTAATATTATTATTCCTTATTGTTAAGGTTTACTTAGTTATATGATGGTGTATGTTGTATCGTGAGTACCAAGTTCTGTAATCGATGATTACACGGATTTGGGGGCGTCACACTTCTCCCAAGTCCTTCATGGAGAAGTGTTTAGATAACCAGATTTTAATTGATTGTAGCATAGGAATATCATTCCCTATCAGTAATATATCATCAACATATAATACGAGGAATAAAAGAGCGCTCCCACTAACCTTCTTGTACACACTTGGTTCATCCTCATTTTTGATAAAATCAAACTCTTTGATTGTCTCATCAAAACGGATGTTCCACCTACGAGAAGCTTGCTTCAATCCATAAATGGATCTTTGTAGCTTACAGATTTGATTTGTTCCAACCTTTGAAACAAATCCCTCTGGCTGTTTCATAAACACATCATCCTCAAGTTTCCCATTTAGGAAGGCCGTTTTCACATCCATCTGCCAAATTTCGTAGTCATAGTAAGCTGCAATCGCAAGAAAAATCCTAATGGACTTGAGCATTGCTACTGGTGAGAAGGTTTCATCATAGTCAACTCGTTGTCTTTGTTTGAAACCTTTCGCGACTAGTCGGGCCTTATAGGTCTTTAGCTTGCCGTCTGCTCCAGTCTTTCTTTTAAAGACCCATTTACACCCAATAGGCTTAATGCCTTCAGGTGGTGAAACCAAAGTCCATACTTTATTCTCATACATGGAGTCCATCTCAGATTTCATGGCTTCTTGCCACTTCTCTGAGTCCTTACTACTCATAGCATGTTCATAATTTAATGGATCATCATCATCTATGATGCGTACCTCATGGTCATCCTCTATGACAAGTCCATACCTATCAGGTATCTTTGGTACTCTTCCAGATTTACGAATAGGGTGTGGTACAGAAGGAATCTCTACTTGGACAGGTTCATCCATTTGATCTGTAGTGGTTTGTGGTTCTTAAATTTCTTCAAGATCTATTTTCATCCCACTGGCCCCTTCAAGGATAAACTCCTTTTCCAAGAAGGCAGCATGTTTGGCAACAAACACCTTTTGTTCAATAGGATTGTAGAAATAATATCCTAAACTTTCTTTAGGATATCCCACAAATGTGCACTTATCAGATCTTGTTCCAAGCTTATCATTCTGAAACCTTTTCACATAAGTTGGACATCCCCAAATCTTAATATGCTTAAGACTAGGTTTCCTCCCTGTCCACATCTCATATGGAGTCTTAGGGACGGATTTCGAGGGAACCTTATTTAGTAGATATATAGCCGCTTCTAGGGCATATCCCCGGAATGACACCGAAAGATCAGTAAAACTCATCATGGAACGAACTATGTCTAACAGTGTTCAACTTCTCCTTTCAGATACACCATTCAGCTATATCCCTGGTGGAGTTCATTGTGAGATTATACCATTTTCTTTGAGACAATTAAGAAACTCACTGCTTAATTATTCACCTTCTCGATCTGATCGAAGAATCTTAATACTTTTACCAGTTTATTTCTCTACTTCACTTCTGAACTCTTTGAACTTTTCAAATGATTCAGATTTGTATTTCATTAAATACACATATCCAAATCTTGAGTTATCGTCAGTGAATGTAATAAAAAAAGAATACCCTCATCATGCATTCGTTGTCATAGGTCCACATACATCTGTGTGTACCAACGCTAACAACTTTGTAACTCTTTCTCCTTTTCCACTAAAAGGAGATTTAGTAATTTTTCCCATGAGACAAGATTCACAAGTTGGATATGATTCATAATCCGATAGCTCTAGGAGCCCATCTTTATGCAACTTGGATAATCTTATTTCATTAATATGACCGAGTCTATAGTACCACGTGAAGGTATAATTGACATCATCTCTTTTCCTTTTCATACTTTGTTCAATCTGAAGTATATTTTCATGCAAGTCAAGAATGTAAAGTCCATTTTGTAAATTACCAACACCATATAAAACATTATTATTATAAATAGAACAACTGTTGTTCTTTATTATAATGTTAAAACCATCCATATCCAATACAGAGATAGAAATAATGTTTCTAATAAGTGACGAAACAAAATAACAATTATTTAAACTAATGGACTTGCCCGTAGGCAGTGTGCTAAACAATAAGTCCCTACAGCTAATGCAGCCACCTTTGCTCCATTTCCCACTTGTAGGACAACCTCATCCTTGCTCAGCTTTCTACTTCTGACCAGTCCCTGCATATTATTACATATGTGAGAACCACAGTCGGTATCCAATACCCAAGTAGAAGATTGACTTTCAGAAAAATTAATTTCAATCATAAACAAACCTTGATTAGGATTCGAAGCTTCTCCAAGCTTCTTCTACTTTTGTTCCGCAAGATAATCCTTGCAGTTCCTCTTCCAGTGACACGACTTGTTGCAATGGAAGCAAATTCCTTTGCTAGCTGGATCAGGTTTCTTTTGATCTTTCACTTTCACCTTTCCCTTAGCCTTCTTGGATTTCTTCATTTCAAAAGATACCTTGGGCCTCTTCCTTTTCTTGGAAGAATCATCCACCATTAATACATGGTCCTTCTTGGATGGGAAGTGACCTTCAGTAGTTTTCAAGATGTTAAGCAATTCAGTCAAGCTGACATCTAACTTATTCATGTGAAAATTCACAACAAATTATGAGAAGGTGTCCGGGAGTGATTGCAAGACTAAATCTTGACTCAACTCCCCATCCATGACGAACCCTAGCTGTCCAAAACGTTCAATCAGATTAATCATCTTTAAGACATGAGTCTCAACGGTAGTACCCTCGGTCATCCGAGATCGAAAGTGCTCCTTAGACATTTCATATCTAGCAGTCCTACTTTGCTCACTATACAACTCTTGAAAGTGCAGTAGCATAGTAGGAGCATCCATGGTTTCATGCTGACGCTGAAACTCATTACTCATGGATGCGAGCATGATGCATTGATCCACAGATGCATTATCTTGCCACTTTTTAAAAGTAACAATCTCTTCCTTAGAGGTTGTCTCTGCAACTTTTGTAGGTACGAGCGAATTTAGGACATAAGAAATCTTTTCAGCAGTGAGAACAATTCTCAGATTCCTTAATCAGTCCGTGTAATTCGGTCCGGTCAGTTTGTTAGCATCAAGTATGCTACGCAGTAAAATTAGAGAATGTGACATTTGTAAGACCCCGAATTTTATGAAATAAAAGTATTCAATTTTCTTATAATTATTATTTTATTTCATAAATGGTTAAATTGATAAAAAGTTAAAGTTAAGGGTGGTATGTGAAAATTTTGCAAAGTAAGAAAGTTGATATAAAATATTCGTTGTGTGGGGGAATATTCATTTTAACAGAGAATATTCGTACAACGGCACAATCATTGGTGGACCCCACAACGGAAGTATTGTCGTAGTTAGAAAACGACCGAATTATCTTTTTATAAAAATAATGGCGAATTTTTTACCGTTAAACTGTTGAACTACCCGGTAGTAAACGTACAGTAATACGCGTGGTTGCATAGTAGCACACGGTATTGATTATTGATTCTTACGTAAAAAGTCACTCAGTTATACTCAATTATTGCTACAGTAATTGTTGCATCATATCTCTCATATTATTGATTCAATTATTATCACAGTATGAATATTTTATATTATTAAATCAATAATTGAGACGACAAAGTTATTCATATTATTTTTTGCAATATTGATAATGTCTAGAAGTTCTGTCAAGGAGAGGTTTGGTCACCTAATTGTGCGCCAATAAGGAGAAATCCTTATAGGAAAGCCCCCTCTTTCCTGGGAACGACCTGGTTGTTAAATATTGTGAGTTATAATATTAATGATGAATAAGTTCGTGTTGATTTAAGATAAAATAGATAGTTCCATTGTGTTGGAATTATTACTGTTAGTGGAAATTGACATTTATATCGATAATAATTGATGTCTGGAAGTTATATCGACCAATCGGGTAATTAATCGGATAAATGAGCAATTAATTGCTATTAATTCACATGCTTATAACTATAATATTACTGTTATTACATGTGCGTACTATTGATTCACATGCATGTACTATTAGAGGAGGTGGTGCAAGATTGATAATACTTGCATGACTAAATTAAAAATGGAGGTATAGATGAAGGTACTATACTATAATTATTATTTTTCACATGATTGAACTATTGATTCACATGATTGCACTATTGATTCACATGATGTACTATTAGGGGAGGTGGTGCAAGTTTGATAATACTTGCAGGACTAAATTAAAAATGAAGGAAAAGATGAAGGTATTATACTGTAATATTTCGAGCCCCAAAACGTGTAATTATCGAAATTATATTTTCCTATAAATAGAATTTCATTCTTCCTTCATTCTCACCAATTCACTAAGACTCACAAGAGCAATTATAGAAAGAGAAGCTATAGAGAGAGAAGCTATAGGGAGAAAGAAGAAGAGTAGTCTGCTACTTCACTACTCCAGTATCCAGTCTTTTTCAGAGGTAAGGGATATTATTTATTTCATATTCTGAAGAGATATTATTTTCATTCAATATTCATAAAGAATATTATCTTCGTTCAATATTCGTAGGATTATTATCTTCGTTAAATATTCGTTGGAATATTATTTTCGTTCAAGGGATGTTATTTTTGTTCAATATTCGCTTGAAATAATATGTTCTTCCATACTCTGTAGTATGTAAGTAATATTATTTTGTTTTAGATTTTGGATTTTATACTCATTTTGTTGAAGTTTTGGCTTCTATACTCCATGAAATTAGTAGAATATCCTTGATATTTGAGCTTCATCCAGTATCTTTTCATGGAAATATTATTCTGAGCTTTCTTGATAATTATTGATCTTTTCATGACAGAATACTATTCATGAATTACTATTTAAGGGTTACTATTCACCCAGTTACTATTCACTCAAATATTATTCACTCAGGTATTCGGGGCACTTTTCATGTCGGAGTACTATTCACGAGTTACTATTCACCTAATTACTATTCACCCAAATATTATTCACTCGGGTATTTTGGGTACTTTTCATGTCGGGGTACTTTTCACGAAGTACTATTCCCGAAGTACTATTCACAGGGTACTATTCACGGGGTACTATTCACCCAAAAAATATATTTCATTTTTGTCCAAATTAACTTTGATACATGAATATTATTCTTGAATTTTACTCCACAAAGCAGTATCATGTTGACAATTTGGATATTTTTAAACTCTATATAAATTTAAAGTCTTTAATATTTATCCTTGATTTCGTTTGATTAATTCTTATGTCATTGTCATCATCCTCATGCTTATATTGTGATGAATATCTTTGGCTTACGTGCATAGATGGACTGTTGATTGGTGTGATTATGACCAGGGATCATTCGGTATAATCATGACCCGTAATGTTATAAATGATGTGGTAAAAGTCATCATTGGCCCGTAGTGCATTGATGGACAGTTGTCGGTATGATTATGACCAGGGATTATTCGGTATAATCATGACCATTGATGATTACATGAATATCCTTGGCCCGTATTGCAGGGATGATTCGATGATGTGGTTTATTTATTAAGCTGAGTCTCAGTGATAAATTTGACGAAAAACTTTTTAAATCATAGAAGATAGTAGATATCATGCTCTACTTGACTCTTCTAATGGATTGCTTGTTCCGCTGCAGTTGTTGATCTAAAACTTGTTGTCTATTATATTCTATCAGTTGTTATACTGTTGAAGGCTAAGGATAATTTATTATGCATTATCTTAGTCATAATATTTCTTACTGGTTAGTTGAGCTCACCCTTTCTTTCACTGTTCTCTTCAGGAAATGAGAATATAGCTGGGACTAGTCGGGGAATGGATTGACGGTCCAGGTGGTTGCATTAGTAGTCCTCACTATTCTATGAAATAGTGTGACAATAATTGTAATGAGGACTTATTTTGAGTTTGAATACTGTCTAGAAGACAATATTTGTATTAAAACTCACAGCTCATGTTGTATAATTAAGTTTGTATTTGATTTCTGTAATGTGTATCTGGCGACTCAAGATGGGTGATGTATACCTATTTTGGGGGCATCACAGTTGGTATCAAAGCTTAGGGATATGATCCCTGGCTGAGATGTGAGACAAGAACTAGGAGGGGAGAGACGGGGAATTCCTTCGCTAGTATGACCGACCTATGTTTATTTAGTATTTAATTGGTCGGTCAAAGTATAGTGATAATATGTGATATGTCAATTAACCCTTGTTTTGTGACAGTGTTTGAAAATGGCATCTGAAAATGTTGAGATCAGCAATGAAGCACATGAGACCGTTGAGTCACCAACGATCAATACCCAGGATAATGTACAACAGGAAGACAATAATCCTCAGGTAAATAACAACACCGATCAAATGATGAACGATGAGATGATCAGAGGCTTTATGCAATTCATGCAACATCAGGCGAGAGAGACTCATGTTCAAAATTTAGGTGGAAACACTGGCAACTCTCAGTTGGTCTCTGCTAAACAGTTCAAGGATCTGGGACCACCGGAGTTTTTGTGAAAGTCAGAACCACTTAAGGCGGAGACGTGGATAAAGCAGATCACAAAGATATTTGATGTCTTGGAATGCTCAGAGGAGCAAAAGGTTCCCTTCGCCACCTTTATGTTGCGTGAAGATGCAGATTATTGGTGGGAATATGTAAAGCGTACCCAGCCTGACACATTCAAAATGTCTTGGGAGAAGTTCCAAGAGTTGTTCAACGACAAGTACTTTCCCGAAAGTATTCGTCACATGAAGGAGGTGGAATTCATCAAGTTGGAGCAAGACGATATGACCGTGTCGCAATACGAGGCTAAATTTGCGGAGTTATCCCGGTTTGCATCACATTTGGTCGATAATGAGGAGCGAATGATGCAAATGTTTCTAAGAGGTTTGAAACCCGATATACGTCAATACCTCATTTCTCACAAACTTTGTTTATATTCAGATGTTGTGAATAGGGCTCAATTATTGGAGCGCAATAATGAGTCAGCACAACCAAAAGACAACGACCAACAATACGATAATAATCATACCAGTGGCAACGGCCATCAGAACAATGATAACCATCGTGGGGGAAATTATCATGCCAAGAATGGTAAACACTTCGGTGGTAATCATGGCCGAGATAATAGAAGTGGAAAATTCAAGAAGAGAAGATTTAACGATGATGGGAAGACGTTGCGTTAAGAAGACCAAACACCAAAGAACAAATTCTAGGGAGGAGAACGACCGCCGGTTAGATGCTACAGATGCGGAGAGGGGGGACACATAAGTCCAAACTGTTCACAGCCTTCCAAGGTATGTTTTAGTTATGGAAAAGACGGTCACATAACTCAATTTTATCCTATAGCGAAATCAAGTCCAACGGGGACGGTGGCACCAAAGGCAGATACGAACAAAATAAAGTCGGTGGTTTCAAGAAGAGTGTTTTTCGTGACTTCTCAAAAAGCGAGTAACTCGGACGAAGTTAGCACGGGTTAGTTAATTATAAATTCTTGCGAAGTCTATACCTTATTAGATACCGGTTCTACCCATTCTTTTATCTCTCTTGCTTACACTCAACATTTAAATTTGACCCCAGAGAAGTTATACATTGACTTATTGGTTGAAACTTCGTTAGTAGAAACCTTCGTTACCTCCACTGTTTATAAATCTTGTTGATTCAAATCGACACTTTCACGTTACCTGTTGATCTTATCTCTTTGAAAATACTTGCCCTTGATGTGATTTTAGGAATCGATGGGTTAACTACTCATCACGCCAAAATTGATTATTTTTGTAAGGTTGTTAGCTTTCATGTTCCTAACCAACCTATTATATAAATCCAAGCAACCAAACCACTAAAGTCAATCATTGTCATATCAAGCCATAAGTAAAGAGCGCCGAGCTTTTCGCTAGTGACTTCCTTGTGTGAAATGCACCGAAGCTAGACTTTCTGTAGGCGACATCGTGGATAACGGTGGCAAGTTAATAGGTATCAATGTGACGTGCTATCCATGTCTTGGGATGAGAGTCACATTTTTGAATGATATTTCTATCGTTAATAAATTTCCTGACGTATTCTCGAAGAACTTCCTGGCCTACCCCAAAGTGTGAAATCGAATTTTGTATTGACCCCAGTACAAAACCCATTTCTAAAACCCTTAAATAGTTCTTCAACCAAAATGAACGTATAATGTGCCAAAGACGTTGGCTCGAGCTGTTGAAGATTACGATAATACCATTCAATATTATCATGGAAAAAGTGAACGTGGTAGCTGATGCGTTGAGTAGAAGATCATATGCGTTTACGATTGTAACGTTGTTAACACAAAGACCCATTTCGTATAACTTACAAATGATGAAGATAGAGTTAAAGACTCTAGGGACCCACGTGGTGATATCAAATATACGAGTAGAATCGACTTTAATTGATAAAGTTAAAGCTGCTCAAGCTTCAGACCCGGGGCTGATGAATACAAAGAAGAAGGTTCAAGAGGGCGTTATTCTAGAAGCAAGAGTCGATGAAGAGAGGAAATCTCAACCCTCGATTTAATTGGCCCATTTGAAATCCTGGATCGAGTAGGAACTGTGGCCTATAGACTCTCTTTACCACCAAGTATGTCTCGTGTTCATAACATTTTTTTTAGTATCGATGTTACGTAAATATGTGGACGACCCGAACCACATTATTGAATTGGAACTGGACGAGATAGTAGAAGTTTTAACTTATGTGGAGATACATGTTAAAATCTTGGATAAGAAGGATATATTCTACACTCAAAGGTTATACCTCAAAAGTTATATCCTGACGAGGTATCCTCGCCTCTTCGGCATATCAGGTACGTACATAAATTTTGAGGGCGAAATTTCATAAGGAGGGGAGATTGTAAGACATCGAATTTTATGAAATGAAAGTATTTAATTTTCTTATAATTATTATTTCATTTCGTAAATGGTTAAATTGATAAAATGTTAAAGTTATGGGTGATATTTGAAAATTTTGCAAAACAAGCAAGTTGATATAAAATATTCGTTGTGTCGGGGAATATTCGTTTTAATTGGGAATATTCGTACGACGGCACAATCATTGGTGGACCACACAACAGAAGTATTGTTGTAGTTAGAAAACGACTGAATTATCTTTTTATAAAAATAACGGCGAACGTTTTACCGTTAAACTGTTGAACTACCTGGTAGTAAAAGTACAGTAATACGCGTGGTTGCATAGTAACATACGGTATTAATTATTGATGTTTACGTAAGAATTCACTCAGTTATACTCAATTATTTTTATAGTAATCGCTGCATCATATCTCTCATATTATTGATTCAATTATTGTCACAGTATGAATATTTTATATTATTAAATCAATAATTGAGACGATAAAGTTATTCAGATTATTATTTACAATATTGACAATCTCTAGAAGTTATGTTAAGGAAAGGTTTGGTCACCTAATTGCGCGCCAATAATGAAAAATACTTATCGGAAAGCCCCCTCTTTCCTGGGAACGACCTGGTTGTTAAATTTTGTGAGTTATAATATTAACGATGAATAAGTTCGTGTTGATTAAAGATAAAATTGATAGTTCCATTGTATTGGGATTATTAGTGTTAGTGGAAATTTACATTTATTTCGATAATAATTGATGTCTGGAAGTTATATTGACCAATCGGGTAATTAATCAGATAAATGAGCAATTAATTATTATTAATTCATATTCTTATAACTATTTATTCACATGTGTGTACTATTGATTCATATTCATGTACTATTAGGGGAGGTGGTGCAAGATTGATAATACTTGCATGACTAAATTAAAAATGAAGGTATAGATGAATGTAGTATACTATAATTATTTTTTTCACATGATTGAACTATTGATTCACATGATTGTAATATTGATTCACATGATGTACTATTAGGGGAGGTGGTGCAAGTTTGATAATACTTGCAGGACTAAATTAAAAATAAAAAAAAAGATGAAGGTATTATATTGCAATATTTCGAGCCCCAAAACGTGCAATTATCGAAACTATATTTTCCTATAAATAGAAGCTCATTCTTCCTTCATTCTCACCAATTCACTAAGACTCACAAGAGAAATTATAGAGAGAGAACCTATAGAGAGAGAACCTATAGGGAGAAAGAAGAAGAGTAGTGTTGGTCGATTTCGCAATCAATGAATACGTGCAAGTATACACGGTCAACAAGTAATAAAGTGAAAGTAGAGTATCATTCCCACGAGGAATTATTTAATAAAAATTACCAAGTACTAACTCTTAACCAAATCAATTTTATTTAAACAATTGCAAAGTGTGATTTTTCTAATTAAGAAAACTAAATTAACTAATTAAACCGAATTTCTTTATAAATGAATTCAAATAAATAAAGATTAAGACAACAATATCCCCAATTATGAACTATAAATCAATTATTCAATTATTCCAATTATTATGCCTACTGAATTGTTAACAGAAATTCTCAAATGCCAAAAGTCCTTTTTCAAGTGATCAAATGACTTCTATTTAATCCAGATTAATCTTGCTATATTCCTATGCAAAATAATTGAATTAAACTCCTTCAATTCCAATTCCTTATGTGTTATATGCGGTGAACAGATATTTCCATTCAATTCACCAACCTAATTATTCACCATAAAAATAACTAAGTCACATGTTATCATACCCAGTTCTAACCCTAGAATTCCTCTTTCAATTCCTTCTAGAGTAATAAGGTAATTACTGATCAGATAATTAATCAATAAGCTCAAGACAAGATAAATAATTCAATTTGACACAAATAATTGGAATAAATTAAATAACTAATTTATAGACATAAAAGGTTCAATTGAAATCTTAATAAAAGAGTTAGTTCATAATTAATGAATTAAAACCAAGAATCCACAATTGAATAGACATTAAAAGATAAAAGTATGATAAGAGAAGAGAATAGAATCTGTTGTCAGCAAATCTGATGCTCCCCTCTTGCTTTTGCTCTTGATCTCTAGTGTTTTTCAATTTGCTTCAATCTCCAATGGCTAATTAAGAACTACGGTTTATATTCTAATCTAATGGAGTGTTTTATCTAAGCTAATATATGTAATCTCTCCTATTTTATGTCTTACATCATGTATTTATAGGTTACAAGTCCAATTTTTAGCTTAGGAACAAAACCAATCCAATTTGGAGTCAAAAAGGTGTCAAAATTCACCTCAAAATGCATCCAAGCCTAACCAGACCCTTCCCCAGCACCCTAGCGCTAGGCACGACAACAACTTTGCAATCTTGCTCCCTAGCGCCTCGGTATTTGGGCATTAACTGAAATAAGCGCCCTCTAAGGCCGGCAACTTTTCTGAAAATTTTCTACTTTGACATACTTTGGGGAAATGACCATAACTTCTTCGTTCGAACTCCGATTTTGATGATTCAAGATGTTCCGGAAAGAGGAGAAGTAGATATACAACTTTCATTCTTTAAGGATTTCGAAATAAGGTTTGGAGAAATACTCAAATTGGCTCTGAAGTGACTATTGTTTAAATGGCAAGTCGAAAACGCGAATCTAGCAACCCCAAACGTCGATCCAAGTAACTTTTGTCCCAATTCCTACAAAACAACGTAAAATATGTATGAATAGACACAAACACTTAAAATCAACCAAAAGATTAAGCTCAAACACACTAAATTCATGTGTATAAAACTCATTCATCAAGTAGTCTGCTACTTCACTACTCCAGTATCCAGTCTTCTTATAAGGTAAGGTGTATTATTTATTTCATATTCTGAAGAGATATTATTTTTCATATTCGTATGAATATTATTTTTGTTCAATATTCATAAAAAATATTATATTTGTTCAATATTCGTAGGAATATTATCTTCGTTAAATATTCGTTGGAATATTATTTTTGTTCAAGGGATGTTATTTTTGTTCAATATTCGCTTGAAATAATATGTTCTTCCATACTCTTTAATATGTAAATAATATTATTTTGTTTCATATTTTAAATTCTATACTCATGTTGTTGAAGTTTTGGCTTCTATACTCCATAAAATTAGTAGAATATCCTTAATATTTGTGCTTCATCCAGTATCTTTTCATGGAAATATTATTCTGAGCTTTCTTGATAATTATTGATCTTTTCATGACGGAATAATATTCATGAATTACTATTTAAGGGTTACTATTCACCCGGTTACTATTCACTCAAATATTATTCACTCGGGTATTCGGGGTATTTTTCATATCAGAGTACTATTCATGAGTTACTATTCATGGGTTACTATTCACCCAATTACTATTCACCCAAATATTATTAACTCGGGTATTTGGGGTACTTTTCATGTCGGGGTACTTTTCAAGAAGTACTATTCCCGAAGTACTATTCATAGGGTACTATTCACGGGGTACTATTCACCCAAAAAATATATTTCATTTTTGTCCAAATTAACTTTGATATATGAATATTATTCTTGAATTTTACTCCATAAAGCAGTATCATGTTGACAATTTAGATATTTTTAAACTCTATATAAATTTAAAGTCTTTAATATTTATCCTTGATTTCGTTTGATTAATTCTTATATCATTTTCATCATCCTCATGCTTATATTGTGATGAATATCTTTGGCTTACGTGCATAGATGGACTGTTGATTGGTGTGATTATGACCAGGGATCATTCGGTATAATCATGACCCGTAATGTTATAAATGATGTGGTAAAAGTCATCATTGGCCCGTAGTGCATTGATGGACAGTTGTTGGTATGATTGTGACCAGGGATTATTCGGTATAATCATGACCATTGATGATTACATGAATATCCTTGGCCCGTATTGCAGGGATGATTCGATGATGTGGTTTATTTATTAAGCTGTGTCTCAGTGATAAATTTGATGAAAAACTTTTTAAATCATAGAAGATAGTAGATATCATGCTCTACTTGACTCTTCTAATGGATTGCTTATTCATTGCGAGTTGTTGATCTAAAACTTGTTGTCTATTATATTCTATCAGTTGTTATACTGTTGAAGGCTAAGGATAATTTATTATGCATTATCTTAGTCATAATATTTCTTACTGGTTAGTTGAGCTCACCCTTTCTTTCACTGTTCTCTTCAGGAAATGAGAATATAGCTGGGACTAGTCGGGGAATGGATTGACGGTCCAGGTGGTTGCATTAGTAGTCCTCACTATTCTATGAAATAGTGTGACAATAATTGTAATGAGGACTTATTTTGAGTTTGAATACTGTCTAGAAGACAATATTTGTATTAAAACTCACAGCTCATGTTGTATAATTAAGTTTGTATTTGATTTCTGTAGTGTGTATCTGGCGACTCAAGATGGGTGATGTATACCTATTTTGGGGGCATCACAGTTGGTATCAAAGCTTAGGGATATGATCCCTGGCTGAGATGTGAGACAAGAACTAGGAGGGGAGAGACGGGGAATTCCTTCACTAGTATGACCGACCTATGTTTATTTAGTATTTAATTGGTCGGTCAAAGTATAGTGATAATATGTGATATGTCAATTATGTGACGCCCCCAAAATAGGTCCATTCCATCCAACCCATTCTGAGTCGCCAAATACATGGTAGAGAAATAACTACAACTTTATTAATACATTTGTCGTGCAAAAATACGACAACATATATCTTGTGAGTTTAAATACAATTATTGTCTTCTAGACAATATACATACCCAAATAAATCCTCATCACAATTATTGATACATTATTTTATAAAAATGGTGAGGACTACTAAACAACTCTCTCTATAACCTTCATTCCATACCCCGACTAGTACTCGCTACATTCTCGCCTCCTGAGAAGAAAAATGGAACAAAAAGGAAAAGGGTGAGCTCAACTAGCCCAGTAAAGAATATTATGACTAAGATAATATACAACAAATTATCGTTAGTCTTCAACAGGGAAAAATCTAATAGAATACAATAGACAACCAGTTTTAGATCAACAACTGCAGCGGAAACAACAATTCATTAGAAGAGTTAAGTAGAGAATGCAAACTACTATCTTCTATATATGAATTTAAAAGTTCAACGTCGATATTTTATCCTTGTAACATCAATCAATATATATCTGGAATCAAATATTCATCTTTGCACTACTGGGCCAAAGATATTCATCGATTGATCATGTTCATCTAAACACTGTTCATCTTTGCACTACTGGGCCAAAGATATTAATCGATCGGTCATATTCATCTCAACACTGTTCATCTTTGCACTACGGGCCAAAGATATTCATCAAGAAATCATTCATCTTGCACTACTGAGGCCAAAGATATTCAAAGAATATCATCATTTAGGGGTGAGGATGATGAAAAATATTTTAAAGGAAGCGAATCCGGTGAAACAAAAGAACAAATATTAAGGATTCAGTATTTTAAACAATCCAAGTTCAAAAATACTTCATAAGTAATCGGTGGAGTAAAATTCAATAATGATCAAAACATGGATACAATCAAAGCTAGTATCCATAGTAGATATTTTGGATAAAAAGAAGAAATTTCATTTTTAAATTGAATAGTGCCGTATTCGTGAATAGTGTCATATCGTGAATAGTGTCGAGTATCGTGAATAGTAACTCCAACACCAAAAGATAGAAATTTCACATAAAAAAAAATATCTTCACGCTTCGTGAATAGTACTCGTGAATAGTAACTTCGTGAATAGTAATTCATGAATAGTAACTTCGTGAATAGTAACTCATGAATAGTAACCCAGAGCATGAAAAAGTTCTAAATTTGATAAAAATTTCAACCAATATTTTGGCATAATGATATTGAAGAAATAATATCATTTTGAATAAAATAACATCCCTTACCGAAAAGACAAGACTTCTAGTTGAAAAACAGGATATAGGCTATGACTTGAACTTGCACCAGTATAGCAATACTCAAAGTATACTCAAAATACTTACAAGAATACGCTCGATAATATAGAGAGAAAACTTGATTTACGGTGTGATTTTCAATTCTAACCTAAACTCCCTATTTATAGGAAATTGCTTAGAACACCAAAGCAGAAAATTTAATAAAATATTAATATATATATATATTAAATTTTCTTGCACACACTTTTTAAGATCTGAAATTCAGCATTTTCATCACATGCAAGCCCCACCTTTAATGACAAAAACGTTTTTCATAATAAAAATAATTAAAACTTCCAAAAATTAATTATTTCGGAGTTTCGGAACTTCAATAATTCATAATAAATAGCTCTTTTGCCAGAAAAATTGAATCTCGCGACTTTTTATAGGAAATTCAATTCTCTACAACTTTGCAGAAGGAAATTGTTCCAAATTCTAAACAGAAATTGACCAAAATCCAGAAACGGACGATTTTACAGGCTATAATCAAATTTCGGTCAATAATTGTGTCCACCAACACACAAAATATGTGTTAAACATTTAATGCCACAAAAATACTCTTCCTCCTCATATACTCATATATCCCACATTCATTATAAAAATATCACCATTAATATATTATTAAAATGAATTATTTTATCAGAAAAAGATAAAATATTAATTTTTAACAATTGTCATATTAAAAATTTTCTCCATCTATATCCACATAAAATTAATATTTTCCTTATCATATAAATCAATAATTAATTATTCATAAATAATATTACAGAATCACAAGATCTTGCAACCGGTAGTTCCAGAAAGAAGAGGGGCTTTCAATAAGAATTTCTCCTTCTTGTGGCAGCAATTAGGTGACCAAACCTCTCCTTAGAGCAGAACTTTCTAGACATTGCCAATAATGTTATCTAATAATATTATTCAGATAATATGAATTATTGTTAGATAATGAAAATATCGTGTAATGACAATTATTGAAACAACAAGTAATATAAAATATCAATGCGCAATTATTGAATCAATAAAATAAAATCTTTGAGCAATAATTATCGTAACCATTATTGAGTAGTGCCTTCTTACGTAAGAATCAATAATTGGTGCAATCTGCAGTAATACTCTTGTTCAACAACGCGTATTAGTGTGTTTTAACCACGGGTATTCCAACAAGATAATTAGTAATAACTATGCCGTTATTTATAAACAACTTATTCTTGTCGTTTTCTTCCTCCAATCGCTTTCCAGTTATATGGGGCCCACAAAAAGCTATATTGCATACGAATATTCTGAACAGATTGAATATTCCACAACCAAACGAATATTCCCCGACAATAATGAATGTTTTATAACCACTTGTTTATTCAAAATATTTGCGTATTTTACCCATAACTATCCACATTAATCAAATCAACCCTTACTATTTCAAAATAATAAATAGAGGAAAATAAATTTCATTTATTAATAATTTGGGGTATTACAAATTAACCCTTGTTTTATGACAGTGTTTGAAAATGGCATCTGAAAATGTTGAGATCAGCAATGAAGCACATGAGACCGTTGAGTCACCAACGATCAATACCCAGGATAATGTGCAACAGGAAGACAATAATCCTCAGGTAAATAACAACACCGATCAAATGAGGAACGATGAGATGATCAGAGGCTTTATGCAATTCATGCAACATCAGGCGAGAAAGACTCATGTTCAAAATTTAGGTGGAAACACTGGCAACTCTCAGTTGGTCTCGCTAAACAGTTCAAGGATTCGGGATCACCCGGAGTTTTTGTGAAAGTCGAACCCACTTAAGGCGGAGACGTGGATAAAGCAGATCACCAAGATATTTGATGTCTTGGAATGCTCGGAGGAGCAAAAGGTTCCTTCGCCACCTTTATGTTGCGTGAAGATCTGATTATTGGTGGGAATATGTAAAGCGTAGCACTGACTGACACATTCAAAATGTCTTGGGAGAAGTTCCAAGAGTTGTTCAACGACAAGTACTTTCCGAAAGTATTCGTCACATGAAGGAGGTGGAATTCATCAAGTTAGAGCAAGACGATATGACCGTGTCGCAATACGAGGCTAAATTTGCGGAGTTATCCCGGTTTGCATCACATTTGGTCGATAATGAGGAGCGAATGATGCAAATGTTTCTAAGAGGTTTGAAACCCGATATACGTCAATACCTCATTTCTCACAAACTTTGTTTATATTAGGATGTTGTGAATAGGGCTCAATTATTGGAGCTATGATAATGAGTCAAAGACAACCAAAAGACAACGACCAACAATACGATAATAATCATACCGGTGTAGCGGCCATCGAACAATGATAACCATCGGGGAAATTATCATGCCAAGAATGGTAAACACTTCGGTGGTAATCATGGTAGAGATAATAGAAGTGGAAAATTCAAGAAGAAGATTTAACGATGATGGGAAGGCGTTGCAGTGACACCAACACCAAAGAACAAATTCTAGGGGAGGAGAACGACCGCCAGTTAGATGCTACAGATGCGGAGAGGGGGGACACATAAGTCCAAACTGTTCACAGCCTTCCAAGGTATGTTGATTGATGTGATTATGACTAGGGATCATTCGGTATAATCATGACCCGTAATGTTATAAATGATGTGGTAAAAGTCCTCATTGGCCCGTAGTGCATTGATGGACAGTTGTTGATATTATTATGACCAGGGATTATTCGGTATAATCATGACCATTGATGATTACATGAATATCATTGGCCCGTAGTGCAGGGATGATTCGATGATGTGATTTATTTATTAAGCTGAGTCTCAACGATAAATTTGATGAAATTTTTTTAAAATCATAGAAGATAGTAGATATCATGCTCTACTTGACTCTTCTAATGGATTGCTTGTTCCGCTGGAGTTGTTGATCTAAAACTTGTTGTCTATTATATTCTATCAGTTATTTATCTTTGTTGAAGGCTAAGGATAATTTATTACGCATTATCTTAGTCATAATATTTCTTCTTTGGACTAGTTGAGCTCACCCTTTCTTTCCTTTGTTCTCTTGAGAAATGAGAATATAAATTTGGGACTAGTCGGGGAATGGATTGACGGTCCAGGTGGTTGCATTAGTAGTCCTCACTATTATGTGAAATAGTGTGATAATAATTATAATGAGGACTTATTTTGAGTTTGAATACTGTCTAGAAGACAATATTTGTATTAAAACTCACAGCTCATGTTGTATATTTAAGTTCTGTATCATGTTTTTGGGGACTCAGAATGGGTGATGTATACCTGTTTTGGGGGCGTCACAACATTTTCAAAATTCTGCATGTAAAAAGGCAATATTTTAGTAAACATTCTTTTAATTAATTACCAAAATAAATAGGTCTTATTTTATATTGGTATCTCTCACTATGTTATTCAAACTATATTACCCTCATGAATATAGTTCGACAATATCTAATTAAAGATTTGCTAGTGAGAATAAGGATCCCATTTCAAATGTATATAGCCTTATGTGTGCACAACAAACTATATATAAATAAATAGGTAGACAACTCTTGTCAATTACATCATCATGCAACTCCTTATATTTTGCCTCTTAAATCATAATGGTCAAGTGTGTGCACATCTGAACTAAAATGATTTAAGTTAAGTCATACCCAACATTTCCATATAAGTGAAGAGAAAGTGTGCACAACAAATGTGACGCCCCCAAAATAGGTATACATCACCCATTCTGAGTTGTCAATACACGGTACAGAAACAACTACAACTTTATTATTACAATAGTAAAACTGTGAGTTTGAATACAAATATTATCTTCTAGACAATATCTATACCCAATTAAATTCTCATCACATTTATTGATACATTATTTTACAAAATGGTGAGGACTACTAAACAACTCTCTATAACCATCATTCCATACCCCGACTCGTATTTCGCTACATTCTCGCCTCCCGAGAAGAAAAATGGAACAAAAAGGAAAAGGGTGAGCTCAACTAGTCCAGTAAAGAATATTATGACTAAGATAATATACAACACAATTATCGTTATTCTTCAACAGGGAAAAATCTAATAGAATACAATAGACAACAAGTTTTAAATCAATATTCGCAGCGGAAATAATAATTCATTAGAAGAGTTAAGTAGAGAATGCAAACTACTATCTTCTATGTATGAATTTTAAAGTTCATCGCTCATCTTTTATCCCGTAACATCAATCAATATATATACGGAATCAAATATTCATCTTTGCACTCTGAGGCCAAAGATATTCATCGATTGGTCATGTTCATCTAAACACATGCTCATCTTTGCACTACGGGCCAAAGATATTCATCAGAAATCATTAATCTTTGCACTACAGGCCAAAGATATTCCATAATATCATCATTTAAGACTGAGGATGATGAAAAATATTTTTTAAAGAAACGAATCCAGTGAAATAAAATGACAAGGATTAAGGATTAAGGATTCGTACTTTATTTTATCCATGTCCAAAAATACCTCAAAATAATCATAGTGATGTAAAATTCAAGAATGATCAAAACATGGATACAATCAAAGCTAGTATCCAGAATAGATATTTTGGACGAAAAGAAAATTTTTTATTTTTCGATGAATAGTTCCGTATTCGTGAATATTACCGTATACGTGAATAGTGCCATATACGTGAATAGTAACCCCGACACTAAAAGTTCCAAATTAGATAAAAAAAAGTTCAGATCAATACTTCGGCATAATGATATTAGAATAAACAATATCATTTTAAAAAAAATAATATCCCTTACCTCGGAAAGACAGTACTTCTAACTGGAATACTGGATATAGGTTATAACTTGAACTTGCACCGTATAGCAATACTCAAAGTATACTCAAAATACTCACAAGAATACGCTCGATAATATAGAGAGAGAAAACTTCAGTTTCTGGTGTGATTTTTAATTCTAACATAAGCACCTTATTTATAGGAAAATGCTTAGAACACCAAAGCAGAAAATTTAATAAAATAATAATATATATTATAAATTCTCTACGCACACTTCTTGAATCTGAAAATCTACATTCAACACATTCAAATCACATGCTAGACCCTCAAAAAACGCTTTTCATATTTAAATTATTTTAAACTTCCAAAAATCAATTATTTCGGAGCTTCGGAACTTCAATAATTCATAATAAATAGCCTTTTTGTCAGAAAATTCGAATCTTGCGACTTTTTATAGGAAATTCAATTCTCTACAACTTAGCAGAAGAAAGTTTTTCCAAATTCCAAATAGAAATTGACCGAAATCCACAAAGCAGACGATTTTCTGAGTATAATCAAATTTCGATCAAGAAATGGGGTATTTTGCAAACATGAAAAACATGTTTTAAATATTTTGGTAACAAAATACTCCTCCTCCACATATACTCATATATCCCACATTCATCGTAAAAATATCATCATTATTATATTATTAAAATATAATAATATAGTTAAATGAATTATTTTATCAGAAAAAAGATAAAATTTTAATTTTCAACAATTGTCACATTAAAAATTTTCTCCATCTATAACCATATAAAATCAATATTTTCCTCATCATATGAATCAATAATTAATTATTCACAAATAATATTACAGAATCACAATATTGACAACGAGGTAGGTTCAGGAAGAGGGGCTTTCAATAAGAATTTCTCCTTCTTGGCGGCGCAATTAGGTGAACAAACCTCTCCTTAGACAGAACTTTCTAGACATTGCCAATAATGTTATCTAATAATATTATTCAGATAATATGAATTATTGCTTCGATAATGAAAAATATTGTGTAATGACAATTATTGAAACAACAGCAATATAAAATATCAACGCAACAATTAATAAAATCTTTGAGCGGTAATTCTTTGTAACAATTATTGAGCAAAGTGCCTTCTTACGTAAGAATCAATAATTGGTGCAATACTGGTAGTGCTCTTCTTGTGCAACAACGCCAGACATTCGTGTTTTAAACACTTTGGGTATTCCAACGATTGTAAGCAGTAACAACTATATGCCGTTATTTTTAAAAACTTATATTTGTCGTTTTCTTCCTCCAATCGCTTTTTTCCGTTATGGGCCCCACATGGCATGCGTGTGGCGTCGTAAATACGAATATTCGACAAGCGATTTACGAATATTCCACGACCAAACGAATATTCCCCGACAATAATGAATATTTTATAACCATTTTCTTATTTTTAAATACTTGCGTATTTTATCCATAACTATCCATATTAATCAAATCAACCCTTACTATTTCAAAATAATAATTAGAGGAAATTAAATTTCATTTATTAATTATTTGGGGTCTTACAACCTCCCCTCCTTATGAAATTTCGTCCTCGAAATTGACATACGTACCTGGTGTTTCGAAAAGGTGAGGATACCTCGCTTTCATTTCCATTTCCAATTCTCAGGTCATTTCCTCTATAGCTTGGTTCCTCCACAAAACTTTAACTTGTGGTATGACCTTCGTGCGTAGGACATGCTCCTTCCTATCCAAGATCTTGACAGGTACCTCCTCATACGTTAAGTCTTCGGCTATCTCGTCCGGTTCTAACTCAATAACGTGGTTCGGGTCTTTCACATATTTATGAAGTACAGATATGTGAAACACATTATGAACACGAGACATACTTGGAGGTAACGCGAGTCTATATGCTACATTTTCTACTCGGTCAAGAATTTGAAATGGACCAATAAATCGTGGATTGAGCTTTCCTCTCTTCCCAAATCTTGTAACTCCCTTCCATGGAGCAACTCGCAACAATACATGATCCCCTATACTAAATTCCACGTCCTTTCGATGAAGATCTGCATAACTCTTTTGTCGATCTTGTGCCATTTGTATACGTTGTCGAATCATTTGGATCTTTTCGGTGAGTCATCAAGTACTAACTTTCGGGTCCCAACAATGTTGCTTCACCCACCTCATCCCAACATATTGAGAAGCGACACTTTCGTCCATATAATGCTTCATATGGAGCCACACCTATACTTGTCTCGATAAGCGTTGTTGTTGTAGGAGAATTCCACCAATGGTAAATACTTATCTAACCCGCCCTTTAAGTTCAGGACACGAGTCTTAATAAATCTTCAAGAGTTTGAATAGTCCTCTCTCGATTGTCCGTCTGTTTGAGGATGGTATGCGTGCCGAATCAATCGTAAATCTGCACCCATAGCTTTTTGCAAGCTAACCCAAAATCTTGAAGTGAATCTTGGGTCACGATCCGAAACTATAGATCTTGGCATGCCATACAACCTCACAATCTCATTTACATACATACTAGCAAGACGTTCAAGAGAATAAGTCTCCCGTATCGGCAAGAAATGTGCAGACTTGGTTAATCTATCAACAATAACCCAAATAGCATTTATGCCTTGAGAAACTGTGGGAAGACTCGTAACGAAATCCATGGTAATGTGTTCCCACTTCCATTTCGGAATCTCAAGTGGTTACAATGGTCCCTTAGGCACTTGATGCTCCGCCTTTACACGTTGACAAGTTAAACATGTTAAGATAAACTTTGCAATCTCTGTCTTCATATTGTTCCACCAAAATGTATGTCGAAGATCACGATACATTTTAGTACTTCCAGGATGGATTTCAAATGGTGTATTATGTGCCTCCATCATGATCTTGTACTTCAAATCAGAATCGTTAGGAACACAAAGTCTGGAGTTGACTCAAAGTATTCCTTCTTCATCAATTCTCTCTTCCGGAATAGTACCTTCTTGTACTTTCTTCTTCATATGCATCAGCTACGGGTCGGTGGCTCGAGCAACCTTAACTTTTTCTATTAAAGTTGGATCTATGAGTATACTTGACATCATCGCACTCGTTCCTGCATATGATCTTCTACTTAACACGTCAGCTACCACGTTCGCTTTTCCAGGATGGTATTGAATAGTGTGGTCGTAGTCTTTCAATAGCTCGAGCCAACGTCGCTGCCGCATGTTGAGTTCTTTTTGAGTGAAGAAATATTTAAGGCTTTTATGGTCTGAATATATCTCCACTTTCTCCCCAAATAGATAGTGCCTCCATATCTTTAGCGCGAAAACAACTGCTGCCAACTCTAGATCATGAGTAGGATAATTCCTCTCATATTCTTTAAGTTGTCGTGAGGCATAGGCTATGACTTTCCCACGTTGCATGAGAACACATCCTAACCCTTTGCCTGAAGCATCGCTGTAGATAACAAATCCATCCATACCAGATGGTATTGTTAGAACAGGTGCCAAAATAAGTCTCCTCTGAAGCTCTTGGAAACTCTTCGCATTCCTCGCTCCATACGAATTTTATATCTTTCCGAGTCAGCTGAGTTAATGGAGTAGCGATTCGAGAAAATCCTTCCACGAATCTCCGATAATAACCAGCTAAGCCCAGAAAACTGCGTACTTCGGTCACCGACTTCGGTTGCTCCCAACTTTGTATTGCTTCAATCTTCGACGGATCAACAGATACTCCATGTTTCGACACCACGTGCCCAAGGAATGCTACTTCCTCAATCCAGAACTCGCATTTCTTTAACTTGGCATAAAGCTTGTTTTCACGATGCCTTTGGAGTACCAGCTTCAAATGGTGCTCATGATCTTCACGGCTTTTGGAATATATGAGGATGTCATCAATAAAGACAACAACGAACTGATCCAAATATTCCTTGAATACTCGGTTCATCATATCCATGAAAGCCGCAGGAGCATTAGTCAATCCAAAAGACATAACTAGGAATTCATAATGCCCGTACCGAGTTCTAAAGGCAGTCTTTGGAATATCCTCAGTTCTAATCTTCAGCTGATGATATCCAGAACGAAGATCGATTTTTGAAAAGAATTGTGCTCCTTGCAAGCTGGTCAAACAAGTCATCAATACGAGGTGAGGATACCTATTCTTGATGGTGACATGGTTCAATTCCCGATAGTCAATACAAAGTCGCATACTCCGTCTTTCTTCTTTACTGAATAAAAGCAGAGCACCCCAAGGAGATGTACTGGGGACGAATGAAACCGATGTCCAACAATTTCGTAGTTGGACCTTTAACTCCACGAAGTTCAATAGGAGCCATTCGATATGGGGTTTTAGAAATGGGCTTTGTACCGAGTTCAAGGTCAATAAAGAATTCAACTTCACGTTCGGGGTAAGACCAGGGAAGTTCTTCAGAAATCGTCGTGAAAGTTAATAACAACGGGAATATTATTCAATTTTGGCGTGTCTTTATTCAAATCCATAACATGGACTAAGAAAGCTTGACATCCATTTTTCAATAAGCGAATCGCTTTATGATTAGATATGACGATGATTGATTTTAATGGTTTAGTTGCACGAATTGAACAACGGGTTGATTAGGAATATGAAAACTAACAACCTTACGAAAACAATCAATTTTGGCATGATGAGTAGTTAACCAATCAATCCCTAAAATCACATCAAAAGCAAGTATCTTTAAAGAGATAAGGTCAATTGGTAAGATAAGGGTGCCAACTTGGATTAGACAAGATTTATAAGCGAGTGGATGTGATGAAAGTTTCTCCTAACGGAGTTTCCATAGATAGGTCAAAATCTAATTTTTTTGGAGTCAAATTTAAACGTTGAGCACAAGTAGGAGAGATAAATGAATGGGTAGCACCGGTATCTAGTAAAGTATAAACTTCACAAGAATTTATAAATAGCTTACCCGTGATCACCTCGTTTGGGTTCCTCACATTTTGACCAGTCACAACAAACGCTCTTCCAGGAACGGTTGACTTTGACTTTTCTGGGACGATCTTTTTGAGTCTGAATCCCCATTGAACTAGGTTTCCCTACCGTACAATCTCGAGCAATATGTCCTTCCTTTCCACAATTATAGCATACCTGGAACTGTTGTGGGCAGTTTGGACTAATATGTCCCTCTTTCCCGCATTTATAGCATATGACCGGTGGTCGTTCTCCTCCCTTGGAACCGATTCTTCTTTGGCCTGTTGTCGTCTTCACAAGGTCGTTGTTGAATCTCCTCTTTTAAAATCTCCTCCTAACTTACTTCTTCTATTTTCATGGCCATGATTACCACCCGAGAGTGGTTACCATTTTGTCAAATCTTTTCTTTCTCCTTTGGTTATTGTTGTTTTGTTGATCGCTATCTCGGTATGATCCTCGAT
This sequence comes from Panax ginseng, assembly GCA_020205605.1. Lineage (NCBI taxonomy): Eukaryota > Viridiplantae > Streptophyta > Magnoliopsida > Apiales > Araliaceae > Panax > Panax ginseng. Next base: position 129,692,958 of record CM035139.1, on the reverse strand, counting down.
TGTGGTACCTCGGTTAAGCAGTACTCGTTATCTCGCTTCTAACAATTGAGCCCTATTCACAACATCCGAATAAAGAGAAAATTTATGAGAGATGAGATACTGACGTATGCCGGGTTTCAAACCTCTAAGAAACATCCACGTCATACGTTCCTCATTCTCCACCAAATGAGGTGCAAACCTGGATAACTCTGCAAACTTTGCCTCGTACTGAGACACCGTCATGTTGTTTTGCTCTAATCTGATGAACTCCACTTCCTTCATATGACGAACACTTTCAGGAAAGTATTTGTCATTAAATAGTTTCTGAAATGTCTCCCAAGACATGCTTAATTTGGATGGGTACGCTTCACAGACTCCCACCAGTAGTCTGCCTCGCCACGGAACATAAAGGTGGCGAATGGAACCTTTTGTTCCTCCGTGCATCCCAAGACATCGAATATCTTGGTAATTTGCTTGACCCATGTTTCCGCCATGATCGGATCTGGCTTTCCCTTAAATTCTGGTGGTCCCAACTCTTTGAACTGCTTAGCTGTGACAACCCATGAATTGCTATCATTTCCTCCTGTATTTTGAACACGAGTCTCCCTCGTCTGATTTTGTATGAACTGCAAAAAGCTTCTAAACATCCACTCGTTCATCATCTGCTCAGTGGTGTTGTTCACAGGAGGAACATTGCCAGCCTGTTGCACGTTCTCCTCATTGGTGAGTCTGAGCGTCTCCACGGTCTCATTTCCTTTATTAATATTCTCAGTCGACATTCTCAAATACTGTCATAAAACAAGGGTTAATTAAGCAAATCTATATATCACATAATATCCTTATATACTGACCTACAAATAAGCTTAGGTAGGACACACTAGCGAAGGATTTACTCGTCTCTCCCCTCCTAGTTCTATTCCCGATCTCGCTTGCAGAGCATATCCCTAAGCTCGATACCAATTTGTGGCGCCCCAATATAGCTATATATCACCCATTCAGGAGTTGTCAATACACAGATGCATGTAAACAACTACAACTTTATTATTACAATAGTAAAACTATGAGTTTGAATACAAATATTATCTTCTAGACAATATCTATACCCAATTAAATCCTCATCACATTTATTGATACATTATTTTACAAAAATGGTGAGGACTACTAAACAACTCTCTCTATAACCATCATTCCATACCCCGACTCGTACTCGCTACATTCTCGCCTCCTGAGAAGAAAAATGGAACAAAAAGGAAAAGGGTGAGCTCAACTAGCCCAGTAAAGAATATTATGACTAGGATAATATACAACAAAATTATCGTTAGTCTTCAACAGGGAAAAATCTAATAGAATACAATAGACAACAATTTTTAAATCAATATTCGCAGCGGAAATAATAATTCATTAGAAGAGTTAAGTAGAGAATGCAAACTACTATATTCTATGTATGAATTTTAAAGTTTGTCGTCTATTTTTTATCCCTGTAACATCAATCAATATATATCTGGAATCAAATATTCATCTTTGCACTACAGGCCAAAGATATTCATCAGTTGGTCATGTTCATCTAAACACCTGCTCATCTTTGCACTACGGGCCAAAGATATTCATCAGAAATCATTCATCTTTGCACTACAGGCCAAAGATATTCCATAATATCATCATTTAAGATTGAGGATGATGAAAAATATTTTTAAAGAAACGAATCCAGTGAAACAAAATGACAAGGATTAAGGATTAAGGATTCGTACTTTATTTTATCCATGTCCAAAAATACCTCAAAATAATCATAGTGATGTAAAATTCAAGAATGATCAAAACATGGATACAATCAAAGCTAGTATCCAGAATAGATATTTTGGACGAAAAGAAAAATTTTTATTTTTCGATGAATAGTGTCGTATTCGTGAATATTACCGTATACGTGAATAGTAACCCTGACACTAAAAGTTCCAAATTTGATAAAAAAAAAGTTCAGATCAATACTTCGGCATAATGATATTAGAATAAACAATATCATTTTAAAAAAAATAATATCCCTTACCTCGGAAAGACAGTACTTCTAACTGGAATACTAGATATAGGTTATCACCGTATAGCAATACTCAAAGTATACTCAAAATACTCACAAGAATACGCTCGATAATATAGAGAGAGAAAACTTCAGTTTCTGGTGTGATTTTTAATTTTAACCTAAGCACCCTATTTATAGAAAAATGCTTAGAACACCAAAGCAGAAAATTTAATAAAATAATAATATATATTATAAATTCTCTACGCACTCTTCTTGAATCTGAAAATCTGCATTCAACACATTCAAATCACATGCTAGACCCACAAAAAATGTTTTTCATATTTAAATTATTTTAAACTTCCAAAAATCAATTATTTCGGAGCTTCAGAACTTCAATAATTCATAATAAATAGCCCTTTTGTCAGAAAATTTGAATCTCGCGTATTTTTATAAGAAATTCAATTCTCTACAACTTTGCCGAAGAAAGTTTTTCCAAATTCCAAATAGAAATTGACCGAAATCCACAAACGGGCGATTTTACAGACTATAATCAAATTTCAGTCAAGAAATGGGGTCCACCGACATGAAAAACATGTTTTAAATATTTTTGGTAACAAAAATACTCCTCCTCCACATATATATTCATATATCCCACATTCATCATTAAAATATCATCATTATTATATTATTAAAATATAATAATATATTTAAATGAATTATTTTATCAGAAAAAGATAAAATTTTAATTTTCAACAATTGTCACATTAAAAATTTTCTCCATCTATATCCATATAAAATCAATATTTTCCTCGTCATATGAATCAATAATTAATTATTCACAAATAATATTACAGAATCACAATATTGACAACCAGGCAGTTCCCAGGAAAGAGGGGGACTTTCTAATAAGAATTTCTCCTTACTGGCCCGCAATTAGGTGACCAAACCTCTCCTTAGATAGAACTTTCTAGACATTGCCAATAATGTTATCTAATAATATTATTCAGATAATATGAATTATTGCTTCGATAATGAAAAATATTGTGTAATGACAATTATTGAAACAACAGCAATATAAAATATCAACGCAGCAATTAATAAAATACTGAACAGTAATTACTGTAACAATAATGAATATTTTATAACCATTTTCTTATTTTGAAATACTTGCGTATTTTACCCATAACTATCCACATTAATCAAATCAACCCTTACTATTTCAAAATAATAATTAGAGGAAATTAAATTTCATTTATTAATTATTTGGGGTCTTACAACAAAGCGGTAATGTTCAATTCCTTATAAACATCAAATGTAATAAAAACAACATCTCAAATATCTAATACTCGCCTTGTGTGTGCACAATAAACTCATATTAAATATTCAATGCTCTATTGTTTTTATCATTCTAGAAGGTGACGTTCGATATTCCAAATATCTTTGAACGTTACAACTTAATATAATGTCATTAAGGGGTTTGTTATTATTAGTCTAATCTTGTTTAGCGCGCATTCAAATATATATATAAAATACGCGTCATATTATTAAACACGTGAAGCATGTTTGCATAATATATAATATATATAATACTAGCATGCACATATAGAATACTATATTCTACCCGAATTGATTATGGACTTTTATTCTAGTTTGGTTCACTAGAGCCACCAAGTGAACCAAAAGGTCAAACCCTAGGTTGCAAGAATAAACATTTAAATATAACTATTACATTTAAACCCGGGCTCCATTACAAACGGGTCTTCGAGCGCTCATTTCTCCATGATCTCCGGTTCTTCGAAAAAAATTCTAACTAATCCTATTACATTAAACTATTTAATTTAAATAGAAATCTTGATCAGCAGTTAAGGGGAAGTACATAGGAGAGAGATAGAATTTACATCAAGAAGAAAATCAGAAAAGACGAGGTACGTAGACCCCATTTAATAAAACTCATTCATTCAAACATCCAACCAAAATAAATTCAATCACACTGGTCAATAGTCCATAATCAATCCCATTTATTATCATACACATCATCATATATATCAATAAATAAAATCATTCCATATATATATGAATATAATTTAATGGGCAATTTTAAGTTGCATGAAATCCAATTTCAAGATTAAAATAAACTCTTTATTTTAATTATAAAATTATTAAATATATATATATATATATATATATATATATATATATATAATTAACCTCAAGAAGCATCAAAGCCACCACGCGGAAAAGCGGATCGATTTATTTTTTAAAATAAATCACCACTTGAACAAGAATGAATCATGATTCGTTTTTGAAAAATAAATTCAGTTACGGACTTAACAAAATCAAAAACCGTTTTTAAAACAGGTTTCGTTAATGATTTTTTTTTTCAAAATGAATAGTTTTATACAACAAAAAATGCCCAATAAATTATTCAAAATACATACCCATACATATATGGAATCATAAATAATTAATAATTCGCATAAAGTTTGGCTTTGATACCACTGTTAGGTTTTGTGAAAATCAAAGTAGCAAGCAAATTGCAAAAATAGCGGAAGCAAAATAAAATCAGATTTCAAAATTTTTTACAAACCAATTACCCGGATCATCCTTTATTCATATTATTAATTAAAACGAAGAACAAGAAGTTATGGAATCATACCCTTGTAGATACGAGCTTCCGCAGGTACGAGTTCACCTCCTATTTCTTCGCGATCTCCTTGAATCTCCGAGTAGATTCCTTTCTTTGATTAATGTTAGCCACCCAAATGTATGGCCTCTAGAGGTGATCCACCAAGGAAGAAGAATTTTCAAGAAGAAGGGTGTATTGGCTCAAACCCTAGTGTTTCCTATCTCTATAGAAAAAGGGGGCGTACTCTCCAACAACTTGGAATTGCGTATATCTGATATCTGATATAAGACTCCTCTTATAAAGATATCAGGTAACCCTATTTAATTAAAATAAGGTATTATTTATTTAATTAAACTCTTTTAATTAAATGGGCTCCCTAATCTTATTAGGGATAATTAATTAAACTCCTTTAACTAATTTTCCCTACTAATCCTATTGGAAATAAATGAGAATACTTATATTAAATTAATTCCTAAACTCTTTTAGAAATTAAAATAATAATAATTGTAATAATATTAATAAGACTCCTCTTATTAATTTATATTTAATATTTCTAAAATATTAAATAATAAATATTAAGCTATTTAATTTATTCTATCACCATAGATTAAATTAAATATACTTAACATATTATTATGATTATGTCATTAACTTCTTAAATAATTATTCTTCTTTTTACGGTGTGACCCTTTAGGTTCTCCATATTAAATCGGCTGTGAATAAATCAATTAGAACAATTCTAATCTTATTTAAATAAATAAATTAAACGATTAATTTATTTAAATAAATAGTATTTATTCTATAATAGGGATAAGCCTCCCTAGCGATCAACGACTTTCCAAATAATATAGATTTCAACATTAATCATAAAAGAACCTTTGAGTTAATAATTACTATAAAATTCAATCTTTCCACCATACAATATCCCATAAAAGAACCTTTTATTTAATTATATGTATTTCGATTCCTAAATGCACAACTCCTAATGAATGCAAATTAGAAACTACGTTCTAATTTCATTCCACCTTGGCCAAGGATTCCTGGGTTGTCATTTATCGAATCACATATGACATTTCTCTTCTTTTACTAGAAGTGGTAGATTCTTTATTGATCATTCATTATCTTTATATATAACTTATTACACCCAAGCATACCCTTTGATATACTCTAATTATCTTAAGGAATAATTCAAAGTGTAATTCATTATATATAAGATACTATGATGATCTCAAGTCTAAGGATCATTTGTACTACTATCACTACAGGAATTCATATTGACAGACAAGTAAAACTCCATTAGGTATTCCTTAGCGAGTCACGTTCAGTGAACTTATTCTCTAATAAGCACCTACATACTTGCTTTAGTGTCTACACACAAATGATCATGAGATCAATCATCCTCATCCAATGAGCAAGCAACGTACGTACCAATCTATCCGTATTCACTAATCCCCTTTTAGTAATCCATTAATTGGAAACATTTTAGTTTTAAGCTATCTAAGAATTTAGATCTCATTAGCATGATCTCATCATTATTCTAAAAGCATTGCTTAAAACTATGGGTTTATCACATATTATTAAAACAACACCATGTAGATAATAAATGCCTTTAATAAATAATTCTTTTATTAATAAATAAATAAGATTGATTACAAAGTATATGCTTTATCATCATATATGATTGGCTTGTATGCATACTACTTTTAGGAGGTGCCCTAGCTTTCCGATGAGCAGTGTTGGTTTCCTCTTTTTCTTCATTATCTTCTTCTTATTCACTCTTTGACCCATCTTCTGGTAGAATAAACCCCAAGCCTCGGGGGTGAGACTCGTCACCATTCCAAATGGTGTATTTCTAAATAGTGGTATGATCTGTGTCTCTCATCGGTATTTGCAGAGCCTCATTGTCCCAATCAACCCCCACATCCAAATACGGTCGAGTAATAATAGAAGCATGTGGTATGCCCCCTGAAGTACTCCCCCTCATGTATTGCAGCATCGACTGTATGATGACATGCCCGGTGTCAATTGCTTTCATTTTCAATATGCCATACAGTAATGTGGCTCTATCAGTCATGACATAAGCGTGATGGCTAGTACGGAGTATACTCGCGCAAATGAAGCTGTATCATGGCTTTGCTTATCGACTGAACGAAATATGTAGGAAGTGAACCTTTCAGTCAGTGTCAGCTTTGGTGGTCCATTTTGTGCCTGGCTTACACAGCTCCTTAACCAACTTGTCTAAGTCCGTTTTAAATCTTTTCGATTCTACCCAGTTTACAGCACCAGATGACAGAGTGTCCATATGAAATATTTCATTAATTGCTCGCTTGGTATAGTGAATTTTCTTTACTCACACATAAGAAATGCCATTCTAAGTTTCGCGAGCGTTGGCGTAGAATTCTCTCACTATTGCCATTGGGGCAGCCACTGGCTTGGTCACCACTAAACCCCATCTATGTGCTACAATCTGATCTTTCTATTTCCCATCTTCTCTCCCAGGCTTCAAACCCCTCTCTGGTATGAATGGTTTGCCCACCAAGACATCCAGATAATAGTGTTTGGCAGAGCGATTCACAAACCTAGAAGTATCCAAAATGTATCAACTATTCCCTTCGCTCTCGTGGTCATTGCTAGATGATGGAGAGGGAGTGTGAATCCTCTTAGGCGCCATAGATTGAGTAATGTGAATTTGGAATGCACTGACAAGGGAAGCCCTAATCTGTCATTATACGTTAGTAGAACAACTTGTGTGCACCATTGAAAGTATGTTGACTGCTATTAACAATTAGAAACCTACTCAAGGAATGAAGAAACTATGGTTTCTGGTGGAGAGAGAAAATGATGGTGGGATGGAATCTGAAGGTTGCGCAGCTGCGCTAGTTTTGGCCTATACAAGGAGCCCAGTTTTGGTTAAATGTTCCCACTGTCATGTTTTGCACTGCTATGACATGATGCTTGAACTTCTAACTTTACTGCCCAATTGATTATTCCTGGAAAGGATCAAAATGAACTATCAGACCTTATTTAATTCTAACCAACACTTGCTATTAAAATTGAATTAACTATATTAAAAATGAACTTATTAATTAAGGCAATTAGAATTAAACAAAGGGGAAGGAAAGTGATAGAACGTAGGTAATGGAGAATTAAACAAATAAGGAAAGACAGAGATTTGATGGGGTGCCTCCCATCGAGCGCTTGGTTTATAGTCCGTTAGCTGGACTCTTTTCTTGACATCGCTATTTGATTCCTCTACGATAAGCTAGGAACCCTCCATCCATTAGAACTGCAATGTGCGTTGGTAGGTTCCCCATCATGAGAGTCTTCGAATTGAAGCCACCTAGCATATTTCTTGTATTTGATGTCCCCTTTCCATTGCATAGCTAGGTGCTTCTTCCGTTGTATTTGTGAATATATTTTTGCATTGAGGCATGAAAAATACAACAGGCTTTTCTTCTTCTATTATCTCTTCCTCAGCCCACCATGGTTTGTAAGAGGCTTCATTATCATAGAGATCTTTGCCTTAGAGGTGACTACCAAAGGGACATGGGTGTGCAAAATTCCAAAGATTTTTCAACTCTGGCTGAGAAGGCACTTGGAGTATAATAAAGGTCAGCTCATGTGTTTTTATTTCCTATATCCCCAGTTGTTTCCTTAATGTCCACTTCTTTTAGTTCATCTAGTGGCATGTACACTTTTGGCTCTCCATCAGTTTCATCATCCATGTCATAGCACAAACTGTTTGGAGGGAGAATTTTCAAGGCTTCGAACATTCAATCCATCTGATTCTGAAGATTTCGAATTGACAACTTTTGCTCAATCATCTTCTCCTCAGTTGACGCTATAAACTTGAACCAAAAATAATAATCCAGTTTTGAATTATCTTTTTCAGTTTCAAAATCCATTTATTGAGAATCATTCATTGAGGGATTAATGAGTTATTCCATCTGTCTATTAAGATTTTGGGTTGATAACTCCTGACTCATCATCATCTCATCCTGGTCTGCTATGATCTTTGACATGAATTCCTTCAACTTTGAATCTTCTTCTTGTTGCATTGGAGGTGGATATGAGAATTCTGATGGATATGTTGGACTTGGGACACAGTATTGGTCTTGACAGTTATAACTCCATGCAGAATCTGGGTGATACCCCCAACCTTAATGATAATTGGGATAAGCATAGTTGTTGAGGTAATCACCCCAATATTGTGTTGGTCTAAATCTAATAGTACATTGATGACTCTGATGATTTCCCGCACAATAATTACAAACTACTAAGATCTTTCGACTACGTTGGGCTGTAAGAATATTCAACCTCTTTGAAAGTGTTTCAATTTGTGCTGACAATGCAGAAAATACATTGAGTCCATCAATTCTTGTGTCCCTTGGTTGAGTCATATTTGCATATGGCCATTGATAAGCAAAGTCATCTATGGTACCTGAAAAGAGAGAAATATAAGAAGATAATTAAAATAAAATGTTTAAATTAAGATTGAAATTAATGTTGGCAAAAATGAGTAAACTAATTCCTCGACAACGGTGCCAAAAACTTGTTGGTCGTTTTACCGATCAATATATGTGTGCAAGTATACATGGTCAACAAGTAATAAAGACTAAGTAAAGTATCGTTCCCACGAAGAATTAACTAATAAAGTTCACCAAGCACTAGCCCATAACCATTTCAGACTTATTTAAACGATTGATTTGGTACCTATAAATTCAAACTATTAAATTAAATAAGCCTAACTATCCCTAGAGTGAGACTAGATAATGAAGACTTGAGATTACAATTTCACCTATTGAATAACTTAAATCAACACACTTCCTGTTAAGCAAAATTAATTGTACCAGATTGATAGTCGAGAACACGAAAGTTAAACATGTCCATCTCTCTATGACGCCCCCAAAATAGGTATACATCACCCATTCTGAGTCGCCAAATACATGATACATAATTCAAATACAAACTTAATTTATACCACTGCTAAGTGTCGTACAGAATACGACAAAACATAAGCTGAGAGTTTTAACATGAATATTATCTTCTAGACAATATCCAAACTTAAATTCAATCTCGTTATAATTATTATCACACTATTTCATAGAATAGTGAGGACTACTAAAACAACCATATGGACTGTCAAACCATTCACCGACTTGTGCCAGCTATATTCTCATTTCCTGAAAAGAACAGTGAAAGAGAAGGGTGAGCTCAACTAGCCCAGTCAGAAATATTATGACTAAGATAATGCAGAATAAATTATCCTTAGCGTTCAACAATATAACAACTGATAGAATACAATAGACAATAATTTTTAGATCAACAACTGCAGCGGAATAAGCAATCCATTAGAAGAGTCAAGTAGAGCATGATATCTACTATCTTCTATGATTTAAAAGTTTATCATCAATTTTATCGCTAAGACTCAGCTTAATAAATAATCCACATCACTGAATTATCCATGAACTACGGGCCAAGGATATTCATTAGTATCATGACCACAAATTATCCATGCACTATGGGCCAAGGATATTCATTTTTTCACCAATGGTCATGAACATGCCAAACAAAAATTCATCTTTGCACCCTTGGCCGAAGAGAACGCATTCATGATCATACAAACAACTATCGCTGAGACTCAGCTAAATAATCCACATCACTTGTAACATTATAGGTCATGATTACACCGAATAATCTCTGCTCATAATCATACCAATCAACTGTTCATCTTTGCACCCTTGGCCGAAGATGACTTTCATCACAATATAAGCACGAGGATAATGACAATGATATAAAAATTTAATCAAACGAGATCAAGGATAACTATTAAAGATTTTATAATTTAATTTATCCAGAATTCAAGAATATCTAAATTGTAAACATGATACTGCTTTGTGGGGTAAAATTCAAGATTAATAATGTATCAAAAATGATTTGGACCGAAAAGAAATAAATTTTTTGTCATGAATAGTACCCCGGGTGAATAGTACCCAAGTGAATAGTACCCCATGAATAGTACTTCGGGAATAGTATCCCGTGAATAGTATTTGTAACGCCCGAGAAAAAAATCAGATTTTATGATAATTAAATTTTTATTTAATTATGTTGATTAAATGAATTTAATTCATTATTTATGTGAGTAAGCTATTTGAAGGTCGTTCTATGACCTAGAATATGCGGATGTGGTTAGGATTTTGGCTTTGTCATAGAATTAAAGTGTTTGAATTTTCAAGAAGAAAATAAAAGTTTTTCGAGGAATTTTTGTAAAAACACTATTCACTAATTTTTGCTCGGAAACTATTTTTGAACTTCCGAGAAATACATAACAATAGAATATCGAGGTGAGATGGATTATGTAATAATAATTCACGTATGGCAAACACACTTTTTTTCCTGCGGTCTTAATTTGAGAATGTTAGGAAAATTAAAGTGTTAAGGAGTTAAAGCGACGATCGTATAATACGTAGGTATTGTACGAGGTAATGAATACGAGTATGATACGAGGTATTATACGAGTATGTATGAATGATGGTATGACGTATATGAATAAGTATATGAGTTGGAATATGAGATTAATACGTAGATTATACGTTATAAGGCTTTAAGCCAAATGTATTGGACTTGTAGGATTTGTTAGGAATTGTACAAGCCCAAGTATAGGAATGGTTAAGTTCAATTGGAAATTAGGATAAAGCCCAATGCTTACTAATGTTAAAGCCCAAATGTTTTTTAAAATACAAGCCCAAAATATAAGTTAAGTTAATTAAACTAAAAGCCCGAAGTAAGAACCGAATCCGTGCATCGATCCAATGGGTAAGTATGACCCATGGGGCAACCACATGGGTGATCTTGGAGGGCAAGTAAATGGAGTATTGTGAACTCCAAGTAATGAATAATATGGAGGTGGAGTTAAGGAGGTGGAATGGTTTAATGACCATTAAGCCCTCATCTAGGATTTCCTATAAATAAGAGATGTCCTAGTTCATTTTTTACTTGTTAGATTTCCACCAACAACTTATAACTTATTGGTTAGAGAGAAAAAGATAGAAAAGGTAGAAAAGTTAGACTTTGTAATTCAAGAAGCAAGAAGTAAGAACAAATATTAATCAAGTAATCTTCAAGGGTAAGATCCTAAACCATGATTCTCCCTCTCTTCAATTGCTAGAGATGTGAGTAGTGGTAGAATTTGTATGCTAAAAAGAAGTAGGAATGGCTAATCAATGGACTTAAGCTTTAATAAGTCATAAATAAGTAGTTTATACTTTTATAAGTTATAAACTTATGAAGAACAAGTAAGAACTTATCATGTATATAAGTTAATGAAATATGTTTGTTAAGATGTTAGTATTATGGAATGAATCCATTTGAAACAGTTTAAAAATCTCAAGTAATGAAGTTATGGCGAAATCCACGAGATTAGACGTTAATCGTCGAAATCATGAAATTCTCGGAATGGAAGTCGAATTTTGACATTGAGCTCAGAAACGTTGGTCTTCGATGGATTATAGTCTCATTTGGCATTCTAGAGTTGCAAACTCAAAAATGACTGAATTCCGACTTAGAATGAAGAACCAAGCGTTGAACGTTCACGAACATTTATTATTTTTGTTAAAATGAACTAAAAGGTGAATTTCTAGTTAACGAAGTCAAAAATGTAAAATTCTTGCATGAACACGTAGAGTATATGATTTGTGAGCTAATGGCTTTTGAATGAGCCAATTCGGACTTAAAATGATCAAATTTGGAGTCTGGGAAGTTCATCAATGTAAGTAATCTGTCAACACCATCTTGTGCAGAAGGTTAGCGCCATGGCGTCACCGAGCATCACCTGAAAGTGAAATTGCAATACCAACCTTGTTCATCCCTTTATCATAGAGTCGAAAGGCGCATGTAAGCGATTAACAAAGAGACTACTCGACTGCATGATCTTAGTCAGGACCACAGCCACTACAAAAAGTAGCATATTTCAAAGACTAAAATGAAGATAGTAAAGAAGGTTTACTAATAAGGAAAGAAAGTAAATTGATTTTGTTAAATTAAATTTCCTTCATTAACCTAATGTAACATCAATTAAGATGTTTTAAACCTTAAGTTAACGATTAAAGGTTGAAAGAAAGATTAATTGAACGTAAGTTATTAATAATGAAACGATGAATAATAATAAGCCGTAAGGGCAGATAAATACTTGAATGAGTTTTGATTAAGGAAATAAGTTTGGTTAAGTGTATGAAATGAAATATAGTTGATTTATGATGAATTAATTAACTTAAAGTAGCATACTAGATGATGACTATAACGTTGAGAATTATAACTAAAAGTTGTTAATGATTATATGAACGTGAACGTAAGAACTATGTAAATCACCGGAACCAATGATAACAAATCTAATGAACAATTAGATTGAGAAGAACGGTAAGATACGTTAGGTACCATACATATCTGATTATGACCTAATGTGGTATGTTATGTGGTTATGTATTGTAGAGACTGTAAAGACCAAGAATTGTCGAGTATTTATTTGAAGACGCTGAAGGCAAGTTTTCTTAACGCTTGTCTAACCTTCGTGTTAGCCAGATTTTCAGTGATTCATGTTATGAGATGCATGAATGGTATTAAAGAAAGGGTCGATGCCAATTTTAACTCGGCTAGGCTGATCTTAAAAGATCGATTGATTTATTTACAAGTCTTTCAATATAGAATTGATAACGCTATCCTACGCCAATTTTTTGGTACAGATTCAAGGTAAGCCTAAATATAAATAAACAAATGTATTTTACACCGATTATTCGATGGGCACGTGAGGTTGCCAAAACTTAAACGTAAATACGTTTAACAGATGAGTGTTGATCAACATAGAGTACTATAGGCTGATCACCTAGAAGTGCTCGTAAGAAATATCGGACTTACGGTCTTAGTATCAGGTTGTCCTTTTTTATGAATAAAAGCTAAAGAAAATGTTCATGGTCTGTTGACCTACTCAGAATTTCCAAGCTACTATATGTACTTCAGAATTGTTTTTATGAGAGGAGAAGTGTTATTCAATGTTTCATAGTACTTCGTAACTACTTGTTCAGTTATTGAAGAATAATCATATGATTCTCGAAGTGGTATCTATATAATATATTGTTAGAATTGTTGAGCTAGTTATGCTCACTTCTTGCTTGAATCATATGATTGCAGCCAAGGTCGAGAAAACTGAGGGTTCCAGTAGAGATAAAGGCAAGGCGAAGATGAATGATTAGTTTATTCTGTAATAGACTAGTATGTTTCTATGAATTATATTATGATGAAAAAAGAATGTATCGGTTTTAGAACTTGGGAACGGGATGTATTACTATTAATGTAATAAGAATTTCATTGATACACACATTTTGATGTTTACTATTAATGTAATAAGAATGTCGTTGATACAAACATTTTGATGTTGTTTCAATAGAATGAATGTACAGTTATGAGTACCGTGTAGCACCATTTGTCGGTTTAGAAGATACCCGGATTTGGGGGCATCACAAAACTCCGGCATGAAACGGTTAAAACTTATCAAGAATGCTCAGAATAATATTTCCATGAAAAGATACTAGATGAAGCGCAAATATCAAGGATATTCTACTAATTTCATGGAGTATAGAAGCCAAAACATAACAAAACAAGTGTAGAACTCTGAATCTAAAACGAAGTAATATTACTTACATACTACAGAGTATGGAAGAAAATTTTATTTCATACGAATATCGAACAAAAATAATATCCCTTACAACTATTGAACGAAAATAATATTCCTTACGAATATTGAACAAAGATAATATTCCTTACGAATATTAAACGAAGATAATATTTCTTGTGAATATGGAACGAAATAAAATTTCTTACGAATACGAAAAAATAATATCGTAAGCGAATATGAAATAAATAATACCACTTACCTTAAAAAGAAGAGTATTCCAACTGGTATAGCGGGGATATTCTTGAAAAAAACTTTCACTATTTTCTACACTCAAATCTTTCTTAAACTCTAAAGAAATACGCTCATATTATAGAAGAAGAATTCTCTTATTTTGATGTGATTTTTTTTTTCTAAACTGAACATCCTATTTATAGGAGAATGGAAGGGGTGCTATTAAGAAAAAAAATTCAAGGACGAAACATTTGAAACTCACGGACCGAATTCTTACAACACAGACGTCCGTTTTTTTTAAAATAAGAATATAATATTCAAGTAAAACAAAAACTTTAAATAAAATATAATATATATATATATATATATATATATATATATATATATATATATATACAACCAACATATATATAGTGTGAGACCCCGAATTTTATGAAATAAAAGTATTCAATTTTATTATAATTATTCTATTTAGTAAGTGGTTAAATTAATAAAAGGTTAAAGTTAAGGGTGATATATGAAAATTTTTCAAAGTAAGCAAGTTGTCATAAAATAATCGGTAGTAAAAGTATAGTAATATGTGTGCTTGCATAGTAGCACACGGTACTGATTATTGATTCTTACGTGAGAAGTCACTCAGTTTTATTCAATTATTGTCACAATATTTATATTATTAAATCAATAATTGAGACGACAAAGTTATTTATATTATTATTTGCAATATTGACAATGTCTAGAAGTTCTGTCAAGGAGAGGTTTGGTCACCTAATTGCGTGCCAATAAGGAAAAATCTTTATCGGAAAGCCCCCTCTTTCTTGGGAACGACCTGGTTGTTAAATATTATGAGTTATATATTAATGATGAATAAGTTCGTGTTGATTAAAGATGAAATCGATAGTTCCATTGTGTTGGGATTATTAGTGTTAGTGGAAATTGACATTTATTTTGATAATAATTGATGTGTGGAGGTTATATTGACCAATCAGGTAATTAGTCGGATAAATGAGCAATTAATTGTTATTAATTCATATGCTTATAACTACGTGTTCACATGTGTGTACTATTGATTCACATGATTTACTATTAGGTGAGTTGGTGCAAGATTGATAATACTTGCATGACTAAATTAAAAATGGAGGTATAGTTGAAGGTACTATACTATAATTAATTTTTTTCACATGTTTAGAACTATTGAGTCACATAATTTACTATTGATTCACATGATTTACTATTAGGGGAGGTGGTGCAAGTTTGATAATACTTGCAGAACTAAATTAATAATGAAGAAAAAGAGGAAGGTATTATACTGTAATATTTTGAGTCCCAAAATGTGCAATTATTGAAACTATGTTTTCCTATAAATAGAAGCTCATTCTTCCTTTATTTCTCACCAATTTACTAAAGCTATAGAGCAATTACTATAGAGAGAAATTATAGAGAGAAAGAAGAAGAGAAGTCTACTACCTAACTATTCTAGTATCCCGTTTTCTTCTAAGGTAAGGGGTATTATTCTTTCGTATTCATGAAAAGAGTTATTTTCTTTCAATACTCGTAAGGGTTGTTATTCCATTCTTTATTATTATGTTGGAATAACTGCATCACATCAAATACCGCATACATGGTGAAATTCTTCTATTATTCCATTCTTTATTATTACATTGGAATAACACATTCGTGCGTGATCTATCTCATGCCTGGTGAATTCTGTTGTTATTCCATTCTTTATTATTCTGTTTGAATATCCTGTTTGTGCGGATTACGCATGACCTGGTTCCATTATTTATTATTCTATTGGAATATACTGTCTGTGCGGATTACGCATGACCTGGTTCCATTCTTTATTATTCCATTGGGAATAACCTATCTGTGCGGTCTATCGCATGCATGGTGAATTCTTTTGTTATTCCATTCTTTATTATTATGTTGGAATAACATGTCTATGTGGATTACCGCATGCATGGTGAATGATCCTTTGTATTCATTCTTTATTAAATTGTGAAAATGATCTGTCTACATGGATTACCGCATGGCGGGTGAAAATCAATTTGTAGTTTCGTATATTCTATTATACTCATCTGAGATATCATTTTTTTTGTACTCGTCATGAAATATCATTTTCTTTGGTATTTTTCTGTTACGAGTTACTATTCACGGGTTACTATTCACCCTATTACTATTCACTCGGGTATTCGGGGCACTTTTCGTGCCAGAGTACTATTCACGGGTTACTATTCACCCGATTACTATTCATTCTAGTATCATTCACTCGGGTATTTGGGGTACTTTTCATGTCGGAGTACTATTCACGAGGTATTATTCCTGAAATACTATTCAGAGGGTACTATTCACGGGGTACTATTTACCCGAAAAATATATTTCTTTTCTGTCCAAATTATTTTTGGTACGTGAATATTATTCTTGAATTTTACTCCACAAAGCAGTATCATGTTGATAATTTGGATATTTTTAAACTCTGGATAAATTTAAAGTCTTTAATATTTATCCTTGATTTCGTTTGATTAATGCTTAAATCATTGTCATCATCCTCATGCTTATATTGTGATGAAAGTCATCTTTGGCTTACGTGCATAGATGGATTGTTGATTATTGGTTTTATGGTTGTATATCTTTGGCTTACGTGCAAAGATGGGCTGTTGATTATTAATTTTACAATCGTATATCTTTGGCTTACGTGCAAAGATGAACTGTTGATTGAAAGCTTTAGCCCGTAGTGCAAAGATGGACAGGTGTATGGCATAATCATGACCACTGGTGATAATAACGAATATCCTTGGCCCGTATTGCATGGATAATTCGATGATGTGATTGGCAGGATCATGACCATTAGTTAACAGTTGAATGTCTTTAGCCGTAGTGCACTGACAGACAATTGATTAGTATGATCAAAACCATTGGTTTTATAGTTGAATATCTTTGGCCCGTAGTGTAAAGGTAGACAACTGATTGGTATGATCATTGTTATTACATTTGAATATCTTTAGCCTTTGGGGTAAGGATATTCAGTAAACGTTCTATTAAGCCTTTGTGGCAAGGTGGAACTGTTGATTTACATGATTATAAATATGAATTGTGGATTTAACTAAAATCTTTGGTGGCTCAGGTGAAGACAGGGGATGAGAGTTCTTCTTTTGTATAACAAAGAACTATTGATGAGTATTACAGGAATGAAATATTAACTATGAACTTTTAATCTAGATGAGATAGTAGACATTATGTTCTGCTTGACTCTTCTAATGGATTGCTTATTCCGCTGCAGTTGTTGATCTAAAACTTGTTGTCTATTATATTCTAACAGTTTTTATACTGTTCAAGGCTAAGGATAATTTATTCTGCATTATCTTATTCATAATATTTCTTACTAGGCTAGTTGAGCTCACCCTTTTCTTTCATTGTTATCTTCAGGAAATGAGAATATAGCTGGGACCGGGGAACGGATTGACGGTCCAGATGGTTATTTTAGAAGTCCTCCATATTCTGTGAAATAGTGTGATAATAAATGTACTGAGGACTCCATTGAGAGTGGATATTGTCTAGAAGGCAATATTCTTGTTTAAACTCTTAGATATGTTTTGTCGTATTTTTACACGACAGTTGTATTAAGGAAGTTTTTATTTGATTTATGTAGTGTGATATCTGGCGACCCAAGATGGGTGATGTATACCTATTTTGGGGGCGTCATAGTAACTCTCTTGGTGTAAATGGAGCTAAGCATGATGGCATGTTGATGAAAGGAGGAGATGGAGTAATAAGTTATGCAATGGAAGATGTCAAGTTTTGCGTGAGATCAAATCAGGGTAATGGTGGTGCTGTAAATTGCTACGCTTGATTACCCTTTGACACACAAATATGAATCTTGCCAGCATAGATTTCTCGGATGCCTCCTGAAGTAGATCTGCGCCACTCTAAGGCACATATCTGGTAGCAGTTTATGCAGATCTATATTCTGCAGTTGACTTTCATTTAAGCTGGCCAATGAGATTATTGCTTGGAGAAGGAGGCATACAAATTAGACGCATATATATTAGACTTATATCAATATGAAGGAGAGATTCCACCTTGAGAGGGGATCACTTAGTTTAGGATTGCTCTTTTCTTCTCTTTCACTTTCAATATTAGATTAGAGTAGATTTAGTAGCTATTTTCTAGATCTAATTATATCTAAAGATTTGAAGTAGTTGGATAGCATTAAAGATTCAAACTTGGAGTAGGAGAATAGATTTGGACTTCAACTTTCTACTCTTATCCTCTCTTTGATTCCTATTTGTATTCTTATTATCTTTATTCAATTTGTGGATGATGGATTTAATTTATCTATGAGTTAAACTCTATTTTGGGACTGCAATGGAATCTATTGGCTAGTTTATTTTGATATACTTCATTGTTAGCCTTATTGATTGTTATGAGATTGTCTATTAAGATTCATGCTTATTTGCTTAGTTGATTGGCCATCAATTACTATGATAACCCATATGAACTTGAAAGACAAAGTATGGGTTTAGATTTGATCTTGATAGCTTGTGTTTGTATGTTCTACATGGTGATGGGATGTATGATTTGTGCTTAGGATAGACATATACCGAAGCACCACTTGTAGTCAATTAAGGATTTGGGCTTAAACCCTAATTATTTGTAAATCACATAGACATATAGTGGTTTAGGTAATGTGGGTGTTCATGTGTATTCTATCAATTGTAGATTATATATGATATGGGTATGGTACATCGAGAGTGTAAGACCCCAAATTTTATGAATAAAGATTTATTTTCTCGAATTATTTTTTAATATTATGGTGTGGATTTGATATAATGTTATAGTTGTAGGTAATATTTATAAATTTTGAAAAGTATGCTAGTTGTTATAAAATATTCGATTGGTCGGGGAATATTCATTTTATCAGGGAATATTCGTACAACGGTATAATCATTGGTGGACCCCACAACAGAATTACTGTCAGAATGAGAAAATGACAAAAATATCTTTTTATTAAAATAATGGCAAAAGTTTTATCGTTAACTGTTGAAATTCTCGGTGGTAAAATTACAGTAATATGCGTGGTTGCATAGTAGCACACGGTATTTATTATTGATGCTTACGTGAGAAGTCACTCAGTTTTACTTAATTATTGCTACAGTAATTGTTGCATAGTATCTAATGTTATTTGATTCAATTATTGTCACAATATTTTATATTATTAAATCAATAATTGAGATGACAAGTTATTCATATTATTATTTTCATAATTAACAATGTCTAGAAAGTTCTGTCGAGGAAAGGGATTTGGTCACCTAATTGTGCGCCAATAGGGAGAAATCCTTATGGAAAGTCCCCTCTTTCCTGGAAACGATCTGGTTGTTAATATTGTGAGTTATAATAATGATGAATAAATATTGTTAAAAATATTAAGGGGATTTTTATGAAATATTTGTTGTAAATTTTGATTATTATTTGGACCGCCATTTACCCATTTTTCAAAATAATCGGTAGAAATTATTCATTATATATATATAATATGTGGGTGAAAGTGACATGTGGGGTGGGGCCCACATGTGGGATGAAAAATGGAAATGGAGGGGGGGGGGGGAAGGTAACGTAGGAAGGAGGGAGTGTATATGTGATGCCCCCAAAACAGGTATACATCACCCATCTTGGGTCGACAGATATCACACTACATAAATCAAATACAAACTTAATTATGCAACTGTCGGGAAAAATACGACAAAACATAAATGAGAATTTAAACACGAATATTGCCTTCTAGACAATATCCAGTCTCAATGAAGTCCTCATTACAATTATTATCACACTATTTTATAAAAATAGTGAGGACTGCTATAGCCACCATCTCGGACCATCACTCCGTTCCCCGACTCGTCCCAACTATATTCTCATTTCCTGAAGAGAACAGTGAAAGAAAAGGGTGAGCTCAACTAGCCCAGTAAGAAATATTATGACTAAGATAATCCAAAATAAATTATCATTAGCCTTCAACAGTATAACAACTGATAGAATACAATAAACATCAAGTTTAACTGCAGCGGAATAAGCAATCCATTAGAAGAGTCAAGTAGAACATAATGTCTACTATCTCTTCTAGATTAAAAGTCCATCGTTAATATTTTATTCATGTAATACTCATCAACAGTTCTTTGTTATACAAAAAAAGAACTCTCATCACCTGTCTTCACCTGAGCCACCAAAGATTTTAGTTAAATCCACAATTCATATTTATAATCATGTAAATCGACAGTTCCTCCTTGCCACAAAGGCTTAATAGAACATTTACTCAATATCCTTACCCCAAAGGCTAAAGATATTCAAATGTAATAACAATGATCATACCAATCAGTTGTCTACCTTTGCACTACGGTCCAAAGATATCAACTATAAAACCAATGGCCATGATCATACCAATCAATTGTCTGTCAGTGCAATACGGCCAAAGACATTCAACTGTTAACTAATGGTCATGATCCTGCCAATCACATCATCGAATTATCCATGCAATACGGGCCAAGGATATTCGTTATTATCACCAGTGGTTATGATCATGTCATACACCTGTCCATCTTTGCACGTAAGCCAAAGATATACAACTATAAAACCAATAATCAACAGTCCATCTATGCACGTAAGCCAAAGATATACAACTATAAAACTAATAATCAACAGTCCATCTATGCACGTAAGCCAAAGATGACTTTCATCACAATATAAGCATGAGGATGATGACAATGATATAAGCTTTAATCAAACGAAATCAAGGATAAATATTAAAGACTTTAAATTTATCTAGAGTTTAAAAATATCGAAATTGTCAACATGATACTGCTTTGTGGAGTAAAATTCAAGAATAATATTCATGTACCAAAAATAATTTGGACAGAAAAGAAATATATTTTTCGGGTAAATAGTACCCCGTGAATAGTAACTCGTGAATAGTAACTCATGAATAGTAACTCGTAAATAGTACTCCGTATTCGTACATGGTACCGTATACATAAATAATGTCATATACACAAATAGTGCTATATACATGAATAGTGTCGTATACGTGAATAGTAACCCCGATACAAAAAGATAAAGTTTCACAATAAAATCCATATAAATATTTATAACACCTTAATTCAAATGTTATAAATCACTTAATAATCTCATAATTTAAAATTATTAATATTACCACAATATTTTAATCATTTCTTAAACTTATAAATAATTTATTTTAATTGTTTACACTTTACTAATTAATGCATTTAATCATCCTAAAATGTCAAACTCATAAGATTTCATTACCAATAACCAAAACTCTCATCAAAAATCTACATATACCTTATATAGGATTCTCAAGCCATAAAATCCTATTTTCCAATTTTCATACTTTACATAACATATTTAATTTATTTACTCATAACTAGCCCATTTTCATGAAAAATACCAAATCAGTACAAACAAATTTTCTTTTTCGGGATTTAGCGAGAATATAGTCCCATATTGAACATATATTTTCTCTTTAATTTTTAAATTTCATTTACTATTTTCATATGGCTAAAATTGCCGAATATTTAGACATTTATCAAAATTGTACTTTTGTCCAAACATTACGAAATTTCTGAGGTATCTTTGCTATTATATAGATGTACTCACAATAAAAATTTCACCAATTTTGGAGTTAACCACAAGGAGTTATAAGGGTTTACTTTTAAAATATTATTTTCAAATAAAATTCATTACTCCTAATCTATACATCCAAAAATCGCCATTTTTGGACACAATCTAGAAAACTCATCAAATTATCATTTTAAATTTTTCCAGAATTTTTGAGGGTCAAAAAAATTATAAAACTGCCATTGGAAGAAACCCCTTACTTACAACGGTTGAACGAAAATAATATTCCTTACGAATATTAAACGAATATAATGAAATATTGAACGATAATAATATTCATACAAATACAAAAAAAAATATATCTTCATAATATAAAAAAATAATAACCCTTACCTCAGAAGAAGACTGGATACTAGAGTAGTGAAGTAGCAGACTACTCTTCTTCTTTCTCTCTATAACTTCTCTCTCTATAGCTTCTATCTCTATAATTGCTCTTGTGAGACTTAGTGAATTGGTGAGAAATGAAGGAAGAATGAGCTTCTATTTATAGAAAAATATAGTTTCGATAATTGCACGTTTTTGGGCTCAAAATATTACAATACAATACCTTCCTCTTTTTCTTTATTTTTAATTTAGTCCTGCAAGTATTATCAAACTTGCACTACCTCCCCTAATAGTAAATCATGTGAATCAATAGTAAATCATGTGACTCAATAGTTCTAAACATGTGAAAAAAATTAATTATAGTATAGTACCTTCAACTATATCTCCATTTTTAATTTAGTCATGCAAGTATTATCAATCTTGCACCACCTCCCCTAATATTAAATCATGTGAATCAATAGTACACACATGTGAACACATAGTTATAAGCATGTGAATTAATAGCAATTAATTGCTCATTTATCCAGTTAATTACACGATTGGTCAATATAACCTCCAGACGTTAATTATTATCGAAATAAATGTCGATTTCCACTAACACTAATAATTCCCACACAATGGAATTATCAATTTCATCTTTAATCAACACGAACTTATTCATCATTAATATTATAACTCACAATATTTAACAACCAAGTTGTTCCCAGGAAAGAGGGGGCTTTCCGATAAGGATTTCTCCTTATTGGCGCGCAATTAGATGACCAAACCTCTCCTTGACAGAACTTTTAGACATTGTCAATATTGCAAATAATAATATGAATAACTTTGTCATCTCAATTATTGATTTAATAATATAACATATTGTGCAGATGATACTCTGACAACAATTGAATCAATAATATGAGAGATATGATGCAGCAATTACTGTAGCAATAATTGAGTATAACTGAGTGACTTCTCACGTAAACACCAATAATCAATATCGTGTGATACTATCTAACCACGCGTATTAATATACTTTTATCACCGATTATTTTATGACAATTTGTTTACTTTGAAAAAATTTCACATATCACCCTTAACTTTAACCTTTTATAAATTTAACCATTTACTAAATAGAATAATTATAATAAAATTGAATACTTTCATTTCATAAAATTTGGGATCTCACAGTTACTATTAATGAAACTACAAAAGAAAGCACAAATGCATGAAAGGCTACACAATCAAATGAGTTTAAATAACAAATTAAGTTAGTTGATATCTAAATAAGTGGTTATAAAACCACTTATCATAGGACCTCTAGAATTTAGGGGAACTACTGATCCAATCAAAGAACAAATTTGAATTAAGGAGATAGAGAAAGCATTCACCATCGCTCAAGTATGAAACAACCAGAAGACTGCATACGCTACTTACATGATGAAGGGTGAAGTGAACTTTTGGTGGGAGGCGAATCAGTAAAGAGTTGGAGAAGGGGTTATATCGTGGGAGAGGTTAAAGACGTTGTTCTTTGAGAATTCCTTCCCGAAGAGCATGCAGAACTGTATGGAGGTTAAATTCTTAGAACTTAAACATGGGTAGTGTGACGCCCCCAAATTCAGGTACTTGAAACCCGAACTCGATGCTTCACGATTCCATTTCTATGAGCGGAATAATACTAATAATAATAACAATAATATAAATACCCAACTTAATTACATAAATATCAGAGTCTATTCCCAAGTACGTAACCTTTAATACATTCATTACATAACATGACAGATAATATATATCATTGTCATAACAATATCAAACTATTACATAAGATATCATTGAACTCATTTAGCAACCTTTCCTTTTCCCCACACTTAGCTGAAAACATTTAAATTAAGCAAGGATGAGCATTTGAGTGCCCAGCAAGTAATAGCAACAATGCTGAAAGAATTAAATGTTTTCTTTGAATGACATTTCTACAACGAATCAACGGTTGTGAAGTAAGTTGAACCATTAATAACAATATATTAATTCTATATCAAATTTTTGAAACTACGTACTGACTATAACTGGAGATTAGTCGACAAACTATGAACATTATTTTTTATTTTTGAAAAGGTTAAACAGAACTTCATCTGCAAACCGTCATAACTTACGGGCACAGGGGTGATCAGCCCGTTATGCCCCGTATTGATCAATACTACACGCAAGAATGATATTATCGTTCATCTTATCCGCCTTTGGCGCAAAAATGTTTTCCCATGTACGGGATGATCATACTTAGTCGGGAATCCAACCAAAGCAATTCGATTGGATAACAGTAAAGTTCTATCTTGTTTAACAATAATTTTTAAGTTTGTGTCTAGCCAAAACAAATAGCTTAGACGGCTTTGAAGTCAACGTATACATACCGGAAATTAATAAGTATGTAACAACATGTGATTAAATACAATGATTATCTAAGTGAGGACAATTGTATAACCATATTTAGAAATTAACGAGCAGAATAAATATCTGAATTATAATATGATACTGTGTTGATAAACAAAGATCGGATAATTTAAGAACTTGTATGAATACAATTGATTGGATACAATATTGATAACAATAGAGTTAATAATCTGGCATAATAGTATAATTCTGAAACTTTCTTACTCATGTCAATTGCATAAAGTAAATGAAAATGTAGGATACTTGCCTGGTCTGCTACTTACAATACGCAACTTAATTTTATCTTTTATATAGCAACCTATCATTAATAAGATCATTTGTTCGATTAGAATACTATATCGTATAACATAGCAAACTATTTGTAGAAAACACATAACCTAATCACATTTTCACATATGTTTAACAGTTATTGGATCACAAACAGACACGTATCTAGTCAAATTATCTAAGTCTAGATCAATTTCTGAAACATTTCAGTGTACCAACGACTTTATCGGGTAATTATCGAGTCTAAGACTTTACACCAAAGTTCAATAACTGAAAATATCAATCATATTATTTTTAATTGACTTATAATAGTTTTTAAATAATTATTATAATTTATCAAACACCAAAATCATTATTAAATGATTTAAATATTAAATATTTCTATTATCATTAATATTTAATTAATATTAAAGCTATTAATAAAACCATTGTCAAAATATTAAAGTTATTTATAATAACTCAAAATATTTTTAAAGTACTAATATTACCCTTAAATATATTTTTAAAATAATTAAAATCATTTTAATTAATTATCATTAATATTTAAATATTAATGTATTATTTATCAAAATATTATAAGTTATTAATTATAACTTAAAATATTTTAAAACCATTTATATCCTTTTTAAATGATTTTTAAATTAATAAAACCATTTTTAAACTATTTATTTAATATATTTATTAAATAAGTCTAATATCATTAATATTAATTTAATAATGAAAATTACCTTTAAATATTGAAAGTTATATTTTATAACTTAAAATATTTTTAAACTCCTTAATTTCATTTATAATGATTTTTATAATATTAAAATCATTTTTAAACTAATTTACTTAATATAATTATTAAATAAATCTAATATCATTAATAGTAAATAATTAATAAAATTTACCTTTAAATATTGAAAGTTATATTTCATAACTTAAAATATTTTAAACTCTTTATTTTCATTTAAAATGATATTTCTAATATTAAAATCATTTTAAATTAATTTATTTAATATAATTATTAAATAAATTTAATATAATTAATATTAAATAATTAATTAAATTTGCTTTAACATATTAAAATTTATATTTTATAACTTAAAATATTTTTTAAATACCTTATTTTCATTTAAAATGATATTTAATAAAATAAAATCATTTTTAATTAATTTATTTAATGCATTTATTAAATAATAAATATTACTAATATTCAAATAAATACTAATATTTATGAAAAATATGTCAAATTATTAAAAGATAATTTTTATAACTTAAAATAATTTTTAAAAATATTTTTTGTAATTTTTAGAAACTAATTTCTATTTTTAAATAATTTTTGTAAAATAAATTAAATAGTCTGTCGCTATAGCTTTTAGCGACAGAAATCGTCGCCTAAAGTGTTCTTGAGAAACCCAGAACATTCAAAGTCAGTTTCGAGTAAGTAACTTTGACCAAGATTAAATCTTTGTTCGATTTGTTTCTAGGCAAAATAATGGTTAGGTGTTGTAGTAATAATGTAATACTACAAGATCCAATAACAAACATGGTCATAACATGCATCAAATGAAAGATCTAAAGGCCTAAAGTAGTTGTCATAGCTGTTCTTCATTTATGGGTTACCCAGAAATGAAGAACAGTTTGACTGCCCTACTTTGGGCTTCCACAACTTGTTCTTCGTGTAATGTTTAAGTGATCTAAGGATTCCAGGTTGTAGCCAACATGTAAATGAATAAATCTATTACATCAAACCATCATAACATCAACAGAATAGCCAGATCTTTTCCGGTCAAACCATGTCAGAAGCCATGATCTTGAGTTTTCTGGGCTACCCAGAAAACTCAACCCGTGATCTTTCTGCTTGGTTTGACCATCCCCCAAATCAACTCAGTTTGTAATATAAGCGATCTAAAAGCATTAATCTTTAGTATAACTACAATACTATAACTAGAATACAACAACAAACACAAATCAACAACAACTTGCAAGATCCGTGCCCTAAACTTCTTGTCAGAGCTTTTTGGGGAACATCTGGGTTACTCACATTTCAAATGGTCATGGTCGGTCAACGTGGTTTGACCACAAATATCTTTCAATATGTGATAGATCTGACCCTGATTCAAGTTCTGGATCATAGGCCACATAACAAACTACAAGTATCAACCTTCAAAACACAAAAACCATAAACATAAAGTGATCTACATGACCTAACATTTGGTTGTCAGACAACAAAAAAAAATTTCCCAGATTTTTAAAAACACTAAATCCGAGCCTATAGATGTTATGGATCTAACATCTATCAAACCAGATCACTTAATAACACTATATTCAACATGTTTAAACATTAAAACACAAAATCTAACATGGAATCAAAGGTCAGATTTTAGGTTTAGGGTTATACCTTTCTTGATCAAATCCTTGATTCTAGGTTTCTGATTTGTTAGAGAAGATAGTGGGGCTTTGTTTTGGGACTGAAATACTTTAGGATTTCGTGGGTTTACAGAGAGATGGTCTTGGTGAAGTGTATGAGCACAAATGAGCAAATATGAGCACTTTTCTCTCTCTTTGATCTTATATAATACTTGCATATATACAATGTATTTTGCTGAGATATAAGGCTGAAGTGTATATATTTTAGCATGTGGGATAATCTAGAGTTGTTGAACAACTCCAATCTTGGCTAGATTTACAAGTTATCTCAATTAATACAAGTGGGGCAAAATAGTCAATTGACTAGAAATTTTAATGGCACTAAAGTAACTTGGCAAACCCTTAGGGTTTGACCCTAAGGTTTCCAAAAATTAATTTTCTAGGCTTTTTATTTAGGGTTTCAAAATAACAAAATTAGTTTCTAAAAATAGAAAATTAGGGTTTTCTAATTAGTTAGGTTTTCTAATTACATAGACTTGAAAATTAGGTTTAAGTATTTACTAATTAACATTAAGCTTTATAATTTAGCAATTAAGGTTCTAATTTAGTAGTTAGGGTTTATAATTACTAATTAGGGTTTCTAGTAATTAGGGTTCCTAAATAATAATTAGGTTTTCCCTAATTAACCTTAAATTCTATTATACCGAATGTTAATCACATTATCACGACTACACAACAACTTAATAAATTCTTAAAGTTGTTTTTGACTTTTTAAATTAGGGTTTATAAAAGCAAAGCTAGGGTTTTCTACTGTCGTACCATAATTGACCAACCATTATCAATACGTACATGCAGTACATATTTATAGCACTGAAAAAATAAATAATATTATATTATTATTCTCATTCATTGTTCAAAATCCAAAATTATGGTTTAAATTCTATATCTGATTTATCTTTCATATACATACCATTATTAATTAAGTTATAATAATTAACTTAATTAATCTAAAATAAATTCATATTATAAAATAATTATTATAATAGTTCTATAATCATTTCATATATTATTTAAATAATATTATAATCATATTTTCATGAAAAATAAATAATAAAAACATTTTTACTATAAAATTAATTATTATAAGAATATGGTTTATAATGATCAATAATTCTAAAATAAAATTATTTGTAATTATTCAAGTAATAAATATATTTTTATTTATCACATAAATACATATGTTTTGACTTATACATGTTCCCACCTTTAAAATAAATAATAATAATAAAAAATTATACGCAAAATTTCTGATTTAATTTTATAGAAAATATCATGTTGTTACAGGTAGATGATTGTGGCCCAATACGCAGCGAAGTTTAACAAACTCGGGCAATTTGCGGCACACCAAGTAGATACAGAAGAGAGAAAAACCCGACGTTTTGAACAAGGATTGAAACTGTGGCTATATAACAAGGTGCCATTACTTCAGATCGATTTGTTTGCTACATTGCTAGAGAAGTTTATTATTGCTAAAGGAGGTAGTGAGGCTCTAAGTCAGTATCACAAAGAGAAGAAAAACAAGAATGTTGGAGGAGAAAGCTGTGGAGGAAGTAACTTAGGAAAGAGGAAGTGGGATAATAGCAACAACAACGGAAGAAACAATCAAACTGGAAGTCATCAAGGAGGGTTTAAGAAAATAATGGAAGCATGTTCAAAGTGCTGGAAGAGTCACCAAGGAGAATTTTGGAAGGGACGCAATGTCTGCTACAACTGCGACTAGGAGGGGCACATTTCACCGAACTGTCCAAAACCGAAGAAGATCATAGGATCAGATTAAGGACCGAGCATCAAATTAAGGACTTCCCAAAGAAGGGAAGCAGTGTGGGAAGCGACAACCTTGGAGGAGGCAGCAAACTAATGATTGGCGGTCCTGCCCAACCCAACCGATCAACTACCAGAACTTTCAATATGACGGTCTAGGCACAGTAGCTGCAAAAGATGTGGTGTTAGGTATTGTCCCAATCAATTATATAAATCCTTACATATTATTTGATTCGGATACTACCTGTTCCTTTGTGTCTACAGAATTTGCTAAACGATTGAACTTACTCCAAGAACTATTAGAAAATCCTTTAAGCATAGAAGTTGCGAATAAGGAAATAATCCTCGTAGAGTTCATTTACCGAAATTATTGTGTAAATATTAGAGCTCACAAACTAAATGTAGATTTGATCCCCATAATATTGGGAGAGTTTGATGTAATATTAGGAATAGATTGGTTATATAACCATGATGTGATAATCGACTGTCAGAAGAAAAGTGTGAAGCTTCTAACTCCTAACCGGTTTAAGATAGTGTTTTATGGTAGCTCATCACTTAGGCAATCATGTTGTCTTACAATGATGCAGGCCAAGAAGTTGTTAAGGAAAGGATGTGTAGGTTATTTAGCCTATATTGTGGATACTCAAGGAAAGGCAGTGGAAATGAAAGATATATTAGTAGTGAAAGAATCTCAAGACGTATTCCCAGATGATCTTCCTGGCCTTTCGCCAGATAGAGAAATTGAATTCGTAATAGACTTAGCACCGGAAACTACGTCGATTTCAAAATCCCCATATCGTATGGCGCCGATAGAAATAAAGGAATTGATGATACAATTGTAAAAATTGCTAGTTAAGGGTTATATTCAGCAAAGTGTGTCTCCCTGGGGAGCACCAGTATTGTTTGTAAAGAAGAAGGATGGATCGATGAGGCTCTGTATCGACTATCGAGAGTTAAACAAAGTGACGATTAAGAATAGATATTCGTTACTAAGGATAAACGACCTTTTCGATTAACTAAAGGGGGCGAATTATTTTTCCAAGATAAATTTACGAATGGGTTAACATCAGTTAAAAGTGAGAAAGGAGGACATACCAAAAATGGCATTCCGAACAAGCTACTGACATTACGAATTTCTAGTGATGTCATTCGGGTTAACTAATGCTCCGACAATATTCATGGACTTGATGAACTGAGTTTTCAAGTCATACTTGGATAAGTTCGTGGTAGTATTTATCGACGACATTTTAATTTATTCAAAGACCAAGGAAGAGCACTCTAACCATCTAAAAATGGTATTGGAAGCGTTAAGAAGGGAGAAGATGTACGCAAAATTTTCTAAGTGCGAATCTTGGATGGAGAAAGTCCAATTCTTAGGGCACGTAATAGACAAAAAATGGGATTTTAGTGGGCCCTGCAAATGCAAAAGCCGTGAGTAATTGGGAACAACAGAAGACTCCAATGGAAGTAAGAAGTTTCTTAGGGTTACCCAGGCACTATCTAAGATTTTTCTAAGATAGCAACCCTGTTGACCAATCTAACAAAGAAGACAGTGAAGTTCGTATAAATGGAAAAGTGTAAAGAAAGTTTCAAGGAGTTAAAAAGGAGGTTGAGCGAGGCACATGTGTTATCTCTACCAGATGATATGGGAGGTTTTGTGGGGTATAATGATGTGTCACATAGAGTTCTTGGTTGTGTGCTAATGCAACATGGCAAGGTCATTGCGTATGCATCACGACAATTGAAGGATTATGAAAAATGATACCCTACCCATGACTTGGAGTTAGCGGTAGTAGTTTTTGCTTTGAAGATTTGGAGGCATTATTTATATGGAGAAAAATGTGAGATATACATGGACCACAAGAATCTGAAATATATCTTCACACAGAAGAAGTTGAACATGCGGCAAAGGAGGTGGGTGGAATTAATCAAAGATTACGACTGTGAAATTCTTTATCACTTGGGAAAGGCAAACGTAGTAACCGACGCGCTGAGTAGAAAAGGAATGAAGATATTATTTGTGCTAACCTCTAAGGAGGAGTTAATAAGAGAAATGGAGAGATTAAAAATAGAGGTGAAGGAACCTCAAGAGTCCAAAGAGGAGTTATTTGTAATCGAAGCTCGTCCGACGTTATTGGATAGGATAAAGGAATCACAAGAGAAGGATGGAGAGTGTGAGAAGATAAGGAAGAGGATAGTAGAAAATGAAGAAGAAAGGTTCAAGATGTATAAGGATGGTATATTAAGGTTTGAAGGTTGAGTATGGGTGTCAGCCGTAACTGAATTGAGAGAGGAGATCTTTCACGAAGCACACAATATAACATATTATGTTCATCTAGGAGGCACAAAAATGTACCAGGATCTTCGACAACATTTTTGGTAGCCCAATCTGAAATGAGTGGTCGTAGAGTACGTCAGTAGATGTCTTACATGTCAACGAGTAAAAGTAGAGCATCAAAGGCCAAGTTGACTACTTCAACCGTTAGAAATACCAAAGTGGAAATGGGAGCACATTATAATGGACTTTATAGTGGGACTTCCTATCACACAGAAGGGTTATAATGCCATTTGGGTTATCGTGGATCGACTAACAAAGACAACTCATTTTCTACCAATCAAGATCTAATTCGATCTGAATCAGTTAGCAAATTTGTACGTAAAAGAAATCATTTTATGACATGGAGTGCCAATGTCGATTGTCTCTGATCGGGATCTCTGCTTCAAATTAAATTTTTGGAAAAGCTTGCAAGAAAGAATGGGAACACAGTTGAGATTAAGTACTACTTATCACCCTCAAACTGATGGGCAGAGTGAACGAACCACACAAATGCTGGAAGACATGCTTAAGGTTTTCGTGATGGATTTCAAAGGAATTGGGATGACCCCTTACCATTAGTAGAATTTGCATATAACAATAGCTATCATGCGAGACAAGCAAATGAAGATTGTAGTGTGCTCTCGGAAACGTAGAGTTTGCAAGACAAGCAAATAATGATCGTAGTGTGCCAATGCTTAAGAGAAATCATAGTGTTCTCGTTTGCTTGAATCAAGCACCAAGATGGCAAAACACCACGATAAGAATCGTAGAGTATCATCTGGCTGTGTCAGAAGTTGTGGACCTTGATCATTTGTTCAAAGATAAAATCCTAACAAATGTGGAATGGATTACTAACGTTGAAGTAATCACCAGTCCCAATGGCATGAAAATACCCTTAGTATGCAACAAAGAGACGTATTAAAGAAGCTAAGGAAAGGACCATGGGATAGAGGAAAACACCTTTTCAGGTGTTAGGTGAGAAAGAAGTATGCTATGTCAGTGGGCCAGAATGCAATTAAGAAGATATGCAGAAAAGTCTCCATCAAAGTTCAAAAATGTCAAACGTATTAAATGCTTCAACGGATGGATTCAACGGGCAGATTTCAAAGATCACATATATGCAAGACATCTGG
This sequence comes from Panax ginseng, assembly GCA_020205605.1. Taxonomy (NCBI): domain Eukaryota; kingdom Viridiplantae; phylum Streptophyta; class Magnoliopsida; order Apiales; family Araliaceae; genus Panax; species Panax ginseng. The sequence continues at coordinate 129,660,117 of CM035139.1, read as the reverse complement.
AGATTATTGAACTAAGAAAGCAATTGAACAAAAAGGAAGAATACTCAACGCTCAACACTACGATCTGAGAAAAATAGAAAGCTTGCACAGCTACTCAGTTCTTTCAAACAAGAGCTTAACGGCAACTGAGTAGCACCAATTAAGAACTCAAGAATAGCCAAACAAGTGAAGTAAGAAGTTCCAAATCAGAAGGACTTGAAGAGTTCTAAAGTGAAATGTGAAGAACCAAGTCTACTGGGTTTGAAGAGTTCAAGAGTGAACTAAGAAGTTCCTAAACTGCTGGTCTAGAAGGAATCTAAGAGATTCAGAAAGTGTAAAAGACATCCTTAGTTGATTTTCTACTCGAGGAGTATAAGAGTGGACTAGGAGCTTTAAGTGCTCTGAACCACTTAAAACTTCTGTGTCTATTGCATTCTTCTTCAGAATCGCTATAACTTCTATAATCGTTATAAACATCTCACTCTCATTAACTCACTATATCTAAAAAAGGAGATCAAACAAACCTTAATTTCACTGTGTTTAAATCATTATCAAAACTGACAAAGTAAAACGAAAAGAATTTTAAATATCTATTCAACCCCCCCCACCTTCGAGATAACTATTGTGCCTTCGGGAACTAACAATTGGTATCAAAGCAGGTTCTATTATATAGCCTACAAAGCTTGAGTAGATCCAATGACACACTTACCAAGTGAATCAAAGACTAGAGGAGGCAGCAAAGATAAATTCGCCAATTGGAAAGTTCGGATGCAAGCATACATGGATTCAATAGATGAAGATCTATTTGAAACTATTCAGAAAGGGCCCTACGTTCCTACAAAGCTTGCACCAACTACAGATGATCCAAATAGAATACAGATCAAGGTCAAAGGAGAATGGACAGACAACAAGAAAAGAGTTGTTCAACTCGACAAAAAGGCCAAGAACATTTTGTTTCAATCCTTAGAAGATGATCTGTTCGAAAATTTGGTCAACAGCAAAACAACAAAGGAGGTTTGGGAAGCACTGATCATCATGCATGAAGGAACGGAAGAAGTCAGAGAAAACAAACAATCTCTCCTGACATAACAATATGAAATGTTTGCACACATTCAAGGAGAAAACATCACTGCCACCTACGAGAGATTCAACGTTCTGCTCAACTCTCTACGATCCTATGGAAAGATCTATCCAAACAAAGATCTAATTATAAAGTTCATAAGAGCCTTACCAAGCAAATGGGATGCCAAAACCACTGCTATTAGAGAGTTAAAGAATCTCCATGAGATGATTATTCAACAGATATATGGAAACCTTCTTACATATGAACTGGAGCTGACTCAACGAGCAGAAACTCTATCCAAAGGAAGAAAGAAGGATAAGGGTGTTGCTCTCAAAGCAACGGAAAGCACCTCCAAGGTCAACACTGAAATTGATTCTGACTATGATGAAGATAATGATGAGGACTTTGCAATGCTGGTAAAGAGACTCAGAAGGTTCATGCGTCAAGGCAAAACCAGCAAGCCAAAGAAAGTCAACAACTACAGCAGCCAAGAGCAAATGAATGATCTATGCTACAATTTCAAGAAACTTGGCCATTTTATTGCTAACTGCAACATACCTCTCAGAGAAGAACTAAAGAAGAAATCACATTCAAAGAAGGAATACAAAGGCAACAAATGACCTCAGAAGAGAAACAAAGGCCTTGTAGCTGGAGGATCGTGGAGTCACTCAGACAATGACTCAACTCCTAAGTCTGGAGATGAAGAAGATCCTTAAATGGCAAATCTTTGCATGATGGCCAAGCATGGAAAGGACAAACAAAACATCAACATACATGAAGTAAGTATAGATGAGGTATTTGACTTCAATTCTCCTGATGTAGACATTGATGATTTAAGAACTGCACTACATGGCATAACATCTGACCTGCATCAATACATGAAATGGTTTAGAGTTCTGTCTAAGGATTATTCACTTATTCAAAAGGAGAAAGAGAAAGTTCAAGAAGAACTGGAAACAACCCTTCTAAGTACTGACTCGCTCTCCAAGTTTGAAGATGAGAATAAGCTTTTAAAACAGACCAATGAGCTCAATGCACAAAGAGAGTCAGGTCTAACCTCTAAGATTGAGGAACTAGAAAAGACAATCTCTACATGGAATAAATCCTCTTCATCCATGGACTCCCTGATCTCTAGTCAGAGAACTGTCATTGCCAGAACAAGTTTAGGCTTTGGGGAATCCATCTCAAAGTCATATGTGGAAAAAGCAAAGGAAACTAGCACTAATAATGCATCAAGTTTTAGTGGAGGCATTTTATTTGTGAAATCCTCACAGAAGAATGAGCCAATCAAACCCAGCTCTACTAATTTAATCCATATCCCAAGGAGTAAGGGATCTCATGCTGGCCTGGGTTTCAGGAAAGAGAAGAGTAACCTAGCCACTACTTACCAATCTCAAAGGATCGTAGAGTCGAGTGAGATCAACTCTACGAACCAACTGGAAAGGTACAGTAAAGGTAAGGTGCACTCCTCACAAATCATGAAACACAAGGACACATGGAAGAAGGAAAATCAGCTTAACAGAAGGATGACTAAAGATCCACAAAAGTCCAAATGGAGGAAGAATTCTCACACACACACAAGCATGCATTATATTAGATGTTTTGTTTGCTATAAAGTTGGTCACAAGGCTGCAAAGTGCCATTATAATTCCATGCATATAAGACCCAAAATCAAGCAGATTTGGGTCCCCAAGGGTACTAACAAAGTAGGACCCATGCAAGTATGGGTACCAAAATGAAGGTTTAATGTTTCCATAGGAAAAGAGATCCACGATCACAACCTGGTATCTGGACAGTGGATGATCAAGGCACATGACTAGGAACAAAGCCCTTCTGTCTAACTACATAGAGAAGGAGGGTCCGTCAGTCATCTTTGGAGACAACGGCTCAGGCAAGACAAGAGGATATGGATCAGCTGGAAATGATGCAGTATCCTTCAGTAAGTGGCCTATGTGGAAGGACTGCAACATAATCTTCTAAGCATCAGCCAACTCTGTGACAAGGGTCATCAAGTAACATTCTTCAATAATCAATGTCAAGTCCGAGACCTGAAGACGTCTACTGTAAATCTTGGTCAACTAAGCTCAGACGAGACAATAGGCTTTCTAGCTAAAACATCTGAAGAAATGAGCTGGTTATAGCATCGAAGACTATCTCATCTCAACTTCAAGAGCATGTCCAAACTAGTCTCAAAAGATCTAGTTGCAGGCTTACCTAAGTTCACCTTTGTTAAAGAAAGGTCGTGCAATGCCTGTCATCTTGGAAAGCAGACTAGAAGCTCATTCAAGAGCAAAACTGCCAACTCAATTGACAAGCCCCTGCAGTTGCTCCACATGGATCTATTTGGGCCAATTCCAACAACGAGCCTTGGAGGGAAGAGATACTCACTGGTCATAGTCGACGATTACACCAGATTCACATGGGTATTCTTTCTGACCTCGAAAGATGAAACAAGCTCTCAACTGATCAAGATGTTCAGACTATTAATGAACGAGAAAGAGGAAAAAATTAAAGCTATAAGGAGTGATCATGGCAAAGAATTTGACTTCTCTGAAATGGACCAGTTCTGCACAGACAATTGCATCTACCATAACTTCTCAGCTCCACGAACTCCTCAATAAAATGGAGAAGCTGAAAGAAAGAACAGGACGCTAATAGAGGCAGGAAGAAATCTACTAGTAGCATCTCATCTGCCTGAATACTTATGGGAAGAAGATGTCAACACTGCATGCTACACTCAGAACAGATCACTCATACACTCTACGATAAAGAAGACCCCCTACAAACTGTGGAAAGGAAGAAAGCCAAGTGACAGCTACTTTCATGTATTCGGCTGTGCATGCTACATTCTTAACAATGGAAAGCAGTATTTGACAAAGTTTCAACCCAAGTCAGACGAAGGAATCTTTCTTGGATATGCCACAGACAGTAAGGCCTACAGAGTGTTCAATAAGAAGACACTAAGTGTTGAAGTCTCAATTCACATCATCTTTGATGAGATAGACTTAGACAAAATAGTGCTGCAAGACACTACGACCGATAGTTCAGACACTATGAACGAGGTCATCGAGCTCAACACTACAGTCGTAGTTCCAGATAGTGAAATCGTTGAACAAGGAAATGAGATCGTAGAGAGGCATGTGCAAGACAACGAACCTCTACACCGAGAAGCAGATATAGATCTTGAAGACCTCAGACAAGAAGGCATCAGGACAGATGTCCCAACAGGAAGTAGATGGGCTAGGGATCACACTCAAGACTTAATCATTGGAGATCTGAGTGCAAGAGTCAAAATAAGAGCTGCCACCCAAAATGAATGTTTTTATCTAAGCTTCCTGTCACAAATGGAAACTAAGAAGATAGAGGATGCTATGGAAGACTCCAGCTGGATAGAAGCCATGCAGGAAGAACTTAACCAGTTCGAAAGAAGCAAAGTATGGAGATTGGAACCAAGTGGGTTTTTAGAAACAAGATGGATGAAGATTGAGTAATAACCAGGAATAAGGCAAGACTAGTGGCCAAGGGCTACTCTCAGAAAGAAGGCATGGACTACGATGAGACATTTGCACCTGTTTCCAGACTAGAAGCCATCAGAATATTCCTTGCATGAAATTCAAGGTCTTTCAGATGGATGTCAAAAGTGCATTCTTGAATGGTGAACGTCAAGAAGAAGTCTATGTAGAGCAACCTCCAAGTTTCATCAATCCATCTCTTTCTAATTATGTCTATAGATTAGACAAAGCCTTATATGGTCTTAAACAAGCACCTAGAGCATGGTATGAAACACTAACTAACTTTCTTATTGAAAATGGGTTCACTAGAGGTAGAGTAGAAACCACACTATTTCTTAGAAAGCATAAAGACAAAGTCTTATTCGTTCAAATATACGTTGATGACATTATTTTTGGATCTACTGATGAAAAGTTATGTAAGAGATTCTCCAAGCTTATGCAGAGCAAGTTTGAAATGAGCATGATGGATGAGTTGAATTTCTTCCTTGGACTGCAAGTAAAGAAAATTGATGAAGGAATCTTCATAAACCAAGCCAAGTACAATAAAGATTTACTTAAGAAGTATGGCATGGAATAAGCCTCTCCCATGAAAACCCCAATTTCTCCTGCAACCAAGCTTGACAAAGATGAAAAAGGTAAAAGTATTGATATAACTCAATACAGAGGTATGATAGGCTCTCTTTTATATCTAACTGCTAGTAGACCAGACATAATGTTTGCAACATGCATATGTGCTAGATTTCAGGTTAATCCTAAAGAATCACATTTAACTGTTGTAAAGAGGATTTTCAGGTATCTCAAAGGTACACCTCACTTAGGGCTTTGGTATCCCAAGGAGTCCTCATTTGAACTAACAGGCTACACAGATGTTGATTTTGCAGGCTGTAAAAAATATAGAAAGAGTACCAGTGGCACCTGTCAGTTAGTAGGAAACAGACTTGTGTCCTGGTTCAGCAAGAAGCAAAACTTAGTATATACTTTAACCGGAAATTTGAATACATTCTTTCATGGCCAATTTGTTGTTGACTTTCGAGATCCTATGGATTTGAACACTATGATAACACAAGTGTCATATCAATAACTCATAATCTTTTCATGCATTCTAGGACTATGCATATAGAAATAAGGTATCATTTCATTAGGGATCATGTGCAAAATGGAACCATATCTTTACAATATATTCCTACTAAAAATCAACTTGCTGATGTCTTTACAAAGCCTCTAGATGAATCCAGATTTAACAAGTTAATAAGTGAGCTAGGCATGCTTAATTTACAACCATGAAATATATGCTCTAGCTTGTGCTAACCATACAAATACAAAGACTTTATTCGAAATTGTGGACATGATCAAGGGAAGTTCACGATCGTAGAGCTGCAGTGACATGAAAGACAACGATCGCAGAACAGACTCAACGATCGCAGTTCAGACTCGACGATTGCTGAGCAAACATGACGATTGTTGAACAGACTCAACGATCATAGTTTAGAATCAACGATTGCTGAGCAGACACGATAATTGCAGAATAGACTCGACAATCACGAAGGATACCTCAACAATCGTAGTCCTCCCAAAGAACACGTCAGATGTTAAGGGCCAATCTATATAATCCTCCTCAATCAAATTTGTAGAGCCAACCAGAATTTGACACCTGCCCCACTAAGAAAAATGGAGAGAGGGAAGTTACAAGTACAGTTTAAAAATGCCTTTTTGAAATTAGAAGTTTAAAAGCTTATTTCTCTCTTTCTCTCTACAAGCAGAAACCCTAACTCTCAAGAAAGCTCAAACAATCATACTCCTTGCAAAGAAATCAATGGCAGCCTCCAACGTCATCTCAGGCTACAGACTCTGTTTTGATGAGTTCAAAACAGCTGAACCCAGATTTCACAAAACTCTGTCATTGATAAAGAAGGCTAGTCTCAAAGAGGCTCTGGGTACGAGCACGATAATCTACCCTAAGCTGATAAAAGAATTCTACAAAAAATGATGTGTTCGAGAATGACGTCATCACAACGAGGGTCAAGGATGTGGAAATCAAGTTGAAGGCTGAGGACATCAACCTAGCCCTAGGTTTCAAATCTAAAAGGTTTTTGTTCTTAGATGGCATAGATTTCCATGAAGGACTTAAAAGAATACATCACAAGAAATTTCCCACTGTCAAAGGATACAAGAAAAAGGAGTTTCCTCAGAGGTACGAATTTCTAACAGACATTATTGGAAAATGCATATCTTTGCAAAGAGCTCAGGAGCCACGATTCTATAAACAATACTGACTCAAGCTTATGATGATGACCATCGGTTGTGGGATCTGACTTAACTATGGAGCCATGCTGCTTGAATTGATTGGGAAGTGGATTCTCATCTCGAAGAAGTCAAAGAGCTCTTGGAAAATGCTCTACGGGCGATTCATCAGTATCATCCTACAGTCATCTTTGGGCGATAAGATAGGCGATGATGAAGGAGAATTAATCAATCCAAATAGACGAATGACCTAACAACTATTTAAGAACTGGAAAAGAAATCCAGCTAAAAATGTACGAATGATGTCTGAGTCCAGTGGAAGGACAGTTGATGCAAAGGAGTCAGGGATTCCAGGAAATATGTCTGTGGTCAGGGATACTGAAGAAGATGAAGAAGAAACTAATAAGGAAGAACCCTCTGCCCTGGTCAGAAAAATTAAGGGCAGGAGGAAGCTAAAGGCTCAATTGGCAGAAGAACCCCAAGGGTCTATCATTGATATACCTATAGAGTCTTCTGACATTGAGACTCTGAGAATCCTAAGAAGAAAAAAACAGCAGGCTGAGGCAGATGAAAACAAAGCTACCATCTCACAGCTGCTGAAAAAGAACAAAAACAGTCACAAGCCCAAAAGGACATCTGTCTCCTCGATCGTAGAGTCTCTACCTATCGTAGAAACCAGTTTGGACGCCTCCCCCAGGGAAGTTACTACACTAGAGACTTTGGCTGATCAACTGTTCAGAGCTGAAGCTGAAGGAAGAGTTGAGGCTGTGGCTCAGCCTAAAAAGTCCAGAAGAAAAATTGTCAAGAAATACATTCTTGTCAATGAAAAGGCATTAAAGGAGGAAGATAAAAGGATAGCTGCTGAGAAGGAGCTATCCGAAGTTGGACAAGAAAACACTGCTCAAGCTGAGGGGGAGCTACCTAAAGCTCTCACCCTAGAAAGTGCTCGAGCTGAGGGGGAGCCACTGGAAATGCAAATGGATGATCACGTTGAGGGGGAGCCTCATGATATCCCCATGACAGAAGAAGCTTCTCCTACAATAAATGAGAGAAAACCAGATCAAGAACAAAGAGAAGTCATTAATGTAGTGGAATCCTTAAATGAAGACAGAGAAGAGGACGAAGATGATGAGGTCGAGATCATCGTTGTGGTCTATGATGGGTATATGAAAGCTAACTACGATTAGTTGTTCTCCTATCTACCCATGATACCTTTTTATCAAGCTCAAATTCTAAACTCCTGGAATCACATGTTTTGGAGCTTCAAAGAATATCCAACCATCTCTGTGTTAGCTCATGGATTCCCAGGAAACTTCAACTTTGCCAAACAGCTAATCTCAAATGGTCCCTCTTCAAGAATTGTGCATAAGGTATTATCTACGCAATCTTTTTCAGAGTTAATCACTATCCACTATCTTTTTTCAGCCAATTTTATGAATTTCCAAGCTGGTTGGAAGTGGTTCTTAATCCACTAAATCAATTTCCAGTTGCAGAATCCCAATATTCTATAAGTAATGAACCAAATATGACCAACTTCATATTGATCCCAAATCCTCTCATCTCTACGATTACTGCCTCTAACCCCATCGTAGAGTCCCTCGCTCAAATCGTAGAGCCACCTACTCGAGACGCCCAAACACAGACTCCTCCATCCGATATTCCCTCCTCATCCACAAATGAATACTTCAACCTTGATCTTACCCTCTACTCCTTACAAGATCAATACAAGAGAACACCCCCTCCTCCACACATTCCCTAACTCAGTGAACTTCTTTCAGAACTGCCTACCAAAACCGATCTGTCAGACGTGTCAAAGAAAGTGATCAAGGAAATCAATAATACTCTTGAAGCATACACTAAACTCATTCAAATGAGACTAACAAAATTGATCAGTGCTGCAAATAGTCTACCAAGCACCCTAAGCTCTGAGCTCACAAAGAAGCTTAGGGAGATCATCAAGGAAATGATTCAGAGCATAAAGGACAGGGATGAGATCCATTTTCTCGCAGCTAAAAGACACAGGGATGTTGTTCTTGTCTTATAGACAACTCAAGAAGCTCAGAATAAACTTATGTTGGAGAGCTTCATCAATCTGCAAACTGCTGTAAAAGAATTCCAACAATTTTACTATCAGCCAAGGACAGCAGACTGACAATGTTCTAGCCGTCCTCCAACAAAGGGAAGCTCGATCTGATGCTCTGATCAAAGAAAATCGATAGGACATTTCTCAAACTCAAAGTCAACTCAACGAGCTTGTCCAAGGAATAACTCGCCTCTTAGAAGACATTCGAACCCTTGATGCTGACATAAAGGGGGAGAATAAAGGGAAAGGAGATCAAGGCAGAGGCAGAGGCACTTTCTCTGCTCAATCTTTAAGGAGTCCTCCAAGGCAGTATCATCAACAAACTCCACGATCTGGCCATCATACTCAATGATCTGATGATGAGCCAATTATCATGGCTCAACCATTAAGAAGTCGAGGGTCTCCTCCCAGCTCACACGAGGTGACCACAACAGGCCTAAGAATGCCAATTGGAGATCCTGCATTCATGAATAAGCACGATCATAATGAAAGACTTAGTCAAAGCGAGCTAGAAGAAATAGCACGAAGAGACGAAGCCAGCAGGAGAAGAAGAGCTGAGGAATATGCAAATCCTTCAAGAGAAAAAAAGGAAAAAGAAATAGAGATAAGTTAAAACTCAATTCTTATTGATGTAACTAAGTTCAAATGTAATATATATCCTCAAACATCAATAAATTCATGCTTATTCTCTAGAAATTTCAGATGCTAACTAAAATATTAAGTCATATTTACTTTGCTGCACTACATATAGAATTTTATAATCATGACAACAAATCTCCTTGATTCTGTCAACATCAAATAGGGGGAGATTATTGGAAGAATGCATATCTTGATTTGATGTTTAAAGTAAACGCTCATGATTATATGTGAAGTCCTTCAAGGAATACATGTACAAGGACTTAGTGATAGATCAAAATTGTTAGGTTGATCTAAGCTTTCAATGTTCATCATTCTGTAAATGAATGTATAGATAAAGAGATCAAAGATGTTAGAATGATCTATGTCTTGAAATGTCATAGATAGAATTCAAACAGAATTGTTGTCTAATGAGCTGATCAAGAGTCTGCAGAAGCCAAGACAAAATCATAGAGCATCAAGGATCGTAGTATGACAACCTTGAAAGGACTCTACAGAGATCGTAGAGTGATCCAGACGTTTGCCGAAGCCAACTCAAAGATCGTAGAGTGATCCAGACGTTTGCCAAAGCCAACTCAGAGATCGTAGTGTGCTCTCGGTAACGTAGAGTCTGCAAGACAAGCAAGTGAAGATCGTAGTGTGCCAGTCCTTAAGAGAAATTGTAGTGTTCTCATTTGCCCGAATCAAGCACCAAGATGGCAAGACACCATGATAAGAATCGTAGAGTATTATCTGGCTGTGTCAGAAGTTATGGGCCTTGATCATTTGTTCAAAGATAAAATCCTAACAAATGTAGAATGGGTTACTAACGTTGAAGTAATCACCAGTCCCAATGGCATGAAAATGCCCTTAGTATGCAACAAAGAGACGTATTAAAGAAGCTAAGGAAAGGACCATGAGACAGAGGAAAACACCTTTTCAGGTGTTAGGTGAGAAAGCAATCTGCTATGTCAGTGGGCCAGAATGCAATTCAGAAGATATACAGAAAAGTCTCCATCAAAGTTCAAAAATGTCAAACGCATTAAATGCTTCAATGGATGGATTCAACGGGCAGTTTTTAAAGATCACATATATGCAAGACATCTGGAGATGATTGAACTAAGCAAGCAAATGAACAAAAAGAAATAATACTTAATGCTCAACTCTACGATCTGAGAAAAAGAGAAAACTTGCATAGCTACTCAGTTCTTTCGAACAAGAGCTTAACAACAACTGAGTAGCACCAATCAAGACCTCAACAATAGCCAAATAAGTGAAGTAAGAAGTTCTAACTTAGAAGGACTTGAAGAGTACTAAAGTGAACTATGAAGAACCAAGTCTACTGGACTTGAAGAGTTCAGGAGTGAACTAAGAAGTTCCTAGACTGCTGGTCTAGAAGGAATCCGAGAGATTCAGAAAGTGTAAAAGACATCCTTAGTGGATTTCCTACTCGAGGAGTAGAAGAGTGGACTATGAGCTTTAAGTGCTCTGAACCACTTAAAACCGTTGTGTCTATTGCATTCTTGCTATAACTGCTATAACTGCTATAACTGTTATAACTGCCTCACTCTCATTAACTCACTATATCTAAAAAGGGAGATCAAACAAACCTTAATTCCACTGTGTTTAAATCATTATCAAAACTGACAAAGTAAAATGAAAAGAATTTTAAATATCTATTCGACCCCCCCCCCCCCTTCTAGATAATTATTGTGCCTCCGGGAACTAACAAAAACTAACAATAGTAAAACACATGAGAAAGAAAAATAAAATTGCATACTAGTATCATGGCTTTTAAGCTCGATCATAGCTACTCCCAGAGAATAGGGCAAACACAGATATAGAAGTAAGGGTTCATTCTATTTCAAGCATAAGACTGTATTCGATCCATTCTATATGTGTGTGTGGATCAACCGTCCTGACTAATCATAGGTCAAATAGGTTTGCACAGTCGATTGTTAATACTAATATGCACACTCCGTAACTTAAACATTCAACAAGTATTGAGAATAAGACATAAGTAAGGAAAGGATTAAAAGGTTCTAGCATAAAGAAAGTAAAATCTGACTCGGACAGACCTTAATTACCTTAGGCTAATCAGAACAACCCATAAATGAACTTTTGATCAGTGACTCCCAAGCCAGATGACTTTAGGGCACTGGGTGTAGAACACCCCTATGAATCTAATAACTCGCACAGCAAAGGCCACGTAATCAACATAGCCAAATTAGACTTTACAAAAACCGAAGATTATTAGACGAGTGCATTTTATGCTCCATCTTAATATCGGTCCTGCGTTTATGGGCGAGTTTGTTTTATGCTCCATCTCGACTCACCGTAAGACTTTTGATATTCAATCTTCTTATCTTTTTATTCTTTTTATTCATTTTTTTATATATCAAAATGCCCGAATCCAAGATCCTAAACTGTATAAACGTCTAAGTCTTTTATTACCTTGTAAAAATGAAAGTTTATAAGAGTGAACAAACTCTCAAAGCAATAAACACGTGAACTAAATTTGAAAAATAACTAGTTAACACAGTTGGTCGGTGCTTGCTAGATGGACGGATCAATAACAGTCTCAACTTATCAACTAAACAAACCCCTAGTTCATATAGGTTTGACACGACTCTAAGAGAAATATACTCATTTGGCACTTGTCATAGCCATAATCAAAAATTAATAATGTATAACACCCTTGCTTAATAGCAGCTCAAAATAGGGTAAAAAGGCCATTAACATGGCACAAGTATATAAATCTGTATAAGCCCCAAAAAGATGGTTATAAACCACAAACGTGCTAATTATAATCAAAGCATTAATAAATAATAACCAAAAATAGTTCATGGCATCCATAATAATAAAAATCCAAAACATAATCCCGCAGTTCAAAACGACTGCACCACAATACTGAAAAACAAAAGCAAAGTACTAAATATGCAACCTAACATGGCAATAGACAGAAATAACAAGATAATAGGCCCTAATACCCCCAAACTTAAGGTGAGAAATGCCTTCATTGCTAAACATATAACAATCTATACAAGAGGGCTTCCCTGAAGATCCCTCACTCCGTAGCGGTATCGTCCTCATCAGTTTCAGCGGGCGGTGATGGTGGATGGTATGGTGGGAAGATATGAGACTCTAAGAACTGGTATGGTTTGAACTTAGCATTCTCACCACAATAATCAGTGTATATACTCTACATGGTGTTCACCACCACTGCATCTTTGATAGCTATGTCTCCGCCTCTGCGCCCTTCTTTTGAATGTGCTCTCTCATCGCCTCCGAGACTTGGCATCGTGATTTTGATGCAGCAAGGTAAGGGATGCCATGATGTCTGCCAGTAGTCCCTGTGCAGCTGGGCCTGCGTCTGGAGGCTGCGAGGGCTCGGAGCCTGCTATAGGAGGTGGCACAGTCGGTGGCCAGTATCCTTCGCCTCTAACATGAGAATCTACCCCGTCCCACACATTGTAGCGCGCGATAGTCTGATGGTCAATGACTGTCATCGGTGGCAGGGCTATCTCCTCTGGCCTACACTGAATACCTGATTGCTTGCACAAGCGGGTGATCAATGATGGATGTGGAAGTCCTACAGCGACATTACTCTTGATTGCCTTAAGAATTAACTCGTGAATAAGAACTCCAATATCCATATCCAGACCCGTTGTGACTACCCCAAAATAGGTCCAATTTATCCAACCTATTCTGAGTCGCCAAATACATGGTACAGAAAACAACTACAACTTTATTACTACAATTGTCGTGCAAAATACAACAACACATATACTGTGAGTTTTAATACCAACTGTGACTTATGTCCCAACTATGGACAACACCTCACATTGATACATTACATAAAGGTACAGTCAATAACTGTTTTAAAAATTCAAATCTTTGGGAAGTGCTCAAGAAAACCTTCATACATAAGAGGCCATGAATCTAAGTTATGATAGATATCATATTTCCAGAGAATTATCCTTGGTTGATCCAATAGACTCCAAAGAAATATGAGAAGATTACTATCATGTTCCTTCCAATGGTGAGACTTCTCTTGACATATAACTATCTCCACTGTCTCTAGTTGAACATTATGTTTCAAATAAACTCCAAGATCATATAGGTAGTGCTCGTAGATATACTCAGCAAGTGGATGTGCACAACCCTATCTTATGATAACTCGTAGGTCATTAGACATCTTGTATGATAGTGGCAAAACACCCTTCCAAAGTTGGGTTCACCTTACCCTATTCGGTTCACCAAAATTAAATATCAAATGATGTATACAATACGATACACTTATCTAAAGTTCTTAATAAAATTATTTTCGTACTATTTACAGAGAACCTTAACAGCTATAGACCACCGTTCTACTCCCCTGTTATCCCCGCTTGACCCGGCAACACTCTTATTTCCTGAAGGGAATTGTGAAGCAAAAGGGTGAGCACAACTAGCTCAGTAAAGAATATCATGACTAAAGATAATTAAATTATCAATAGCCTTCATCAGCAATAAATCAGAGATTTAGAACATATGGTAGATGATAAAACTTTTCAACCATAGTTGCAGCGGAACGAGCAATCCATTAGAAGAGTAAAATAGACCATAATGTCTATTATCTTCTCAATGTTAAAAGTCCACCAACAATGCTTCAATTCCTGTAACATCAATTAACAGTTCCTGTCTACAATCATGTGAATAACTCATAACCATAATTGTGGTTCTAAATTCCTCTTCTCATCTAGGACGAAGATAATTTACATCACCTATCTTTACCTGAAACATCAAAGATCATGGTTATACCAAATCACAGTTCCTGTTCATAATCATACTAATAAATTCATCTTTGTACTACGGGCCAAAGATATTCATCAACAGCTCATCTTTGCACTACATGCCAAAGATATTCAGCAACAGGTCATCTTTGCACTAGATGACAAAGATATTCAACAATAGGTCATCTTTGCACTACGGGCCAACGATATTCATCAACAATTCATCTTTGCACTACAAGCCAAAGATATTCAACAACATGTCATATTTGCACTACGGGCCAAAGATATTAATATCTCAAAGAAATATATAATCATTTCCGAATTTATATAAACAATAATTATAACCATGTTGATCAATTCACCTTTGCACTTAAGCTAAAAATATTCAATTGTAAATTCAATGGTCATGATCATACTAGTCAACAATTCATCCTTGCACTACTGGCCAAAGAGAACCCATAGTCACGATCATACCAATAATCTACCCATCTTTACACTCAAGTCAAAGAGAAATTTCTTCACCAGGGTTATAAAAATGTTATATATGATAATAAAAATAATATGATCAAAACATGGATTTAATTTCAAGAGTAAGATTCATAAATCAACGATAATTTGGTCAGAAAAAGAAACCAATTTTATCGTGAATAGTACCCCGTGAATAGTAACTAATGAATAGTAACTCCGACACAAAAAGATAAACTTTCACAATAAAATCCATATCAATATTTATAACACCTTAATCCAAATGTTATAAATCACTTAATAATCTCATAATCTAATATCATTAATATTACCACAATATCTTTATCATTTCTTAAACTTATAAATTATTTATTTTAATTGTTTACACTTTACTAATTAATGCATTTAATCATCCTAAAATGCCAAACTCATAAGATTTCATCACCAATAACCAACAACCTCATCAAAAATCTGCATATACCATATATAGGATTCCCAAGCTATAAAATCCTATTTTCCAATTTTGTTACTTAACATAACATATTTAATTCATTTACTCATAACTAGTCCATTTTTATGAAAAATACCAAATCAGTTCCAAAAATATTTTTTTTCTGGGATTTAGTATAATATAGTCCCATATTGAACATATATTTTTCTCGGAATTTTTAAAATTCATTTACTATTTTTCACATGGCTAAAACTGCCGAATATTTAGCCATTTATCATAAATTGTACGTTTGTCCAAAAATTCAGAAATTTACAGAGTATACTTATGTTATATATATGTACTCCCAATAAAAATTTCACCAATTTTAGAGTTAACCACAAGGAGTTATAAGGGTTTACTTGTAAAATAGTCTTTTCTCATAAAATCCATAACTCCTAATCTATCCATCCAAAAATCACCATTTTTGGACACAATCGAGAAAACTCATCAAAATAACATTTCAATTTTTTCCAGAATTTTTGAAGATCAGAAAAATTACAAAACTAAAGAAACATAATAAACCTTAAAATCTCTTACCTCAAAAGAGTAGTACTTCTGATCGGAATTTAAAGCCGAAGGAACCTTGCACTGAATAGTAACTCTCAAAGTATCTAAATAGTCACAAAATACGCTTGATAATATAGAGAGAGAAAGAGAGAAAACTTATGTTTCTGGTGTGATTTTCAATTCTACCTCAGCACCCTATTTATAGGAAAATGTTAGCAAGCCGAAGCAGACTTGACCTGCTACCTGATGGATTTACCTACTACTATTTCCACCCACCATATTTGAATTATAATTTTAGTACATTTCTTCACCAACCATAGGTGGGGCCCACGCATTCTAGAATTTTCCACCAAAATGATAAATTCCGAAACTTCAATAATTTCTGAACCAGTCACCTCTTAAAATTCATAACAATTCATACATTCATTTTTAACGGTTCAAAATTTGTGTACATATACTCAACTTATATATGTATAACATATTCAAAAATCACAACGATCCGGTCGGATTAAAAATTATAACTCACATAATATATCTCAAAGAACAACGATTTGATTTTTAATACTTTCATTAAGCAAAAATACCGATAAAACACCTCAACATTAATTCCTTCAATTATAACCACATAAAATAAATAAATCTATCATTTATATCCGCATCAAATAAATATTTCCTTATCAATAATTAATTATTCACAAATAATATTACAGAATCACAATAATGACAACAGGCGGTTGGAAAGAGGGGCTTTCAATAAGGATTTCTCCTTACTAGCGCGTAATTAGGTGACCAAACCTCTCCTTGACAGAACTTTCTAGACATTTCCAATAATGCTATCTAATAATATTATGCAAATAATATGAATTATTGATCTGATAATGAGAAATACTGTGCAGTGACAATTATTGAAACAATAATAATATAAAATATCAACGCAGCAATTATTGAATCAATAAAATAGAATATTGAACAGTAATTAGTGTAACAATTATTGAGAAGTTCCTTCTTACGTACGAATCAATAATTCAAAAATATTGTTCAATACCGTGTGCTACTATGCAACCACGCATACATCGTATTTTAACCAATTTGGATATTCCAACAAGATTAATAAAGAATAACTACGTCGTTATTTATAAAAACTCAAACTTGTCATTTTCTTAATCCTACAGTTATTCTGTTATGGGGCCCACAAATGACTACGTCTTCGTACGAATATTCCCCAACAACAAGAATATTCCACGACCAAACGAATATTCCCCGACAAAATTCAGTATTTTATAACCACTTGCGTATTTTGAAAATTTTACATATATCACCCTTAACTTTAAACTTTTATCAATTTAACCATTTACTGAATATTAATTATAAGAAAAATTGAATACTTTTATTTCATAAAATCTGGGATCTTACAATCTCCCCTCCTTATGAAATTTCATCCCCGAAATTTACGTACCTTGTATTTCAAAGAGTTGAGAATACCTTGCTTTCATTTCAGATTTCATCTTCCCTGTCATCGTGATTTCTCCATTGCTCATCTCCTGTATTTAAGATATCATTCTAGAATACAACTTCAAAACAAAGGTTAATTGACATATCACAATTTGTCAACTTAAGTAAGAAAATTCAGCTTAGGTAGGACACACACTAGCGAAGGATATTACTCATCTCTCCCTTCCTAGTTCTAATCCCGGATCTTCGCCAGAGATCATATCCCTAAGCTCTGATACCAAATGTGACGCCCCCAAAATAGGCCCAATTCATCCAACCTATTCTGAGTCGCTAAATACATGGTACAGAAAATAACTACAACTTTATTACTACAATTGTCATGCAAAATACAACAACACATATAGTGTGAATTTTAATACCAACTGTGACTCATGTCCCAACTATGAACAACACCTCACATTGATACATTACATAAAGGTACACTCAATAACTGTTTTAGAAATTAAAATCTTTGGGAAGTGCTCAAGAAAACCTTTGTACATAGGAGGCCATGAATCTATAAGTTATGATAGATATCATATGTCCAGAGAATTATCCTTGGTTGATCCAATAGATCCCAAAGAAAAACGAGAAGATTACTATCATGTTCCTTCCAATGGTGAGTCTTCTCTTGACATATAACTATCTCCACTGTCTCTAGTTGAACATTATGTTTCAAATAAACTCCAAGATCATATAGGTAGTGCTCGTAGATATACTCAGCAAGTGGATGTGCACAACCCTGTCTTATGATAACTCGTAGGTCATTAGACATCTTGTATGATAGTGGAAAAACACCCTTCCAAAGTTGGGTTCACCTTACCCTATTCGGTTCACCAAAATTAAATATCAAATGACATATACAATACGACACACTTATCTAAAGTTCTCAATAAAATTATTTCCATACTATTTAGGGAGAACCTCAACAGTTATAGACCACCGTTCTATTCCCCTGTTATCCCCGCTCGACCCGACAACACTCTTATTACCTAAAAGGAATTGTGAAGCAAAAGGGTGAGCACAACTAGCTAAGTAAAAAATATCATGACTAAAGATAATTAAATTATCAATAACCTTCATCAGTAATAAATCAGAGATTTAGAACATATGGTATATGATAAAACTTTTCAACCATAGTTGCAGCGGAACGAACAATCCATTAGAAGAGACAAATAGACCATAAAGTCTATTATCTTCTCCATGTTAAAAGTCCACCAACAATGCTTTAATTCCTATAACATCAATTAACAGTTCCTGTCCACAATCATGTGAATAACTCATAACCATAATTGTGATTCTAAATTCCACTTCTCATCTAGGACGTAGATAATTTACATCACCTGTCTTTACCTGAAACATCAAAGATCATGGTTATACCAAATCACAGTTCCTGTTTATAATCATACTAATAAATTCATCTTTGCGCTACGGGCCAAAGATATTCATCAACAGCTCATCTTTGCACTACATGCCAAAGATATTCAGAAACATGCCATCTTTGCACTACGGGCCAAAGATATTCATCAACAATTCATCTTTGCACTATAGGCCAAAGATATTCAACAACATGTCATCTTTACACTACGGGCCAAAGATATTAATATCTCAAAGAAATATATAATCATTTCAGAATTTATATAAACAATAATTATAACCATGTTGATCAATTCACCTTTGCACTTAAGCTAAAAATATTCAATTATAAATTCAATGGTCATGATCATACTAGTCAACAATTCATCCTTGCACTACTGGCCAAAGAGAACCCATAGTCACGATCATACCAATAATCTACCCATCTTTACACTCAAGTCAAAGAGAAATTTCTTCACCAGGGTTATAAAAATGTTATATATGACAATAAAAACAATATGATCAAAACATAGATTTAATTTCAAGAGTAAGATTCATAAATCAACGATAATTTGGTCAGAAAAAGAAACCAATTTTATCGTGAATAGTAACTAATGAATAGTAACTCCGACACAAAAAGATAAACTTTCACAATAAAATCCATATCAATATTTATAACACCTTAATCCAAATGTTATAAATCACTTAATAATCTCATAATCTAATATCATTAATATTACCACAATATCTTTATCATTTCTTAAACTTATAAACTATTTATTTTAATTGTTTACACTTTACTAATTAATGCATTTAATCATCTTAAAATGCCAAACTCATAAGATTTCATCACCAATAACCAACAACCTCATTAAAAATCTGCATATACCATATATAGGATTCCCAAGCCATAAAATCCTATTTTCCAATTTTGTTACTTAACATAACATATTTAATTCATTTACTTATAACTAGTCCATTTTCATGAAAAATACCAAATCAGTTCCAAAAATATTTTTTTCTGGGATTTAGAAGAATATAGTCCCATATTGAACATATATTTTTCTTGGAATTTTTAAAATTCATTTACTATTTTTCACATGGTCAAAACTGCTGAATATTTAGACATTTATCATAAATTGTACGTTTGTCCAAAAATTTTGAAATTTACAGAGTATACTTATGTTATATATATGTACTCCCAATAAAAATTTCACCAATTTTGAAGTTAACCACAAAGAGTTATAAGGGTTTACTTTTAAAATACTCTTTTCTCATAAAATCTATAACTCCTAATCTATCCATCCAAAAATCGCCATTTTTGGACAAAATCGAGAAAACTCATCAAAATATCATTTTAATTTTTTCCAAAAATTTTGAATATCAGAAAAATTATGAAACTGAAGAAACATAATAACCCTTAAAATCCCGTACCTCAAAAGAGAACAAAGATTCCGGATTAGGAATGTTAAGTCGAAAGAACCTTCAGACCTTTGAATAGCAACTCTCAAAGTATCTAAATACTCACAAAATACGCTTGATAATATAGAGAGAGAAAGAGAGAAATCTTATGTTTCTGGTGTAATTTTCAATTATAACTCAGCACTCTATTTATAGGAAAATGTTACGCACCTTGAAGACGGACCTAATTAAACACGATGGCTTTACCTGCTACTATTTCCACCCACCATATTTGAATTAGAATTTTAGCACATTTCTTCACCAACCATAGGTGGGGCCCACACATTCAAGAATTTTCCACCAAAATGATAAATTTTGAAACATCAACAATTTCTGAACCAGTCACCTCTTAAAATTCATAACAATTCATACGTTCATTTTTAAAGGTTCAAAATTTGTGGACATATACTCAACTTATATATTTATAACATATTCAAAAATCACACCGATCCAACGGTCGAATTAAAAATTATAACTCACGCAATAAATCGTAAGAACACTGATTTGATTTTTAAAACATCCATTCCGACAAATATATTGATAAAACACCTCAACATTAATTCCTTCAATTATAACCACATAAAATAAATAAATCCATCATTTATATCCGTATCAAATAAATATTTCCTTATCAATAATTAATTATTCACAAATAATATTACAGAATCACAATAATGACAACAAGGCAGTTCCCAGGAAAGAGGGGGCTTTCCAATAAGGATTTCTCCTTACTAGCGTGCAATTAGGTGACCAAACCTCTCCTTGATAGAACTTTCTAAACATTTCCAATAATGCTATCTAATAATATTATTCAAATAATATGAATTATTGATCTGAGAATGGGAAATATTGTGCAGTGACAATTATTGAAACAACAATAATATAAAATATCAACGCAGCAATTATTGAATCAATAAAATAGAATATTGAACAGTAATTACTATAACAATTATTGAGTAGTTCCTTCTTACGTAAGAATCAATAATTCAAAAATATTGTGCAATACCGTGTGCTACTATGCAACCACGCGTATTATTGTATTTTAACCACCGAGTATTCCAACAGTGTTAACGGTAATAACTACGTAGTTATTTATAAAAACACAAACTTGTCATTTTCTTCATCCAACAGTTATTATGTTATGGGGCCCACAAATGACTGCGCCGTCGTACGAATATTCCCCGACAACAAGAATATTCCACGACCAAACGAATATTCCCCGACAGAAATGAGTATTTTATAACTACTTGCGTATTTTGAAAATTTTATATATATCACCCTTAACTTTAAACTTTTATCAATTTAACCATTTACTGAATAATAATTATAAGAAAAATTGAATACTTTTATTTCATAAAATCCGGGGTCTTAGACCCGTGATAATGGCGAATAAACAGAATCGCCCTATCTTTAGTCACGTCGCTCAAGTGATGAGTTGGGATCATGTTGGCACAAATGAAGCTGAACCACGCCTTCCCATAACGACTGAGTGCTGAAGATGGGAAACTGGTCTTTTCACTCGTGTAGTCATTCGTCTTCCATGTAGTCTCGGGCTTGTAGAGCCGCCTAATAATATCTTAGAGGTCAAACATGCGAAGTCCCTACTCCATATAATCCTTTCCCTCATAATTGGGTGCCGCGAACAATGCATTGATGGCCTGACTACCAAACGCCACTGACTTCCCCCTAACTTGGACAATAGCAGGACCATCAGAATTGGCATTTCCATAAATCTCCCGAACCATAGATACAATAGCTGACCCGGGTGGTTTTGTTAAATACATCCAGTTGCGTTCAAATATCATGGTTGTTAGCTCACCATCATTTTTGTCCGGCCTGAACCCCCGCTCAGGAATCAAATTTCGTGCAGAAAATGAGCTTTTGTACCTTTTCCAAGCCTCCTCATTGATGAACTTGGTGTTGTCCTAAGCCGTTGATGGTGATATGGACGATGATCCTCCCATACTAAGGCATTGCCTTTTTTGTGCCTTGTCAGAATTTCAGTTGGTTTGGTTCACACTCAATCCCTAAGTAGTGCCACTCTTTGTAGGAATGACCCTTGACGCAATGCACAACAAATCCCAAATGAAATCCCAGTGATTCTAAGCCAAAAAAGTACAACTTTTCTCTTAGGAAAATTATCGAACACCCTGTGTGCATTCTGAAAACCCAACTAGACAAACCTTGCTTGAAAGAGCTCTAACCAGATTTCCAGCAGTGGAAATCACACCAATACACAATAAAAAATGCACAAATCCAAATAATTAACCCACAATAGTTTTTGATTGACTGAAATCAAAAATTACCTTGAGGGAGAAAAACCCTAGGTTAGAAACATGTGGCAGTCAACCTTTGTGTGTTATAATTGATTGGTTCCCCTCTCGTGCTGATTAAAACTATAGTGAAATGGAGGGGGCATAAAACGTGTGGGGCTATAGGGTGGGCTGGCAATCGACTGTCGAGCAGGGCTGATAAGGAGGCATTATGTGCAAAAGATGGGAAACAAATGACTGCTGAGGCCGAGTGCTGCCTAATCAAGGCAACTAAAATTCGCCTGGGGCGCTGCGACGCGGGCAATCCTTCTTTGCTTGGCATTGCGGTGCTAGTTAGCGATGGAGGTGGAGCTCATTTGGTGGTGCCATGCGTGGCCATAGCGCTGCCTTTGTTCCTTGCCTTCTGCGGCTGAGAGTGAAATTCTAGATTTTGAGCATAGCGCTGCGGTGCGAGTTGTGGTATATATGCTAGCACTGCGACGCCAACTTTTTATCTTAGTTTTTCGTGCACAAACTAAGCCATGACTTAGCCACCATATTGACAACTATAAATACCTATACTAATCCACATGATAACTATCTTAACTGCAATACTATATATACCATAGCAACACCAAAGAAAGACATACTGCATGCATTCTATGGCCTTGTAAACATGCATATTAGGGTATAATTAAACAGGTAGCAATGTTAACAAATTCAAGTGAAAAGACTAAATATAAATTAGACATAAGTAAGAAAAACAGATAGAATTTGATACTGAGATGGGGGTGCCTCCCCACCAAGCGCTTGTTTTAAAGTCGTCGGCTTGACTGTACCGATGCCGCTCAATCCGACTCATAAGAGAAAATGACCATTTCATGCCGCCTATTCATCAATTCCTCTAACTTTTTCGCCAACATGGATGATTGGCCATTCTTATTTCCTTCACCCATCGGCACAAAGAATCTTTCGCCACTGGAATTATCCACTAATTCGCCTTTTTCATAAAATTGAAAGCGTTCTTCATGCTCTAGTGGGCCCTCCAAGGTTTCCATAGTCAGGAGTGTGCTTTCTGGTTGTTGATCAGTCTTGACTATACAACCACTGTTTATCCTTTTGTCTCCAACTTCAGACTCAGCCGGGTTGATTGTTTGCACCATGACGTCTCCCTCAACAACTGTGCGAGATTCATCGCCTTTTTCTTGAGTATTCACCATGCATTGCTCTACTTTTTCATCATTGAGATCAATTATGACCGGTAGATTGCCTTGTGGTGGGTTTGTGATGGCATTGATGAGTTGCCCCAATTGATTTTCAAGGCTTTTCAATGCGGCTTCTTGGCTTGCCATCTGAACCTCATTTTTCTCAATAAAGTTGGTGACAAGCTCTCCAAGCATGTTCTCTTCTTCTTGTGTTGAGTACTCAGACAAGCTCTCATTGGTTCGAGACGACACCTTGTAGACACTCAAAATTTTCTGTACTCCTATTCCTAACATTACAGGAGGGTAGATTTGTCTTTTAGAGATAACCCTGAAAGATAACATACATCCATGTCGGATACTACCTGAAGTTCAGCTCCAACCCGGAACACAAACCGGGAACATCATCTCAAATCCGGAACACATACCGGGAGTGTCATTTCAATCTCGGAGATAACCCAGATATGCACGAGATCAAAAGACCAAGAACAACTTTGGAGAGGACGATCGTGTCTCGGCGATAACACCGCGATGTTCGGTTCGATCCTAGAGACAACATCGAGTAATAACCCCATCCTTGGTGATAACCCCAAGGGATGCTATTGCAGTTTCGGCGATAACCCCGGATATGCTTGTTGCAAACACATGCAATCAGCTTCAATCCAGATGACGGTGAGGCATACAAACAAGCAGTCCAATCTCAGATGTAACCCTGAGCAACATCTGCTTTCCGCTTAAACCGGCGATAACCCCGATGAGGAGCCAACACGTCATCTTACTGTCTCAACAAGATGATATCACAGCATACCAACAAGTGGTCCAATCTCAGCTGTAACCCTGAGCAACGTCTACTTTCAACTCAAACCGGCGATAACCCCAGCAAGGAGTCATACATCATCTTGTTCCTTCGATAAATGGAACGTCGTCTCAACACTTCATACATACATATATACAACAATGTCCCACAAGAGCCGAGGATTGACAATCCTGAGTGACTATTACGTTGGCAGTATTTTGGATAGAATTTGAAGCTTGAACACCATGGGCATAGACCCCTCTTCCTGACTTCGTACAACCTCTAATCCATGTCATTACATAACTCTCGACACAAGAAATCCAAAGAAGTACAGTACATGTCGTTCATGGAAAATGTATTTTGATGGAGTTGTTAACTCAGAAGGCTCTGGAGCCGGAGCAGTTTTAATATCCTTTACGGGGGAGCAGTATCCCATCGTCGTTAAATTGCAGTTTGTCAATACCAACAACGTAGCTGAGTATGAAGGCTGTATCATGGGACTCAAACTTGCCCATTCAATGGGTATCAGGCGGTTAACTGTCTTTGGGGATTCCGAATTGGTAATCAAGCAGTCCACAAGAATCTATCAAACCAAAGAATTACGTTTATTGCCTTACCATCGGCAAGTTCTACAGATGGCTTTGGAGTTCGAAGAAATCTCCTTTCTACACATTCCTCGTAATAGGAATGACTTTACAGATGCATTAGCAACGTTGGCCTCCTTGGTTTACATACCTGACAAGGAAAACATGCCAAGCATCACGATTGCTATGCAGAAAGCCCCAGTCTATGGGAATTACATTGGAGAAGTATCGAATGAGTTGCCTCCCATCCACAACCCTTGGTATCAACATATCAAGGAGTACCTACGAGATGGATCTACACCCGCTGAGGCGAGCCTAACTGAGAAGAGGCGGATTCATCGACTTCTTTATGAAATTCTACTCGAAAGAGAGATGCACTCTACACAAAGAGATGCAGGATTAGGTCTCCTCGGATGTCCGGACAAAGACCAAGCTCAAATGACTCATGGATGAGATCCATGGTGGAGTATCGCGGCCCTCACATGAGCGAACCCCTACTTGTCAAGAAAATTCTCAGAACGGGACATTATTGGCTTACACTTAAAGCTGACTGTGATGATCACGTCAAGAGGTGCTATCAATGTTAGATCCATAGGAATGATATCCATGCCCCTCCAAGGGAACTCCATAATATGAGTTCGCCATGGCCCTTTTAAATGTGGGGAATTGACGTGATCGGCCCCATTGAGCCCAAAGCCAGTAATGGACATCGATTCATATTCACCATGATCGACTACTTCACCAAATGGGTTGAAGCAGCTTCCTTCCCCAGGGTTACTAAAGAAGTCATCATTGCTTTCATCAGAAACAATGTTGTTTGTCGATATGGACAACCAGAGGTCATTGTGTCAGACAATGCTAAAAATCTCAACAACAACTGATGGAGGAATTATGCAGAAAATTCCACATCAAATGTGACACCTCCAAAATAGGTATACATCACCCATTTTGAGTCATCAATAACATGGTACAGAAATAACTACAACTTTATTAATACAACAGAAAAACTGTGAGTTTAAATACAAATATTGTCATCTAGATAATATTCACACCCAAATAAGTCCTCATTACAATTATTGGTACATTATTTTGCAAAAATGGTGAGGACTACTAAACAACTTTCTAGAACCTTCATTCCATACCCCGACTAGTACTCGCTACATTCTCGCCTCTTGAGAAGAAAAATGGAACAAAAAGGAAAAGGGTGAGCTCAATTAGCCCAGTAAAGAATATTATGACTAAGATAATATAGAACAAATTATCGCTAGTCTTCAACAGGGAAAAAAATTTCTGATAAAATACAATAGACAACAAGTTTCAGATCAATATTCGTAGTGAAAATAATAATTCATAGAAGAGTTACGTAGAGAATGAAATCTACTTTTTTCTATGAATTTAAAAGTCCATCATCATTATTTTATTCCTGTAACATCAATCAATATTCATCTTGAATCAAATATTCATCTTTGCACTCTGAGGCCAAAGATATTCATCGATTAGTCATGTTCATCTCACCACTGTACATCTTTGCACTCTCGGGCCAAAGATATTCATCAAAATTCATTCATCTTTGCACTACGGGCCAAAGATATTCGAGAATACCATCATTTAGGTGAGGATTATGAAAATATTTTAAAGAAAAGCGAATCCGATTGAAACAAAAGAACAAATATTAAGGATTCGTACTTTTAAACAATCCGAGTTCAAATATACTTCATAAATAATCATAGTGAAGTAAAATTCAAGAATGATCAAAACATGGATACAATCAAAGCTAGTATCCATAATCGATATTTTGGACAAAAAAACGAAAATTTAATTTTTCTGTGAATAGTGCCGTATTCGTGAATAGTACCGTATACGTGAATAGTGTCGTATACGTGAATAGTAACCCCGACACTAAAAGACAAGAATTTCAAAAGAAAAATACTATCAATATTCCGGCATAATGATATTAGAAGAAATAATATCATTTTTAAAAAAATAATATCTCTTGCCTTGAAAAGACTGTACTTCTAGCTCGAATACCAGATATAGTGCTGAAGGGAACTTGCACTGTATAGCAACACTCAAAGTATCAAAATACTCACAAGAATACGCTCGACAATAAAGAGAGAGAAAGAGAGAGAAAACTTCAGTTTCTGGTGTGATTTTCAATTTTAACCAAAGCACCCTATTTATAGGAAAATGCTTAGAACACCAAAGCAGAAAATTTAATAAAATAATAATATAATTAACAAAATTCAAGCCCACCTTTGAAATCTGATTTCAGCTCATTTACAAAAAACGTTTTTCTTTAAAAAAATAATTAAAACTTCCAAAAATTAATTATTTCGGAACTTCGGAACTTCAATAATTCATAATAAATAGCCCTTTTATCAGAAAAATTCAAACCACATGTCTTTTCCATAGGAAATTTCATTCTCTACAACTTTACAGAAGAAAGTTTTTCCAAATTCCAAACAGAAATTGACCGAAATTCACAAACGGGCGATTTTACGGGCTATAATCCAATTTCGATCACAAAGTGGGGCCCATAAACATGTTTAACATATTTTAAACATTTTTTATAACAAAAAATACTCTTCCTCCTCATTTATTCATATATCCCATATTCATTGTAAAAATATCATCATTATTATATTATTAAAATATAATAATATATTTAAATGAATTATTTTATCGAAAAAGATAAAATATCAATTTTCAACAATTGTCACATTAAAAATTTTCTCCATCTATATCCACATAAAATGAATATTTTCCTTATCATATAAATCAATAATTAATTACTCACAAATAATATTACAGAATCACAATACTGACAACCAGGCAGTTTTCAGGAAAGAGGGGGTTTTCCAATAAGGATTTCTCCTTACTGGCGCGCAATTAGGTGACCAAACCTCTCCTTAGACAAAACTTTCTAGACATTGCCAATAATGTTATCTAATAATATTATTCAAATAATATAAATTATTGATCTGATAATGAAAATACTATGTAGTGACAATTATTGAAACAACAATAATATAAAATATCAATGTAGCAATTATTGAATCAATAAAATAAAATAGTGAACAGTAATTACTATAACAATTATTGAGTAATGCCTTCCTACGTAAGAATCAATAATTGATGCAATAATACTGGTGCTTCTCGTGTTTTAACCACCGTGTATTTTAACAAAGATTAAGCAGTGAATAACTACGCCATTATTTATAAACGACTTATATTTGTCGTTTTCTTCATCCAATCGCTTTCCGTTATGGGGCCCACACAAGGCTGCGCCGTCGTACGAATATTCCCCGACAGTAAGAATATTCCACGACTAAACGAATATTCTCTGATAATATAAATATTTTATAACCACTTGCATATTTAAAATATTTGCGCATTTTACCCATAACTAACCACATTAATCAAATCAACCCTTATTATTTCAAAATAATAAATAGAGGAAATTAAATTTTATTTATAGTAAGTTGGGGTCTTACATCAAACATCTCAACTCTGTCATCTACCGTCCGAAGATGAATGGTCCTATTGAAGCGGCTAATAAAAACATCAAGAAAATCATGCAGAAAATGTCCGCCAATCACAAAGGATGGCCTGACCTCTTGCCCCTAACTTTATTAGCCTACAGAACTTCAATGCGTGCTTCCACTGGGGAAACCCCCTACTCGTTAGTCTATGGGATGGAAGCAGTGCTCCCCATAGAAGTGGAAATGGAATCCGTCAGAGTATTGATGGATGCTCAGTTGGATGAAGACCAATGGGTACAAGACAGGTATCACCAATTGTCTCTAATAGATGAAAGACGAACTGCGACTATCTTCCATGGTCAGTTATATCAGCAGAGGATTGCACGATCCTACAACAGAAAAGTCCGACTACGACAATTCAAACAACATGACTTGGTTTTGAAGAAGATCATTGACAACCAAGATCAATCTAAGGGAAAATTAGCCCCTAACTGGGAAGGCCAATTTATTGTCAAAGAAGTATTGACAGGAGGTGCTCTCAGGTTGCAGGAAATGGATGGCGATGAATTTCCGCAGCTTATCAACTCGAACACCGTGAAACGGTACTATGTCTGCAGTAACCATCGAACAAACATCCTGGCTTTGATCATCCAATCAACAGTCATTCCGATTTTGAACCCTCTCACCTTTTTACAAACTCTTCTGCCCCTCAGGGAAACACACACTTCAAGCCAGCAGCCTGGTTTTATTCCATTTCAAACTTTTCACACCTGCTTCTCCTGAAGATGAGATTAAACTTTTCACCCCTGCTTCTCCTGAAGACGAGATTAAACTTTTCACCCCTGTTTCTCCTGAAGATGAGATTAAACTTTTCACACCTGCTTCTCCTGAAGATGAGATTAAACTTTTCACCCCTGCAGTTTATCCTCAAGATAGGATTAAACTTTCTCTACATTTGCAGTTTATCCCCTCTATGGGATTAAACTTTCTTCTCCCTGCAGTATAGCCTGCGCATGGGATTTATGCTTCTCTTCAGCTGCGATTCGTCCTGAGGGGAAAACTACGTCGACTTGATCTCCCTAATACCTGGGGGTACGTAGGCAACCATATTCTATATGGCCCGATCGCAATAAAGAAAAAAATAACAAAAACATTTCTACCCTTTCTTCACAAAAACAACAAAAACAACTTCTACACCCATCTGTGTAAGACCCCAAATTATTAATAAATGAAATTTATTTTCCTCTATTTATTATTTTGAAATAGTAAGGGTTGATTTGATTAATGTGGATAGTTATGGGTAAAATACGCAAATATTTTGAATAAACAAGTGGTTATAAAACATTCATTATTGTCGGGGAATATTCGTTTGGTTGTGGAATATTCGTACTGTCGGGGAATATTCGTACGACGGCGCAGTCTTTTGTGGGCCCCATAACGGAAAGCGATTGGAGGAAGAAAACGACAAGAATAAGTTGTTTATAAATAACGGCATAGTTGTTACCAAGATTATCATTGTTGGAATACCCGTTGGTTAAAACACACTAATCGCGGCGTTGTTGAGCAAGAGCATTTACGGTATTGCACCAATTATTGATTCTTACGTAAGAAGGCACTACTCAATAATTATTACAAGAATTCTTATTCAAAGATTTTATTTTATTGATTCAATAATTCTTTGCATTGATATTTTATATTACCGTTGTTTCAATAATTGTCATTACACGGTATTTTCTATTATCGAGAGCAATAATTCATATTATCCTGAATAATATTATTGGTTAATGATGATTGGCAATGTCTAGAAAGTTACATCTAAGGAGAGGTTTGGTCACCTAATTGCGGCAAGAAGTGAGAGATCCTTATTGAAAGCCCCCTCTTCTGAACTACCGGCACAGTTGCGATCTTGTGATTCTGTAATATTATTTGTGAATAATTAATTATTGATTTATATGATAAGGAAAATATTAATTTTATGTGGATATAGATGGAGGAAATTTTAATATGACAATTGTTAAAAATTAATATTTTATCTTTTTACGATAAAATAATTCATTTAAATATATTATTTTAATAATATATTAATGGTGATATTTTATAATGAATGTGGGATATATGAGTATATGAGGAGGAAGAGTATTTTGTGGCATTAAATGTTTTAACACATATTTTTGTGTGTTGGTGGACACAATTATTGATAGAAATTTGATTATAGCTTTGTAAAATCGTCTGCTTCGGATTTTGGTCAATTTTACATTTAGAATTTGGAAAAATTTCTTCTCGCAAAGTTGTAGAGAATTGAATTTCCTATAAAAATCAGCAGATTCAATTTTTTCCGACAAAAGAGCTATTTATTATGAATTATTGAAGTTCAAACTCAAAATAATTAATTTTTGGAAGTTTTAATTATTTTATTATGAAAAACGTTTTTGTCATTAAAGGTGGGGCTTGCATGTGATGAAAATGCTGAATTTCAGATCTTAAAAAGTGTGTGTAAGAAAATTTAATATATATATTAATATTTTATTAAATTTTCTGCTTCGATGTTCTAAGCAATTTCCTATAAATAGGGAGTTTAGGTTAGAATTGAAAATCACACCCAGAAACTGAAGTTTTCTCTCTCTATATTATCGAGCGTATTCTTGTAAGTATTTTGAGTATACTTTGAGTATTGCTATACGGTGCAAGTTCAAGTCATAGCCTATATCCGGTGTTTCAACTAGAAGTACTGTCTTTCGAGATAAGGGATGTTATTTTATTCGAAAATGATATTATTTCTTCAATATCATTATGCCAAAATATTGGTTGAAAATTTTTATCAAATTTAGAACTTTTTCATGTCGGGGTTACTATTCATGAGTTACTATTCACGAGTTACTATTCATGAATTACTATTCACGAGTTACTATTCACGAGTACTATTCACGAAGCGTGAAGATTTTTTTTTTGTGAAATTTCTATCTTTTGGTGTTGGAGTTACTATTCACGTATACGGCACTATTCACGTATACGACACTATTCACGAATACGGCACTATTCACCGAAAAATGAAATTTCTTCTTTTTGTCCAAAATATCTACTATGGATACTAGCTTTGATTGTATCCATGTTTTGATCATTCTTGAATTTTACTCCACTCTGATTACTTATGAAGTATTTTTGAACTTGGATTGTTTAAAATACTTAATCCTTAATATTTGTTCTTTTGTTTCTTTGGATTCGTTTCCTTTAAAATATTTTTCATCATCCTCGGTCCTAAATGATGATATTCTTGAATATCTTTGGCCCTGTAGTGCAAAAGATGAATGATTTCTTGATGAATATCTTTGGCCCGTAGTGCAAAGATGAAGCAGTGTTGAGATGAATATGACCGATCGATTAATATCTTTGGCCCGTAGTGCAAAGATGAACAGGTGTTTAGATGAACATGATCAACTGATGAATATCTTTGGCCTGTAGTGCAAAGATGAATATTTGATTCCAGATATATATTGATTGATGTTATAAGGATAAAATATCGACGTTGAACTTTTAAATTCATATATAGAAGATAGTAGTTTGCATTCTCTACTTAACTCTTCTAATGAATTGTTGTTTTCGCTGCAGTTGTTGATTTAAAACTGGTTGTCTATTGTATTCTATTAGATTTTTCCCTGTTGAAGACTAACGATAATTTGTTGTATATTATCTTAGTCATAATATTCTTTACTGGGCTAGTTGAGCTCACCCTTTTCCTTTTTGTTCCATTTTTCTTCTCAGGAGGCGAGAATGTAGCGAGTACTAGTCGGGGTATGGAATGAAGGTTATAGAGAGAGTTGTTTAGTAGTCCTCACCATTTTTATAAAATAATGTATCAATAATTGTGATGAGGATTTATTTGGGTATGTATATTGTCTAGAAGACAATAATTGTATTTAAACTCACAGTATATATGTTGTCGTATTTTGCACGACAAATGTATTAATAAAGTTGTAGTTATTTCTCTACCATGTATTTGGCGACTCAGAATGGGTTGGATGGAATGGACCTATTTTGGGGGCGTCACAATCTGCCTTCTGTATTCAGCGTTGAAGCTCTTACACCAGGTTCGAACTACGCTGACTTGATCTCCTCTTCAACAGGAGTACGTAGGCAGCCATTCATGGTGCAGTCTAACCCCTACTAAAACAAACATACTTCTCACATGGTACTGGGATCAACCTTCAAATTGCCCCACTTCATCGGTTTCAGATCAAAGGGATAGAATTATCCAACCTCTTCTCACAAATAAAAGATTCGGTGACCATCTAAGCTGCGATCGTGCCTCAAAGAGAAATACCAACCCATAAGAGATGAAATTAACTAGGCTTCTCATAAATAGAAGTACTGGTGACCATCTGTGGTGCGGTCAATCTCAGAGAGGAAGAGACTACCCTGCTCTCCATTTTTCCATACAGATACCAGTCCCAAGACACCAAAGATGGTACGGATTTTCAGTAATCAATGATCCGTTCTAAGAGACCTTGCGACGTCTCAATGTCCATCTATCAAGGATAAGTTTAGAATGCATCAAGATCAAAGGCCCTGGAGAAACAGGCAAACATCAAGCAAGTATCAAGGCATAACTAAAAGGGAAGTGAATCAAAATATATTTCCCTGCCATACATAATAATGTTTGATATATACATATGTGTTGTACATGACAAAATGGCTAAGCTAGTCTGTGCAGGAAAATACAAAGCTATCTACAGATCTGTATACATGCGAACTATCAGAACTAACATAGCATCCCTCTCTGAAGACGGAGGAAGCACCGCAAGCTCCTGCCCAAGGGTATCTACCCTAGCTAGAAGATCAGAGGCTAACTGCATGGTGGCATAATGCTCATCAATGTAAGCACTCATGTCGGCCAGACTGACCATCATTTGGGATCTCACTAAAGTGTTGTCTGCAATGGCCACATCCCTAGCAGATAAGGCGGCATCCCGCTCAACTATCAATCCATCCCTGGCTGATCTAGCCTCATCCCTCTCTAACAGAGCGGTATCTCTCTCACCAAGAGCTGTCGACATCATGGCCCTAGCCTGATCTCTGTCATAGTTTATCAGATGTAAGCTCTGCTCCAAATGTTGTGTCGAATACTGAGTAACGGTGGCACTCGAGGTGGGAGAATCTATCACAAATACTGGCAGCCCAGTAGTCAAGTCATCGGTGGGAATGATAGCCTCTTCTATAGGCCTCATCGTCAGAATCAGTCTCCTGCACTGTGGATACTACCGCAACCAATGCAGTATCTATCTCCATCCATGCGGAATACTTTGCGTAACAACTGGATGATCGATGAGAAAACTCAAACCGACTCTCTCTCGATCTAGCGGGCATATAACCCGGATCGCCCTCCACGACAAACGGTGTGATGAGAAGCGTTGACTCACTGCCCCCTCATACAGATGAAAATCCTAGAACTGGCCAAACTGACACATCACAGCCAGTGGGTAGTAAGTAATCATGCCCCTCAAACCAACCAGAGGGAGATAATCCATGCCCAGAGCATGAGTAATGAAGTCGTAGGGTGAGCTAAGCTAAGCCACGAACACGGCAATATATCAAATGGATCTCAATCTCGCCAAGAAAAGCGGACCAAGATACAAAGATATGTACACCCCGCGCATTTGAAAAGGAGTACGACATGGCTATCTCATGGGTGAAACAAAATCCATGATGTCTAAATGTGCCAATCGGTCTCAAGTGTGACATGAACCACACATATAGCATGATCGAGCTACCTGTGAACACTCCTGTTGGTGTAGCAGTATGTAGTCGACCTCAAGGTCTCTGCGATAATCATCGGTACAATGGCACGACCATCCCTGAGAGCTCTCACTGCCATAATGACGTCGATATCCATATCATCCATGTACCGCGACATGTATACGTATGACAATACGCATAGAAGTAGTACATCTACTCTGGCTGAATGCCAATGATCCTCCGATGTGGTGAAATCCCCATAATGATGTGCATAGCTGTCCTCAAAGCCAAACCTGTCAAACAGGAAACGCTGGGATATAACATGGCCGGATGTAATCTCATCCTGCACTACTCTGCGCCTCAATCCTGTGAGAGTCATGAACTGTCTACTCATGTCTCCCCTCGTCATGTGCACGCAAGGTCTATCCAAAGGCAGCATCATCAATCGTGCATACTCCTCCAAAGTAGGAGTCAACTCACGGGTCCCAAAGCGAAATAAATGTTTGTCCGGTACCCAGTGCTCTAGCATGCCCTCTACAAATCCTGGAGGAACCTGAAACATCAGGAAGGTCATAGTATGCTGCAGCAAATCATCTACGATCACCATGTCTGATGGTGATATACTATCATACCATGATCGCATACCAGCGACCACCGCAAATGGTGGGGTATGATCAATACGGCTAACTGTTGAAGAAGACATCTGTATGGGCTATGTCATAAGACCATCCAGGGGTCAATGCTGAATATCTCTGGACATACATATATATGCATAACAATAAC
The DNA here is from genome assembly GCA_020205605.1 of Panax ginseng. Classification (NCBI taxonomy): domain Eukaryota; kingdom Viridiplantae; phylum Streptophyta; class Magnoliopsida; order Apiales; family Araliaceae; genus Panax; species Panax ginseng. The sequence continues at coordinate 129,625,250 of CM035139.1, read as the reverse complement.
ATGCATGATATAATAGATGACAATATGATATAGGGAATGGAAAACTGTGTATACATTCCTAAGTATATCATCATCTAATACATCTCTGTACAGCTAAAATACAGGGAATTGGGGCGAAGCTACCCAACATCTAATAGAGGACTATCAAAAGATATAGCGAGAATGGGGCGGAGCTACCCAGCAGCTAACAGAGGACTATCAAAAGAAATACATCAGAAAAAGTCAATGGTGTCGATGTCCACATCATCAATGCTGTCCACCTAATGTAACTCCTCCTGAGTCATTGGATCTCTATCTACAGGGATGTCTGGCCTATACAAAGAAGGATCTGTGCCGGAAAAACCATATGGGTCATCCGAGGGACCAACGCTAGAGCTGGAAGGATCAAAAGTATCTACCTCTGCAGGATCTTTGCTCAAATGCCGAATGAAAAGATGTGATCGGTCCAACTGTCGCGTCAATCTGTGTCACATGAGTAGGATGTCTAACATAGGCTAGCCAATCTATCATCATCACGGATCCTAAAACCATATCCCCCATAAACAGTGTGGCGCGGGTCTGAGCTCCAATCGTACGAGGGATCTACCAATGCTGGAACATCTCCTGAGAACAGGGGTCCTCTGACAATGTAAAGCCGTCAATCCCCATCAATGGGATGTCAATGATGGGGGACTGCAAAACAGGCCAATAACGCATGGCAGGAGGCAAAATCGACATACAAATCTCTCCTGTAGTGCTCCTGATAGCACCCTCTCCTTAATAGAGCTCTCATTCTTCATCTGTGAAGAGAGGAATCCTACGGGTAGAAATGATGTACTCTACTCCAGTCGGGTGCCCATCCTCAAAGCCAACTCCCAAATGCTCTCCAGAGTAGGGAATCCATGTGATGATATCGGCTGTCAACAACTCCAGCTGTAGGCGACAATGAGTGAAACCCTCAGCAACAGGGACCTCCGCCGATATGGAATGATGCCATCTTCGTCCTCGTGGATAGGTATCTAAACCTAACATGCTCACAGGACGCAAACAAGGAAGCCTCTCACAGGCCCAAAACTTCCAACACAAAGGCAAACATCTGCTATTAGTCAATACTTTTAACCTACACATGGGAAATGACAAGAGAAACACTCACTAGCAGAAATGGGTAGAATCCTAACCACACCTCGATCAAGCCCTGCGATCGCATGCGCATTCCCCTGAAGAAATAGGCAAAGGTGTAGGAACCCCAATCATACTCTCCTATACGGTCCATGTGTCGAGTGGCGCTAATCAAAGCGAAGGACACTGTAGAAAAGTTATCTGCTATGAAGTAGCCCCTATTGATCATCAGGAACAATTGCCGAAGAATGCGATCCTTGACTCTCACATCATCAGGTATGGGCTCACTCAACAGCCCGCTCATAGCATCTATGCTCAAAGGACCTATATAAACAGTCCCGCCCTTGAGCGCTTCCGCCAGAACTCCCAACAAGGATCTGACGATAGTAGGGGTGATATCCGCCGTGCAAGGCACCGACTCCTCTCCAAACTCCATACCTGTGATAAACTGCCAATCCATCGGCGTCATTATCACCTCGCAATCCAGCAAATGGAGTGACTGAGTCTGGTGGAACCACTGCTCAGACAATGCCCTGAGGTAACCCCAGGGACAGCGACGGGGTAGAATGGAGAAGAATCTCTCAAATCCCCAACCATGGACGATCGCTCTATAGTCATCATACAAGGCCTGATATATAGAGTGGATGCTAAACCAGTTCCCTCGAGGCTGTGTGAAGCCGGGAACCTACATCAAATGCAGATCAACATCAGACTCCTTGACTCTTCATCAATAGGAAATAAGGAAGATTAAAGATCTAACTTCATAACTCGTTTGCGTACAGGTATACTGAAGGATGCCTACTCAAGTCACCTAGAAGATCTGGGTTTGCCACTTGAATACCTAGCAATTCCCTCACGGGAACACGCATGCAGGAGAGCGGGAACCTCGAGCGGTACATCCTCCTCCTCGTCCTCGACATTCAGCACCTCAACCCGAATAGGACGTATCACCGCCTCCGCCAAACGATTTAGGTCCTCACGTAATCTGCTACCGAGGATATTCAAAAGCCCTCTTTCGTACACCAGAAATGGTCCTACGGGAACTGCTCCGCTGATCTGGATCCATAATATCAAGATAACAAGTCTCCAAATCAACTTAGAAAGGGTGTGGTAATTTCGTACCTGGAGTCTTTTTCCAAATGCATTCTATGATTACATGGATACATCTACAGTAGAGTTAAAAATGCATAACTACTTAATGCCTACATTTTGGGAAAATTTTTCCATAGCCCCATTGTAAATGGGACTATCCACATGCACATAGGCATGACTAGGTGGCCATTCAGTAGCACACCTGTACACAGTCATATACATCCTGTATGCATTCATCACATCATAGTAAAAATTCATAAGTGTAATCTAATTGCCAAGATTATTTTACTATTCTACCTTTACTCATTTGTCCTCAGATAGGATAAGAAATGACAGTAAAAGGTACCAATTTGACTGCTTCAAAAGTCAAATTTTTTCACATCATTGTGTTTAGCATAGTTTAATTCTAACATTTACAATGTTGAATATTTTTTATCAAGTCATATCAGCATGCTTATTCACTACTATGTGTTTAAATGCATTTCATGCGATAAGTCATTTTCCAACGGACAGAAATTGGAAAAAAATACATTGATGTGTTACGTGATGTTGAAGAACGCTTATGCGACGACAATGTAATATGCGAAAGTTGCCCGAACTCAGCAGATCTGAAGAAGAGCTCTCGGATTGTCTCCGCTGTGTAACTTGATAATGACTTATGAAAGCGACCCGCCACCTATACATAGGCACGGCTAGCCGCAGGTTAACATGCGGCTCCTACAGGTACACCTGCAGTACTCCTCCATGGGTCCCACACCTCCGGCTCGCTCCAGTTAGAGTTGCAAAGGAGGTTTCACAAGTTGAAGAGGCCAAATCAGGAATAAAAATGCTATGCGATGGAGCAGAACAACCTAAAATCCTGGTTTCTCGTCGGTCATAGTTAAACTCTCGTCGTCTCAATGGTATTCACCTGGATGCAGGGTATACTATACCAATGAGCTTAGCTTTCATAAACCATGCTCGACAATACCCCCACAAAGGTCTGATGCCATCATTTGCAGGGTTACAACCCTAAACAATCCCCGACGGGGGTTACAACGCGAAACCATGAAATATCAAACCTCCCCGGTGGGGGTTACAACGCAGAAGTTATCAAACATCTACGCCTCCCCAGCGGGGGTCACAACGCACATCCTTCAAACATCTACGTCTCCCCAGCGGGGGTTACAACGCAATGCAACCATTGATACACACACTAATGAAGGTCAAGCAGCCTTGACAATGCACCCAGTAGGGATTCATCCGATGATACACACATCAACAGAGGTCAGGAAACCCTGACAACAACAAAATTGTTGGTAGTAACTCTGACAGTATGAGGGAACATGTTATACGCATCCTCAAAATAGACAACTTTATTCCCACAGATCTCTTCCACACAAGAGGTACCTCTATAGAGTATAAACCAGTGTCTAGAATTCAAGACTTTGGTTGTAGTCCCAACGTCAACATCCTTGAAGACTTGGATCGCATGTCCAAGCCATCACTGATTGTCATCCCAGCAGGATTACACGGCAATCATGCATCATGCATTTGCATCATGTTGCTGCATATAGAATCATGTTTATCTTGCTTGCATTTCAAGTGTCTAGGATTCTTTATCCTATCCATGCCTTGCATGTTTATTTGTAGACACTACCGAAAGACAACTTACATCCAAGCCGGAGGGTAGATTTGTCTTTTGGAGATAACCCTGAAAAACAACTTACATCCATGCCGGATACTACCGGGAGTTCAGCTCCAACCCGGAACACAAACCGGGAACATCATCTCAAATCCGAAACACATACCGGGAGTGTCATTTCCAATCTCCTAGATAACCCTGAGATATTCAGATCAAAAGAATGACAACAACACCGGAGAGGATAGTCCTATCTCGGCGATAACACCGCGACGTTCAGTTCCAGTCCCAGAGATAACACTGGGAGTAGAAACCCCATCCTTGGTGATAACCCCAAGGGATGCCATTGCAGTTCCGGCGATAACCCTGGAAATGCTTGTTGCAAACACATGCAATTAGCTTCAATCTAGATGACGGTGAGGCATATAAACAAGCAGTCCAATCTCAGATGTAACCATGAGCAAACTCTGCTTTCCGTTTAAACCGGCGATAACCCCGGTGAAGAGTCAACATGTCATCTTACTATCTCAACAAGATGATATCACAGCATACCAACAAGTGGTCCAATCTCAGCTGTAACCCTGAGCAACGTCTACTTTCAACTCAAACCGGCGATAACCCCGACAAGGAGTCATACATCATCTTGTTCCTTCGACAAATGCCATGTCGTCTCAACACTTCATACATACATACATACAACAATGTCCCACAAGAGCTGAGGATTGACAATCCCGAGTGACTATTACGTGTGGCAGTACTTTGGATAGAATTTGAAGCTTGAAGACCATGGGCATAAACCCCTCTTCCTTACTTCGTACAACCTCTAATCCATGTCATTACATAACTCTCGACACAAGAAATCCAAAGAAGTACAGATATACTTCGTTCGGATGCTCGGATTGAAGTTCTGAAAGTTCGAGCAGACATTATAGTGCACGACTGCGCGTACTACGAGATGACGGGACCTGCGAGGCTCGGATCCACCACGACCGGTAGTAGGTACAAGCTGCTCGCTGCAGTGTACCATGACCATCGATCTATAAATATAAATTTGAGGGGTCACCATTTGAAGAGAGAGAGAAGGAAAAGGCGAAGAAGCCACATACATTTTGCTCTGCATATACATCTTTTGAGTGTTTCCTCTTCTTTAAACACTAGTTAGCTCACATATAGCTAATTTTTATCCCCATGGAGCTGAGTGTTTATCCATTTAAAGTCTAAGAAGTCTACTTTGGCAAATTGCATTGTAAGCCTTCTTACATTTTATAAAGCCTCTTTCTCATATATCACACAATCGTTGTACACGTTGATAGTCGTGTGAGTGTGTGTTTGCCGGACTTGATCCATTAGTAGTTTTCATTTTATGTCAGTATATATATATACTAATATATGTATATATTTCATATATATGGACTAACATTATCAAGTTATGCCTCGATTGAGCCTAGACTTGATGCCCGAGCGTTTATCTCGCTTTATATATATATATATATATATATATATATATATATATATATATATATATATAAACTGTGGTCAAACTCTACATCGATGAGCCCGGATTTTATATCCTGAGGCGTTTAATTGCTTTGTATATATATATTTATATATAATTGTCATGGGACATATCTGATGAGCCTGGATTTTACATCCGGTGCGTTTACTCGCTTTTATATATATACATATATATAATTGCTGTCAGACATATCCGATGAGCCCAGATTTACATCCGGTGCGTTTATTGCTTATATATATATATATATATATATATATATATATTCTGGCAGGCCTGGAGTCTACTTCGTGGCCTTTTACAACTTTATTTACATTTCGTCCCGCCTGGAGTTTACTTCGTGGTGGTTGATCATGTTCATATATATATATATATATTTACCGCTTTTATATATTTACATTTCCGATCCCCCATGGAGTTGCTTCGTGGTGGTTGATCCAGTTTGTATATATATATTTACAACTTTATATATATAATCGCTCACTGCTTTTCCATACAAATTGCAAGATCATGTGAGCCTAGGAATCATGTGATCACTGTGTTGATCTCATGAATCTATATTCGGGTTCCATGATGGACATTTTTAGTCAGAAGCGAACTTGTACATTATTTTACAAATTGTCTCGAGTTTCCTTGGATGGTCATTATGTGCCCATAAGGAGTTTCTAAGAGATCAACAGATATTATTTTTCTCGAGGATGCTTCGCATCTCGAAAATAAAAGCAAACAATAGAACATTTAATAAAATGGAAGTATGAAAAGGTCTCAATTCCTATTGAGCATGTGGTTTGAAAAACCTCTTTTATAAAACTTCATTGCTATATCTTGGTAAAAACTGAATTTTTCTATAAAATTCAAACCTTGTGTATATAGGTGCGAATGAGGCCTCACACTACTTTCAAATAAATTTCACATTGATCCACACACACACACACACACACACACATTCATATAATAATTTCTTTGAAGAGTGGCGGTCACCGTGGTAACACGGATGTCAGGGGGTGCCTAACACCTTCCCTCTGCATAATCAAGCCCCCAAACCCTTAATGAATCTTGGTTTCACAGACCCGTTTAGCAGTGTCAAATCACTGGGTCAATGTGCTAACCTTTTCGGTTGCATTGGTGCAACCAGTTAAATACACCAACTGCCGACTCTTAAAGTCAATCATCGACATTATACATATCGGACCTTTTTCACTTGTTTTTTCAAACAAATCTCACATTAACATGACAACACCAAAGAACAAGTAATGAAAAGGGACACCAAAAATCCCGACGTCGACACACCTCATATTGCAGCGGAGACTGATAGTCAAACTGATTTGGATAGGAGTAATTTGGATCTTGATATTGCTCTTGACTGTAGTCCCAAGAGTTTGGATAACCCTGACAGTTTGGATGATAGGAGATCGGTTCAATGTCAACTCGTTCCTGACAGTAGGCATCCTGAGTGGACTAACACTCAAGATTGTCAAAAAACCTCAAGACATTTGCAATTTGAAATTGCAATTGCTCGAGTCCTTCTTCCGAGCTTAGTTTTGTCGTCCTCTCATAAGGCCATTGATAACAATGATTGTCCATAACTTGTAAACTTAAAAACAAAAAGGAAGATCAAACAAATAAAAATATATATATATATTCAAATTAAGACTATATTGATTTAAATCAATATTGGAAAATATTAGAATAATAGTTCCTCAGCAACGGCGCCAAAAACTTGTTGGTCGGAAAACCGATCACTAACACGCGCAAGTTTACGCGGTCTAACAAGTAATACAATGATAAGGAAAGTGTCGAACCCACGAGGAACTATCACTAATATTTACCAAGTACCGAATTTTTATCGCCAAAGTCTTATTCGAACAGCAATAAATAGAAGTGTGATTAATCTAAGTATAACTAATTATCAAAGCAAGTAAATGGATAACGAATGGTAATCGAATGAATTACAAGCTAAGGTTATAACTTCACCCCACACAGGCATTCTGTCGAACACCTGGCGTGCTATGCTTCATCAAACTTCCTACCCTTCTCTCTTTGGTCTTAATGGTCACGACAATTTGTCAACCGAGAACACACAGGTGCTCATACACCTCTGTTGAGGTATGCACAAACATAACCCTTCCAGATCCACTCGATTGGGAATAGAGCAGAAAAGAATGTCCAAGCTAGATACAATCCTACACATGTCTATGCGAATTAATCATAACAAGGATTTAAGCATAAGTTCTCAAGGTCGCATGTGGCACACATATATATGTCTAGTCTACGCACAACTTATGCAGTCGAAACCCATAATCACATGTCAATATATTTAGGTGTAAATCTACAATCCTTCTTTCAATATCCTGTAAATTACCAAAATCATCACTAATGTCTTAGCGAGAATCATTAAGCATGAATATATTAAACCAAACCATATGGTGCCAACCAAAGAGATAAGACAGTCAATTTAAATAACAAAGGGTTCCATTATAACTTTAGAGCAAATACTCATTTCATAGCTATTGAACAAAATATAAGTAGCAATAAAGACAACATTAATGAATTACAAAATCAAAGGAAATAAAAGGATAAGAGGAAACTTTGTCAAAGCCCTTCAGTCTCTAAGCATTCTGCTCAAATCAAGTTTTCCAATCCGTGTAGCTCACTGCTCTTATCGCTCCAAGGAAATCCCAAACTTCTCCCTAATCTAGATAATCTATATTTACAGACATTTATCTAAGAACTAGAGAGAGAAATTAAAAGAGGAAGAAATCTATTCTATGCTAAGTTATACTATTATCTAATATATGAGATGATATATATTGTTTGCAGAGGCTTGCTTGATATATATCTTTGTTTCCTTATTTAGCTAGGTCAAACACATGCCCTCTCTACCTGGGCACCGGAGCTCACGCTGCGGCATGGGCAATAGACGTATGGGTGGCGCTACGGCGCCACGTGCTTGGAAAACACCGGAGCTCGCACTGCAGCGCGAGCCCATAAAGGACCAGTGGCGCTATGGCGCCAAGATGACATCAGGCTGGACAGGAGGGTGGCGCTGCAGTACGAGCACAAGGCTTGGCATTAGCGCCGCGACGTGGGTACTTGTAAAATGCCCATTTTTCCCCTGAAAGCATAGGAAAGACCTAATAAGCTATGCATTGCATCAGTTAAGCATAATAACACTATAATCATATAAAACTATATAAAATATACGGGATGAGGAAACTATTTAAGTCATAAAGTATCTGATTCGCGGGTATAAATTCCACTCATCAATGATAAGATTTGGCAAGAAAGGAAAATTGAATTCGAGGTTCATAGGACCATTCAAAGTACTGAAGAGAGTAGGAAAAGTGGCGTACAAGGTTGCTTTACCACCCGAACCGGAACACATCCACAACATGTTTCAAATTTTTGTGTTACGTCCGTACAAGCCTGACTTTATCACGTTATCTCCTGTGAGCCCATTCTAGTAGAGAAGAATCTGACATATGAAGAAATTCATTTCTAGATATTAGATAGGAAATAGAAAACATTAAGAAATAAAGTTATATCATCTGTAAAAGTAGTTTGGCGAAACCACAATGCCGAGGAGATTACGTGAGAATTAGAAGATAAGATGAGAAAAGACTATCATCGTCTGTTTGTGTGACCTTGTACCAATTCTAAGGATGAAATTTTTATAAGGGGGGGTGTAATACCCGTTAATTTTATAAATAATATAAATATTGAAAAATAAAATGTTAGATTAGTTATTGTGAATACACATTTTTGTGGCATAAAATGTGATAATTTAAATTGAATTAAGTATATGGTAAGTGAAGAATATGGTGGAATTGATGAAAAGCTTGAATTAATCTTATGAGATATTCCTAGTGTGGTAAAGTGGTGAAATGAGTAAGTTACTAATTAAATTAATAAAGAAATGATTAAGTAACATGGTTTAATAATTATCAATTTATATCTAGTGTTATTAATATTAACATTATTGATTAATTCATTGTTATGTGGAACCATATATGATATGTGAGTGATAGTGCCATATAGTTGCTTCTTGCATTAAATATAGTATAAGATGTGACATTAAAATGTGAATAGATGTATATAAAACTATATGGTAAAAGTAAGTTGATTTATATAATGTTACTAAGTTATAAAAAAGAGCTTATGTGACATTATGATAAATGGTGAGAATAATATTATAATATGTGAATAGTTGTTACATGAGACTATATGGTAAAAGTAAGCCTAAGTTATGTGAATTACTAGGTTGTATAAGAAAGCCTTGTGCGATGTTATATTACCTGAATAATGAATTAAATGTGCATTTCAAAATTTATGAAGAAAGTTAACTTTCAGAAAATAAACATTTAATATTAATTATTTTATGATACTTGAGTATAATTGAAATAACAAGTTTCACGAAAAATTAATATGGATTGTTGGTGCCCAATGGAATTATATTCTAACACTATTTGGACTAAACCAATGTACATGGATTATATGATTATGTGTATATATACCCCTAACTTATCACAAGGTAATATTATTAATTCATTACAGTTGTACTTGTGAGTCTAAAAGAAAATAAACCTAAGTATGCTAGTAGAATTTTTTGCAAATGCTAGTTTTAAAAAGGGTTGTCCCATATTTAGTGTCTTCCCTTTTCTTCATTCACGTAATAGGCCATTGGCCTAGTCCCTCCTTTTCCAAACTCTATAAAATGGTGATGATGAAGAAGGTTGTGGGTTCAATAGTGACAATAGGAGCTTTCCACCAACCCTTCATTGCCCAACATCTTCTTCGTTTTTCTATTGGTTTGATTCATTGAGCAAAACCCAAATTTGGTCCATAGTCTATATAAATAAAGGCCTTCTTCTTCATTATGTAAACTTTAAATTGCTGAGATTTTAGTCCATATAGAGAGTGAGGGGAATTGGAGAGCAATCAGAAGTTAGAAACAAGAATTAGCATTTCACAACTTCAAGAAGTAATATCCTAAACTATATTCTTGAATCCAAGTTTGATAGTTCTTAGAAATATTCATGAATACTTGTTATTTGAGTCAAAAATTGTGGTTAAAACTTGTTGCTATCTGTAAATTGAAGTTAGACATTGTTAATGTAATTAAATACGAAAACAACGAAAGTTGAACAATTCAATTTGGTCCTGAAACGATTCTTTAATGAGGAATTCGCTAAACATGTGAAATAATGAAAAAATGGCTTGAACTTTAAATTTGATTCTTAAATTTGGTTGTATATTTGATTTAAGTTGTTAGAATCATGCTATGTATGTTTGGTAGTAAATTTGTGGAGTTTATATAAAATGGGTATGCTTAAATTGGTGTTTGTTTATTAGGAAGTTTGGTTCGCAGGAGGGAGAAGTAAATGAACTGCAGGATCCGTGTCTGGGCAATGTCTATGACGCCCCCAAATCTGGGTCCCTTCGAACCTCGAATTCGGTCCTCCACGATACTACTATCGTCAAACTATTTATATCTTTTATTCATATCTTAATGAATATAACTTTGCTTATTACAATTTAGAAAATAAACTCATTCCATTTCCAGGATCTGTATAATGACCCCAAACCTTTATAAGTTTCTAGTCTTGGTCATTTACCATTCATGTCTTATATGATATTCTATGTTATATAAATGTGCAGAATAATTTAAACTTTTTCAATCTCCGTTGAAAAATAATCTTTTATTGATTGTTCAACTTGAATCAAGTACATATCCTTGAATGAAATTATGTTATGATTTAGTTTATTCAAATTACTGTATAAATCTTTACATCTCGATTCAAATTCCTCTAAGTATCACATAGTACAACTTAACATGTATTACACATCGTAAACTACTATCATGTATATCTCCTAGAACCTAAGCATGGTTCAAGAGTATATATTTAAACAAATGAATCGATCTCCTTTGATATTATTAAACTTTATCTATCAAGTAGCATGTAATCTTTATCGTGAGTCCTTAACCTGCAAAAGTGGTTATTTGCAAGGGTGAGCTCGACAGCCCAGCAATTTAACAGTTTTTAGGCAGCACATAGCATATAATAACATACTCAGTTCATGCATTCATAATCAATTAATATATACTACGCATGTTACTTCTCACATAACAGGCATAGACATTTACTTCACAAGCATATCATCAAATTTCAACTTTTAATTTCATACATATCTCATATGCATTTCATATATATACATCAACATTCTCATAGCATAATATAGCTCAACTAATAGTTATCAAATTCATATATCAAATAGGAACTGAAAGACTTGCCTGATTCATAGTTTATCAATTACGACTTAACTACTCAAAGCTTATCTGCATTGTGTGTATTCCTACACAGTTATATAATCATGGATTCATATCCATTAGTCATACATTTCATACGCTCTTAATATAATAATAAATATTACATTGTTTCCTAACTAGGTTTGTAAAACCTTCATTTCACTTTCTCATCATACTCTTAGAATAGCTAGGCATGTATAATATACCTTAACCATCCGTACTTGACATCAAATAGGTTGTGATCTATTTTCAAGTTCACATTCAAACTACTTAGCTCCATAATGATTTATTTCAATCAATAAGGCTTAACAACTTTCTTTAACAAGATTCGATGTTATAAGATTTTAAACCATATATTGGTACTAATAAGCCTCTAATAGCATGCTCCCATGTATCTATCTCAATTACATAGACATAGCATAGTTCGTACTTTTAAAACATGCTTAAATAACTTATGTCATGCTTGACTAGTTGAGTGCACATATCATTCATATTCAAAGGCATAAACGTCCTATCATGTTTGCACATATAGGCAATGTTTAAAGAGCCAAAATTTACTAGTATGTCATCCTACAAGTTCAGAAGTTTAGACAACACAATGCTCATGAATAATGTTTTCAAAACGTCTAAGTTTCTTTTCTTCAAATCCATGTCATGACAACCTAATCATGCAAGGCAACCTCGAATCATATGTCATATTTGTACATGTTTCTCTCTATGTCAAAATATAACCACTTCATGCTTTAATACTTAGTTTACAAAAGATAATGGAGTTTGCCTTTGAAATCATTTTATCATGAATGATGTAGTATAGCACATATAAGATAACTTTTAAAACTCTTATCATAACTAACTAAGTCATGTTAACATCTTCTCAAGTTCAGAACCTACCTCATGTATCAATTATGCACCTTAGTTCTAATGTATCAAGTTTTTTTTGAAAACTTCTCTAATACAAGGTCTAACAATTTTGATCATGAATAAGGACACTATAAACATCATATCATGCTCATTTATAGTTCAACTCAATCATGTATATAAACCACTAAGTTCAGAACTTGTAGAACATAAGTTTCCACAAGGTTAGTTTTCAAAATCTTTAAGTCTCTTTTCCAAAACACATACTAAGTCATGCTAATGCTTTCTATTATGAACAAGGAAATCTTATATGTCATGTCTATTATCATGCATTTTCATTTTATATCACTTAGAATAACATATTCCATCGTCGGGAGCACTATACTTGCGTATGTGCTCGTTCGACGCCCTCCGATCGCCTCCGAATACGTAACAGTCACAAAGATGAATATTTTGACCATTCCTAATGACCTCAAAGAACAAAAGTTGTAGGTCTATTCATCCTCGTTCTGGATCATCTTGAATCACCTCAATCAGAGTTCATATGAAAACGTTATGGCTATTTTCGTAAAACATGTCCTGTCAGATTTTTCTCAACATCTGCACAATAGACCACCCCCCACTGGGGTGGGGGTTTTGCCTTAAAAATAGCCCACCAAGGTGGGCCTAGCTGCTGTAACTCAAAATTTCCATCCCTGTTATGAACCATTATGCCAAAATTTCTTACTAACCTTCATAATTTGAGTTATACATATCCAAATTAGTTCATTTTCGATTCTATGGGTTTGTAACTCATAAAACTACAACATACCAAATACCCATCAACTAACATAAACATTAACTAACCCAAATATGAATTTACAACTCATGTTCATAATAATTTTCATGTTTTGAAAAGTTTAGCGAATTCATTTACTACGAATTCGTTTCTCGACCAATTTGGTTCGTTTAACTTCCGTTGTTTTTGTATTGAACTATATTAAAAACATCAAACAACAATTTATGGATTACATCAACACTTAGCCATCAAATTTATGACTCAAAAGTGACTTTTTCATGACATTTCTAGTAATTGAAAACTTAGGAATTCAAAAGCATTTGGGATAGTGTTATTACCTCTTTGAAGCTTAATTTAATTCCCCCAACACACTGATTATGCTCCCTCAATTCTCAGCAATAAACTCTCTATATAACTATCAAGAATTCAAGCAACATAACTTATGAGGGGGAGCTCCCAATTTATAGGAAATTCATTATCCATACAATACCTTTCCCCAAAGATTTAAACTAAGAGGAAGAAGAAGAAGCCATTGGATGATGAAGAGTTGGTTACCAACTCCTTCCCCAGCCATTCTCTCCTTCATCATCACCCTATCTAGCCATTGTTCAGGTTAAGCAATAGAGGAGTAGGCCATTGGCCTATTCACGTGATAAGGGAAGAAAGACACTTATTTTGGGACAATTCTCTAATGCTCAGCATTTAGACAACCACTATTAGCATACATGGGTTATTTGATATTTGTTCCTAAATGAGCATATACACCCAATCATACATTACACATAGAATTTATATAATCCATGTACATTGGTTTATTTTAAATAATATTTTAATTGGGCTAATTATAAAATAGTTGGATATTCCCAATCCATTATTTTCTATAAAATTTATCATCTCAAATATACTCAATTATCATAATGATAATTAATATCAACTATTTAAAAACTCTCCATTTATTTTTTCTTAATACTTCCCATTAAATCTCTCTTTGATTTATCTTCCCTAGCTATGCCACACAAGACCTAATTATGTGAACTTAGTAATTTAATAGTTCACAACCTTATAATGTAATCTCACAAAATAATATTATTCTTAACATTACATGTTATAATATGGTCATGGAAGTGGTCCATTGTCATGCCACATTTTATTATCTCACTTGTACATAATGCTAGCATACAAGCCTTTATACGTATGTATTCATATACTTCCTATATTATATAGTTAACATTGAAGTGTCCCACTTCATTTCATATCATATAGATGTAGTTAGTATATAATATAAAATCATTGCACATACAAATTAATTCCTTCAATTATTTATTCATTAAATTATTTAACGAATGCTTATTCCATCACTTTGCCACATTAGACATATCACACAAGCTTACATTAAGCTTATTACTTATTCTCATTACTTATTCATTTCCCACCATATTACTATAATCAAAATTATGTAATTCGCCATAACATAACATAAGATGTTTTCATCATGTTTTCTCTAAATATAGGAACTAATCATAATAAAATAATTTACTCATTTTCTCAAGATATTATTCTTAATATAATATCAATGCATTATTAAAATGTTTACATGCACGACACACGTACACACTATATATAGAAAATAAGTTTATTTCCTATTATGATAAATTGTTTCCATCAACTTATAAAGCAAATATGTTTTAATATATTTACCATATTACTTACTCACACACATTACCTCGTACAAAGCTATATAAGGTAATATCAAAATAATATTCCCCCTTTTATTAAAATAATCAATTGCTAGAATTTATTTTAATATCATTTATTAGAAATATATTATAATTATTTCCCTTTCCTTTCTATAGATTGTCTCAACATAATTTCTTTAATCTATACATTTAACCATATCTCAATATTAATCAATAAATCTCTAACCAATATTTATCTAAATATATATATATATCGATTTTCTTCTAATCATCAACGTACATATATACAAGTCTAAACCTAGCACAGATTGAGTCTTTAATAGTATTCAATATAGTACACTGAGTAGTTTCCCACAAATAACTAACAAATTAGTTCTCGTCTCGTCTACACTGTTTTCACAGTGAGTTAGATCGGCCATTAATTCAGTATATACCTTAAGACTCTGAAGGAATCATTCAAATTTGACTCCTACACATCCACCATTAAAGGGTACGGTCGCACCGCTTTAGACTTGACACTTACTTGTACAGATTAAAGAAATTGGTGATTATCAAAGACATTTAATGTCACCAACTTAATAAAATAATTTCACATAAAATATTTAATATTGATAGATAAATTTCTATCCATCTTCTTTACTTCAAACAACTCGCCTCTTCAATAAATAACAAATATATAATGATAATATATTCATTAAACACAGAAATCACTTATTGCATAGTTTATATTACCCCATGCAACACCATACCACATACCTTACATCATATATATATATATATATATATTCTTATTCGAACTCATCTCATGCTTTACGAATTTTATTTACTAAATTCTTATTTTAATATTTTCTGAAAATTTGGGTTCTTACATCCTCTCCCTCTTATAAGGATTCCGTCCTCGGAATCACTGAAACCTCATCTACTCAATGCTATTCTGAATATTACATATTCTTTTGAATAATTTAATCCATTCTCTTTTCGGAAGTTTTATTATAACTTGCTCACTTGCATTCTACCACATTTTCCTTTCTAAGGAACAATCTACTTACTACTTTCATCATTCAGAAGAATATGAATCTTCCACGATTTTTCAATAATCGAGAAGTAGTATGAATAACTCAGATTCCAACTTATGCTGAGGGGTCACAAGACTGTGAACTCTTCTCTAGGTTTACTAGTGCTTCAACACAATCCTTCACACCGCAAACCAAAGTGTTTATCAATGACAAAGACTGAAAACACCCTCTACACGTACACTAGGTGGTGGCAAACTTATTGTACCACCACGTCAGTCATAACGTAGTGTTTTGTAACGACTATATGCGTTACACTCGGAACCATTGTCCCCGAAAACATGTCTTGTAAGACCCTAACTTTTATGAATAAAGATGAATTTTCAATAAGTATCATTTTTGAATATTATGGAGTAAATTTGATATAATGTTCTAGTTGTGGGTAATATTTAAAAATTTTGAAAAGTATGCAAGTTGTTATATAATATTCGATTGGTCGGGGAATATTCGTTTTAACAGAGAATATTCGTACGACGGCATAATCATTGGTGGACCCCACACCAGAATTATTGTCGGATTGAGAAAATGACAAAAATATTTTTAGGAAAATAACGGCGGAAGTTTTACCATTAACTGTTGAAACAATCTTGTTAAAAGTACTGAGAATCTGGCTGTGGTTGCATAGTAGCACACGGTATTGATTATTGATGCTTACGTGAGAAGTCACTTAGTTTTGTTCAATTATTGCTACAGTAATTGTTGCATAGTATCTCACGTTATTTGATTCAATTATTGTCGATATTTTATATATTATTAAATCAATAATTGATATAACAAAGTTATTAATATTATTATTTGCAATATTAACGATGTCTAGAAGTTCTGCCAAGGAGAGGTTTGGTCACCTAATTGCGCGCTAATAAAGAGAAATCCTTATTGGAAAGCCCCCTCTTTCCTGGGAACGACCTGGTCGATTAATATTGTGAATTATAATAATGATGATAAATATTGTTAAAATATATTGAGGTGTCTTTTTATGAAGTCACGAAAGTTTTATATATATATATATATATATAAATTTTGTTTTATTAGTATTATTAATGTAATAAAACGGAAAAGCTTTTTATATAAAATGTAATACTTTTATAAAGTTATTTGTTTTATTAGACAATAATTAGAATATATTATATTTTATTATGCATAGTATTTGCATAGTGCTGCGCATAGTATTTTTGCATAGTAAAATCTTTTTTATATAAAACAAAATACTTTTATAAAGTTATTTGTTTTATTAGACAATAATTAGAATATATTATATTTTATTATGCATAGTATTTACATAGTATCTACATAGTGTTTGCATCGTAAAATCTTTTTATATAAAATAGAATACTTTTATAAAGTTAATTGTTTTATTAGATTTTAAATTATATATATATATATATATATATATATTATATTTATTGCATAGTATCCTTTCTATTTTCCTATAAATAGGATGTTTAGTTAGAATTGAAATCACACCGTAAATTCGTAGGAGAATTCTCTTCTATAATCTTGAGCATATTTCTTTAGAGTTTTAAGAATCTTTGAGCGTAGTGCAAGTTTTCTTCAAGTATATCCCATTCTAACCGCTTTTGAGTACTCTTCTTTATAAGGTAAGGGGTATTATTTATTTTGTATTCATGAAGAGAACTTCGTTATTCCATTCTTTATTATTTCTTTGGAATAACCCTGTATATCCAAGTACCACATATATGGTAAAATTCTTCTGTTATTCCATTCTTTATTATTCTGTATTGAGGACTCCTTTGAGTGTGGATATTGTCTAGATGACAATATTCTTATTAAAACTCTCAATTTATGTTTTGTCATATTTTACACGACTGTTGTATAATTAGTTTATATTTGTATTCAGTACCTTGTATCTGATGACCCAAGATGGGTGATGTATACCTATTTTGGGGGCGCCATGATTAGTATCAAAGCTTAGGGATATGATCCTGGCTAAGATGTGAGACAAGAACTAGGAGGGGAGAGAGGGGAATTCTTCAGCTAGTATGACCTACCTAAGTTTATTTGGTATTTAATTGGCTCACGAGTATAGAGATAATATGTGATATATTAATTAACCCTTGTTTTGTGGCAGTATTTGAAAATGGCATCCTAAAATGTTGAGATAAGCAATGAAGCACATGAGACCGTTGAGTCACCAACGATCAATGCCTAGGGTAATGTGCAATAGGAAGACAATAATCCTCATGAAAACAATAACACCGATGAAATGGTGAACGTTGGGATATTTAGAGGCTTTATAAAATTCATGTAACATCAGGTGAGAATGGCTCCTGTCCAAAATGCAGGTGGAAACACTGACAACTCTCGGACGGTCACCGCTAAGCAGTTCAAGGAACTGGGACCACCGGAGTTTTTTGGAGAGCCAAAACCACTTAAGGCGGAGACGTGGATACAATAGATCAACAATATATTTGATGTCTTGGGATGCTCCGAGGAACAAAAGGTTCCCTTTGCCACCTTCATGTTGCATGCAGAGGCAGATTATTGGTGGGAATCTGTAAAGTGTACTCAACCTGCCGTACTGAAGATGTCTTGGGAGAAGTTCCAAGAATTTTTCAACGACAAGTACTTTCCTGAAAGTATTCGTCACATTAAGGAGGTGGAGTTCATCAAGCTTGAACAAAACAATATGGACCAGTAGTGCAGATCTGGCTAAGTTTACCGAAGTTGTCTCTTGGTTTGTGTCCCACTTGGTTGATAATGAAGAGAATGACGCGGATGTTTCTAAGAGGTTTGAAACCCGAGATACGTCAATACCTTATCTCTCATAAACCGTGTTTGTATTCAGATATTGTGAATAGGGCTCGATTATTGGAAGCGCGATAATGAGTCAACCCAACCAAGAGAGAGAGCAAATTACAAGTCGATAATACCGATGGTAGCAACAGTCATCAAAGCGGTGACAACAAACGTGGAGGAATCAACATGCGTAAATGATAACCACCGGTGGTAATCATGGCCAAGATAATAGGAGTGGAAAGTTCAAGAAGAGAAGATTTAGCAAAGATGGAAAGACGTCAGCACCAGCACCCGCTGTTAAGGAAGGAGAACGACCGCCGATCGTATGTTACAAGTGTGGAGGGGAAGGACACATAAGTCTAAACTGCACGATGCAGTCCAAAGCATGTTATAATTGTGGAAAAGAAGGCCACCTAGCCCGATTTTGTCGTGTACCGAAGTCAAGTCCAGCTGGGATGGAGGCATCCAAGGGTGTCCTAGACAAGACAAAATCGGTAGTTCAAGGGAAAGCGTTTGTCGTAACCTCCCAAAAAGCGAGGAATCCTAACGAGGTGGTCACGGGTAAGCTAATTATAAACTATAGCAAAGTTTATACTTTATTTGATACCGTTTCTACCCATTCCTTTATTTCTCCTACTTGCGCTCAACGTTTAAATTTGACTCCAGAGAAATTAGACTTTGATTTATCTGTTGAAACTCCGTTGGGAGAAACCTTCATTACATCCACAGTTTATAAGTCTTGTTTGATTCAAATCGGTAACCGCACGTTACCTGTCGATCTTATTTCTTTGAAAATACTTGCATTTGATGTGATTCTAGGGATTGATTGGTTAACTATTCATCATGCAATATTTAATTATTTTTGTAAGGTTGTTAGCTTTCATAATCCTAACCAACCTATTATGCGAATTCAATCAACCAAACCATTAAAATCCATCACTGTCATCTCAAGCCATAAACCTATTCGTTTATTGAAAAACGAATGTCAAGCTTTCTTAGCTCATGTCACGGATCTAAACAAAAATACATCAGTTTTGAATGATATTTCTATTGTTAATGAATTTCCTGACGTATTCCCGGAAGAACTTCCTAGCTTACCCCCAGAGCGTGAAATTAAATTTTGTATCAACCTTGAACCCAGTACAAAACCCATTTCCAAAGCCCCATATCGAATGGCTCCTATTGAACTTCAGGAGTTAAAGACCCAACTGCAGGAATTGTTAGACATCGATTTCATTCATCCTAGTACGTCTCCTTGGGGTGCTCCTGTTCTATTTGTGAAGAAGAAAGATGGGAGTTTGCGACTTTGTATTGATTATCGGGAGTTGAACCATGTCACTATCAAAAATAGATATCCATTGCCTCGCATTGATGACTGTTTGACGATTAAAAGGCGCCAAATTTTTTCAAAGATTGATCTTCGTTCCGGATATCACCAATTGAAGATTTGAACCGATGATATTCCAAAGACGGCTTTCAGAACTCGGCACGGGCATTATGAATTCCTAGTCATATCTTTTGGATTGACTAATGCTCCTGCTGCCTTCATGGATATGATGAACCAAGTATTCAAGGAATATTTAGATCACTTTATGGTCGTCTTTATTGATGACATTCTCATATATTCCAAAAGCCGTGAAGATGATGAGCAACACTTGAGGCTGATACTCCAAAAGCTTCGTGAAAATAAGCTTTATGCCAAGTTGAAGAAATGCGAGTTCTGGTTTGAGGAAGTAGCATTCCTTAGGCACATAGTATCAAGTCATGGAATATCTATTGACCCAGCAAAGATTGAAGCAATTCAAAGCTGGGAGCAACCTAAATCAGTGACCGAAGTACGTAGCTTTCTCGGTTTAGCTAGTTATTTTTGGAGATTCGTGAAAGAATTTTCTCAAATCGCTACTCCATTAACTCAGCTGACTCGAAAAGATATAAAGTTTGGTTGGAGCAAAGAATGTGAGAAGAGTTTTCAAGAACTCAAGAAAAGACCCATTTCAGCACCTGTTCTGACAATACCATATGGCTCGGAGGGATTTGTCATCTACAGTGATGCTTCGGGCAAAGGGTTAGGATGTGTTCTCATGTAACATGGGAAAGTCATAGCATATGCCTCTCGGTAACTCAAAGAATATAAGAGGAATTATCCTACTCATGATCTAGAGTTGGCAGTTGTTGTCTTCGCACTTAAAATTTGGAGGCATTACTTGTATGGGAGAAAGTGGAGATCTTTACGGATCATAAAAGCCTCAAATACTTCTTCACTCAAAAAGAACTCAACATGCGACAACGACGTTGGCTTGAACTATTGAAAGATTATGATCATACCATCCAATACCACCCTGGAAAAGCGAATGTGGTAGCTGATGCATTGAGTAGAAGATCATATGCGGGTACGAGTGCAATATTGTCAACACAAAGGCCTATTTTGTATAACTTACAAAGGATGGAGATAGAGTTAAAGACTCCAGGGACCCATGTGATGATGGCGAATATACGAGTAGAACCGACTTTAATTGATAAAGTTAAAGCTGTTCAAGCTACAGAACTGGAGCTGATGCGTATGAGGAAGAAAGTGCAAGAAGGTGTTATGCTGGAAGCAAGAATCGATGAAGAAGGAATACTTCGAGTCAACTCCAGACTTTGTGTTCCTAACGACCCTGATTTAAAGTATAAAATCATGATGCAGATGCACAACACACCATTTGCAATCCATCCTGGGAGTACCAAAATGTATCGTGATCTTCGTCATACATTTTGGTGGAGCAATATGAAGAGAGAGATAGAGCTATTTATCTCAAGGTGTCTAACTTGTCAACGAGTCAAGGCGGAGCATCAAGTGCCAAAAGGTCCATTGCAACCACTTGAAATTCCATAATGGAAGTGGGAGCACATTACCATGGATTTCGTTACTGGTCTTCCCAAGGTTTCTCAAAGCATATATGCAATTTGGGTCATTGTTGATAGATTGACCAAGTATGCTCACTTCTTACCAATACGAGAAACTTATACAATTGAACATCTTGCTCTTATGTACATAAATGAGATTGTAAGACTGTATGGTATGCCAATATCCATAGTTTCTGATCGAGACCCAAGATTAACTTCAAGATTTTGGGTTAGTTTACAAAAAACTATTGGCACGGATTTATAATTTAGTTCGGCATATCATCCTCAGACGGACAGACAATCAGAGAGGACTATTCAAACCCTTGAAGATTTATTAAGACTATGTGTCCTTAACTTCAAGGGAATTTGGGACAAGTTCTTACCGTTGGTGGAGTTTTCCTACAACAACAGCTATCAAGCAAGTATTGGCATGTCTCCATTCGAAGCGTTGTATAGAAGAAAGGGTCGTTCTCCAGTATGCTGGGGTGAGGTGGGTGAAGTAATGTTGTTGGGACCGGAGTTAGTACGTATGACTACAGAAAAGATTCAAACGATCCGATAACGTATAAAAACCTCACAAGATCGACAAAAGAGTTATGCTGATCTTCATCAAAAGGACGTGGAATTTGATATTGGAGATCATGTCTTGTTACGTGTTGCTCCATGGAAAGGAGTTACGAGATTTGGAAAGAGAGGAAAGCTCAATCCTCGATTCATTGGCCCATTTTTAATCCTCGATCGAGTAGGAACTCTGGCCTATAGACTCGCTTTACCGCTAAGTATGTCTCGTGTTCATAACATTTTTCATATATCCATGTTACGTAAATATGTGAAAGACCCGAACAACATTATTGAGTTAGAACCGGACGAAATAGCGGAAGATTTAACGTATGAAGAGATTCATGTTCAAATCTTGGATAAGAAGGAACATATTCTACGCTCCAAGGTTATACCTCAAGTCAAGGTTTTGTGGAAAAACCTCGATGTTGAGAAAATGACCTGGGAGTTAGAATCTGAAATAAAATCAAGGTATCCTTACCTCTTCAACATACCAGGTATGTACCCTAATTTCGAGGGCGAAATTTCATAAGAAGGAGAGGTTGTAAGACCCCAACCTTTATGAATAAAGATGAATTTTCAATAAGTATCATTTTTGAATATTATGGAGTAAATTTGATATAATGTTATAGTTGTGGGTAATATTTAGAAATTTTGAAAAGTATGCAAGTTGTTATATAATATTTGATTGGTCGGGGAATATTTGTTTTAATAGGGAATATTCGTATGACGGCACAATCATTAGTGGACCCCATAGCGGAATTATTGTCGGATTGAGAAAACGACAAAAATATTTTTAGGAAAATAACGGCGGAAGTTTTACCATTAACTGTTGAAACACCCTGTGTTAAAGTATACGAATACGCGTGGTTGCATAGTAGCACACTATTGATTGATTATTGATGCTTACGTGAGAAGTCACTTAGTTTTGTTCAATTATTGCTCGAAGAATTGTTGCATAGTATCTCACGTTATTTGATTCAATTATTATCGATATTTTATATATTATTAAATCAATAATTGATATAACAAAGTTATTAATATTATTATTTGCAATATTAACGATGTCAGAAGTTACGCCAAGGAGAGGTTTGGTCACCTAATTGCGCTAATAGAGAGAAATCCTTATTGAAGCCCCCTCTTTCCGGGAGCGATTCGGTCGATTAATATTGTGAATTATAATAATGATGATAAATATTGTTAAAATATATTGAGGTGTCTTTTTATGAAGTCACGAAAGTTTATATATATATATATATAAATTTTGTTTTATTAGTATTATTAATGTAATAAAAGCAGAAAAGCTTTTTATATAAAATGTAATACTTTTATAAAGTTATTTGTTTTATTAGACAATAATTAGAATATATTATATTTTATTATGCATAGTGTTTGCATAGTATTTTGCATAGTAAAATCTTTTTATATAAAACAAAATACTTTTATAAAGTTATTTGTTTTATTAGACAATAATTAGAATATATTATATTTTATTATGCATAGTATCTACATAGTGTTTTCATAGTAAAATCTTTTTATATAAAATGTAGAATACTTTTATAAAGTTAATTGTTTTATTAGATTTTAAAAAAAATATAAATATATATATATATATATATATATATATATATATATATATATTATATTTTATTGCATAGTATCATTTCTATTTTCCTATAAATAGGATGCTTAGTTAGAATTGAAATCACACCGAGAAATTGAGATAATTCTCTTCTATAATCTTGAGCGTATTTCTTTAGAGTTTTAAGAAGCTTTGAGTGAGTGCAAGTTTTCTTCAAGTATATCCCATACCTTGGCATTGAGAGTACTCTTCTTTATAAGGTAAGGGTATTATTTCTTTCATATTCATAAAGAGAACTTCGTTATTCCATTCTTTATTATTCGTTGGAATAATCAGATATATCTGATACCGCATACATGGTGAAATTCTTCTATTATTCCATTCTTTATTATTACATTGGAATATCTTGTGCATGCGTATGACATGCATGATCCAGTTCCATTATTTATTATTCTGTTGGAATAACCTATATGTGCGGTCTATCGCATGCCTGGTGAAGTCTTTTGTTATTCCATTCTCTATTATTCTGTTGGAATATCCTGTCTGTGCGTTTACGCATGACCTGGTTTCATTATTTATTATTCTATTGGAATAACCTGTCTGTGCAGTCTATCGCATGCATGGTGAATTCTTCTGTTATTCCATTCTTTATTATTCTGTTGGAATAACCCGTCTATGTGGATTACCACATGCATGGTGAATGACCCTTCGTATTCATTACTTATTAAACTGTGGAAATGATCTGTCTACGTGGATTACTGCATGGTAGGTGAAAATCCATTGCAGTTTCATATATTCTATGATACTCATTTGGTTAAAATTTTGGCTTCTATACTCCATGAAATTAGTGGAATATCCTTGATATTTGCGCTTCATCCAGTATCTTTTCATGGAAATATTCTTATGAGCATTCTTGAATTTTACTCCACAAAGCAGTATCATGTTGATAATTTGGACATTATTGAGTTCAGGATAAATTAACTTATAAATCTTTAAAATTTATTCTTGAACTTGTTTTATTGAATTATTATGTCATTGTCATCATCATCATGCTTATATTGTGATGAAAGTCATCTTTGGCTTACGTGCATAAATGTACTTGGTATGATTATGACTAGGGATTATTCGGTATAATCATGACCTGTAATGTTATAAATGATGTGGTAAAAGTCCTCAGTGGCCTGTAGTGTATTGACGGATAGTTTTTGGTATGATTATGACCAGGGATTATTCGGTATAGTCATGTCCATTGATAATTTAATTAATATACTTGGCCCGTAAAGCAGGGATGACTCGATGATGTGGTTTATTTATTAAGCTGAGTCTCGACGATAAAAATTAATGAATATATTTTAAATCATAGAAGATAGTAGATATCATGCTCTACTTGACTCTTCTAATGGATTGCTTATTCCAAATTTGCAGATTAAACTTGATGTCTATTGTATTTTATCGATTGTAACATTTTTGAAGACTAATGATAATTTATTCTGCATTATCTTAGTGATAATATTTCTTACTGGGCTAGTTGAGCTCACTCCTTTCTTTCACTGTTCTCTTCAGGAAATGAGAACGTAGCCGGGACTAGTCGAGGAATGGAGTGATGGTCCAGATGATAGTATTAGTAGTCCTCACTATTCTGTTAAATAGTGTGACAATAAATGTATTGAGGACTCCTTTGAGTGTGAATATTGTCTAGATGACAATATTCTTATTAAAACTCTCAATTTATGTTTTGTCGTATTTTACACGACTGTTGTATAATTAGTTTGTATTTGTATTCAGTACCTTGTATCTGACGACCCAAGATGGGTGATGTATACTTATTTTGGGGGCGTCACATGTCCCCTTATAGCATTGTTTACCTCAGCTTTTCAACATCTGAATCCGTACCAGAGCAATCTGGTTTGGCATAAATACTCAAGAATGCTTGAATTCCATAAATATTTTTCAACATCCGTCTAGCCGAATCAAATAGCTTAGACTTTTAACAACTCAGACATCAATCGAAATAATTTAGCCAACTTAATTGACATTCTTCATAATTTAAAAGAAAACCAAAAATTCTTTTATAACGTCATGATACCATACCAGATTAGTAGTACGTTGAGGATTCCGCCATTAGGTGACTTTGTCATATTACATCATACCATAGTGGGTTGACAATCTTTCGATCAAAACCAACACTAGGTTCAACTGCATTGATGACTCCATCGTTTACCATTTCTACACCATATCAAATTATGTAAATGGTCAGAAATTCCATTTGAAATTTTTCAAATCATTTTTGTCTTAGCCAAAACAATTAGCATAGACATAAGAATAGCGGTATTGTTTTTTAAAAATCATTGGTTCAATCACATGATCTAATGTTTTTTTAAGAAAACAGAAGTGCAAACATCAGCACGAAGTCAATAAATTTTGAAAATCTAGCAGAGCTAGAAGATTTAGAAAATCCATGTTTCTCTATCAACTTCAATATTTACTCCATTACTTCATTCTATCAATATTTAACACCATCAAGGCTCACTATACCAAAATTTCTAAATTCATAACATGTATATACCCAATATAGTTCATCAACTTACCACACTTTGGAAATCCATGAACTTGCCATAATCATATGAGTTTAAGAACTTACCCTAGTCAGACCATAAGCGTCCATTCGCTGAGGGGTTCAAAAACATTTCATATAATTATGAGTCACGAACGTACCATAAGTATGAGTTTAAGAACTCACAACTTAACCTTATATTCTCTAACTATAACCTATCTATCTGTTATACACATGAGAAAAGAATCACATTCTCAACAAGTATATAGCAAATAGCGCGACATAGACATTTCAATGATTATCAGTGCTAGAAACTAAGTGGTTTTTTACACCAAATACAATTCCCCGCCCATAACAAGGAATCATACAACTCAGCTGCTGACATGGGTCTTCAATTGAAATCCCACTTAACTCTATCTCACTCTTAACTTGCTCTATGCTTGATACAAATTTTTTCATATCTCATCATATACAACTCCTCATGAGTTCATATTGTACCATTTCATAGTACATTCTCTTATAGCATCAAGCTATACAAACTTAGTCGTTACAGACTATTTATCACTTTATAGCTCATTCTGATCACGTTATGATCATTGGTTAACTTAGGGTCCTTTTCCATTATCATCTAAACTCCATTCGAGTTTATTCTTATTATCTTTGTCATTTTTATCTTATAAACATCATCTTAACATTTTTATTACTAGAGTTAGGTGTTGGGTAAAATCTAATTACGCACAACACGCAAGTATACGTGGTCAACAAGTAATAAAATGATAAGTTGAGTATCGTTCCCACAGAGAAATAGTTAATAAAAATCACCAAGGACTAACCCTTAACCAACTCAATCTTATTTAAATGAATGAATTTAAAATTATATAAATTAAACTACTATTAAATTTAACTAATTAAATTAAGACTATGGAGATTCAAGATCACAACTTCACTTATTGCTTCATTTAAGTTACCACACTTCTCATCAATTATTCTATATCCCGAATTGTTAATCAAGAACACTAAAGTAGTATTAACCACCTCTCGATGCACTAATACCGTATTAACGTCAATCCATAATTAAGATAGAAATCTGTTAAACACCTTAATCAACTAACCCACTATATCTCTATATGAATTACAATTGAAGAAGTTTGAAGAACAAGTTCTCTATCCAATTACATGTGGTGTCAAGCATATCTCTACCTTAACACTCATCAAGTTTAATCTACTAACAAAATCCTGAACACATGCTATCATGATCAGATCTAAATCTATACTTCATCTCTCGAGTTCATATAGATTATCACAAGAATTGATGGCCAAATAATTAAACAATTAAGTCCAAACCACAATAGACAATTCTCACGACAGAACATAATAATTGATAGTGAAGCATATTAAAATAAACTACACAATAAGATCCATTGTAATCTCAAACAAAGAATTAGTTCATTGAATTAAAAATAAGAATCCACACTTGAAATAACATTAGAAGATAAAAATAAGAGTAGAGTAAAGAATTGAATCTGTTGTCAGCAAATCTCCATCTTCCTCAAGCTCCTGCTCTTGATATTCAATGGTCTTCAAGTTGCTTCAATCTCCAAAATTATTTAGAACTAGTGTTTTGATCTAATTTACACTAATCTAATCTAATGGAATCTTATTTCCCTTCTAATCTCCCTAATCACTCCTAATCCTTATTATTCTCCTCCTTTTATAAGCCTTTTTACATGTCTTTAAGTCCTCTTGGAAGTCCTTGAGTCAATTGGATCGAAAACAATCCTTCCCGAACTCAAATTTGGCCAAAAAACGTCTTATCAACGCATACCCCCGCCCCGACGGGGGTTTAGGCTTGCACAGGGCCCGCCCCGACGGGGGTTTTACTAAGGAAAAGCCCGCCCCGGCGGGCTTCATTTTCTATCACAGCATCCTCTGGTAAAACGGCCATAACATTTGATCAAGGAGGAGTTACGGGGCTTGCCATCTATCAAATCGAAGATATCGACAATCTCTACAACTTTCATTCTTTGAGGATTGAGAAATTCCGGCCGGATGAAGGTTAAAATTGAAATGAAGTGATCGCTATGAAAATGGCTAACCAAAAGCAATGAAGTTCGACGTCCGTTGGTACAACGATCATAACTCTTGCATCCGAACTCCAATTAGAATAATTCAAGATGTTCCAGAAAGCTAAGAAGACGCTCTACAATGTAAGCTAAGTTCCAAACCAAGAACATGAAGTAAACATGAAAGCCCAAATGATGTCTGGATTGCTTTTCTTTGCATTTTCTTTGCTTTTCCTTACTAATAATCGCTCACATCGCTCCCAAATGTATAACCTACAAAATGAACACAAAATGCATGAAAAGTAACTAAGACACATGAATATAAGCAATTAATTCAAGTAAAAGATACCGGATAAGTGTATATAAAATCCACTTATCAAATACCCCCAAACTTAAACCGTTGCTTGTCCCCAAGAAACACAACATAATGCAATGCAATGAAATGAAATGCAACTAATCTATATGCCTACGAATCCAGCAATATCTGATAGAATCAAATCTATTCAACCGGCCTTAAAGCAATCAAGCAAACACGACAATACTTCATATCAAAACCAATCAACAATTTCCTAGTTAATCATCAAGTCTTAAACTGTTATCACTGATATAGTGCGTGTGTGCTCCACAACAATGTTAACTGATATAAAATCAAATTTAACACATAACAAGTCTCTTCGTAGGGATCATACAGTGTAAACTCAAGAAATCCAAAAATAAGCTAGATTCAACTAAAATCAAACAATTACCAATATCGAGGGTTAACATGGGATACTTATGCTTTATTTTCATCTACGGGGACTTTTTGCTCTTATTTCCCGTTTTATTCTCTCTTTTTTTTGGTTTATATACACATAGCTATGCAATGTCTTATTCCCTTAGGCTTTTCAATGCTACCTTAACGAGCTTTCGACCAACGACTCCCAGACCATTAAGACCTTAGGGCGCTAGGTGTAAAGACCATCCCCTCGGGCTTACTTACTTAAGTAACAAAGGCCACAAAACTAGACAAGCACGCGACAGTGTTTATTCATTTTTTTTTTTGATTTTTTTTTCTTATATAAAGCTTATATACCCCAAATATTCCCCCAAACTTAGGTTCTTGTCTAACTTTAGCCATCACTACTTATTCTTGTCATTCTTTCATTCAAACTAGCATTATCCTTTAGAATCCCATTATGTATCAATTTAAACTCAATCAATCAACAAGTTGTTTATATTGTGCTAACCATGATTATACCAGTTTCAAACAGGAAAAGATTCACTTCATAACAACAAATCACATCAAAGCTCTAATAATTTGTACTATACTTGTCCACTCAATTCCAATCTCATTATTGGCCAAAATAAACTGAACTATCTAACAGCTGGAATCATGCAAGGTGAACATAGTAACTAACTATTATTTTTTTTATTTTTTTTTATTTTTTTTATTTTTTTTTATAATGAACTTAAACTAAATTAACAACATATGCAAAATAACATAACATAAACATGAAACTAAACATGCAATAATGAACTAAACTAAACTCCCCCAAACTTAGCAATTACAATGTCCTCATTGTAAGAATATAGCGGTAAGTAGAAGAGAACTTCCCTGTAATCAACTAAGCATGAGGTGATGGTGGCGATGGCGACGACGATCATTTTTCTATCCATTGAACCTCCAATACCTGCAATGAAGAGACAATGTGGATTAGATTATAAGAGAGCTTAATAAGCAAATTAATTCCTATCTACTAAATAAACTAGTAAAGCATATAAATATAAAAATTCCTGGGTTGCCTCCCGATCGGTCATTGATTTATAGTCTTTTCATTTTGACTTTTTCAGTCGGTCAATGCTATCCAATTCCTCTTCAAAAGTTGAGGAACCCTCCATCCATCAAAAATAATATAGCTTTTGGTAGGTTCCCATTTGTGATGGCCAATGCATCAAAGTCACCTAGCTTGCTTTGTTTTCGTATAATCTCCATAAAGAAGGGCAAATAACTAGGTGTTATCTCCATTATGTTTGTGATCATATTTGGGCATGGAAGTGTGTCAAACACAATGGGCTCTTCGTCTATCTTCTCTTTCTCATCCCGCCATGGCTTCATTGTTGCACTAGCTCTTATGTCACAAAGAGCTTCGCCGACGACATGACTACCTAGCAGGCATGGTTTTGCAAATCTAACCAGATCCTTGAACTTTGGTGAAGAAGGAAATTGGGGCACTAATAACATTGGCTCATCCTTGTTAGTACTTATAGTTAATTCTTCACCGACCTTGTTGTCATTATCCCCATTTGTCTCTTTTCCAACATCTTGTGGCTCATCTAGTTGTAGATTTGGCTCGGGCACTTCATCAATCTCGGAATCCTCATCATAACACCAATTATTTCGAGGACAGTTGTTCAAGGCTTTGAGTATTTGATCCATTAGGTTCTGCATATTTTGAAATGATATCTCTTGATTCTGAATTGACCGCTCTTGATTAATCCTCCTCTCCTTTTGGTCTGCTATGAACTTTGACAGTAATTCCTCCAAATTTGACTTTTCTTCTTATGGCAATGGAGGTTTACATGAATATTCCGGTGTGTATGTTGGATTTGGAGCGTAGTATTGGTCTTCATAATTGTAGCTCCATGACGAATCCGGGTGATACCCCCAAACATGATGATAATTATCATATGCATACTGGTTGAGGTATACACCACCATGTTGTCCCGGCCCAAAACTAACGGTGCATTGATGACTCGGATGGTTTCCAGCACAATAGTCACACATAATTGCCATCCTTCGTCTCTGTTGGGCTGCAATAACATCCAACCTCCTCGAAAGTTCTTCAATCTGTGCTGACATTACAAAAAGTGTCACGAGTCTGTCAATCTCCGCTCCCCTTGGCTGAGTCATGTTTGTGTATGGCCATTGATACGCAAAGTCATCCATGGTACCTGAAAAGAGAGAAATATAGGAAGAGAATTAAAAATAAAAATAAAAATGTTTAAATTAAGACTAATTTGATTGAAATTAATATTGGTAAAAAAATATTAAACTAATTCCCCGGCAACGGCGCCAAAAACTTGTTGGGTAAAATCTAATTATGCACAACACGCATGGTCAACAAGCAATAAAGTGATAAGTTGAGTATCGTTCCCACAGAGAATTAGTTAATAAAAATCACCAAGTACTAACCCGTAACCAACTCAATCTTATTTAAACGAATGAATTTCAAATTATATAAATTAAACTACTATTACATTCCACTAATTAAATTAAGACTATGGAGATTTAAGATCACAACTTCACTTATTTCTTCATTTAAGTTAACACACTTCTCATCAATTATTCTCTATCCCGAATTGTTAATCAAGAACACTAAAGTTGTATTAACCACCTCTCGATGCACTAATACCGTATTAACGTCAATCCACAATTAAGATAGAAATCCGTTAAACACCTTAATCAACTAACCCACTATATCTCTATGTGAATTACAATTGAAGAAGATTTAAGAACAAGTTCTCTATCCGATTACATGCGGTGTCAAGCATATCTCTACCTTAACACTCATCAAGTTTAAGCTACTAACAAAATCCTGAACACATGCTATCATGATCAGATCTAAATCTATACTTCATCTCTCGAGTTCATATAGATTATCACAGTAATTGATGGCCAGTCAATTAAACAATTAAGTCCAAACCACAATAGACAATTCTCACTATAGAACATAATAATTGATAGTAAAGCATATTAAAATAAACTACACAATAAGATCCATTGTAATCTCAAACAAAGAATTAGTTCATTGAATTAAAAATAAGAATCCACACTTGAAATAACATTAGAAGATAAAAATAAGAGTAGAGTAAAGAATTGAATCTGTTGTCAGCAAATCTCCATCTTCCTCAAGCTCCTGCTCTTGATATTCAATGGTCTTCAAGTTGCTTCAATCTCCAAAACTATTTAGAACTAGTGTTTTGATCTAATTTACTCTAATCTAATCTAATGGAATCTTATTTCCCTTCTAATCTCCCTAATCACTCCTAATCCTTATTATTCTCCTCCTTTTATAAGCCTTTTTACATGTCTTTAAGTCCTCTTGGAAGTCCTTGAGTCAATTGGATCGAAAACAATCCTTCCCGAACTCAAATTTGGCCAAAAACGTCTTATCATCGCATATACCCCATTTCCCGGGTTTAGGCTTGCACAGGCCACTTCAAAGTGGGGTCCTCATTGTCTAGCAATGCTATATGCATACTCAAGCGGGGTTTTACTAAGGAAAAGCCCACCCCGGCGGGCTTCATTTTCTGTCACAGCATCCTCTGGTAAAACGGCCATAACGTTTGATTCGGGAGGAGTTACGGGGCCTTCCACTTATCAAATGGAAGATATCGATGAGCTCTACAACTTTTATTCTTTGAGTATTGAGAAATTCGGGCTGGATGAAGGTTGAAATTGGGCTGGAAGTGACTGCTATGAAAATGGCTAACCAAAACAGCGAAGTTCGATGTCCGTTGGTACAACGATCATAACTCTTGCATCCAAACTCCGATTAGAATGATTCAAGATGTTAAGAAAAGCTAAGAAGATGCTCTACAATGTAAGCTAAGTTCCAAACCAAGAACATGATGTAAACATGAAAGCCCCAATGATGTCCGGATTGCTTTTCTTTGTATTTTCTTTGCTTTTACTTACCAATAATCGCTCACACCTCTCCCAAATGTTTAACCTACAAAATGAACACAAAATGCATGAAAAGTAACTAAGACACATGAATATAAGCAACTAATTCAAGTAAAAGATACCGGATAAGTGTATATAAAATCCACTTATCATTAGGAAACTCCTGAATTCTCATTCCCATAGATACTTCAAGATTCTTCTTTGAATCTTCGTATATATATTTTAATCTTTATCTTTCTCTCTCTCAGGTTATAGCCTAAGGTACTCATACCGAAAGTTTATAACCTTCAACTTTGATACCAACCTATGACGCCCCAAAATCTGGGTCCCTTCGAACCACGAATTCGGTCCTCCACGATACTACTATCGTCAAACTATTTATATCTTTTATTCATATCTTAATGAATATAACTTTGTTTATTATAATTTAGAAAATAAACTCATTCCATTTCCAGGATCTGTATAATGACCCCAAACCTTTATAAGTTTCTAGTCTTGGTCATTTACCATTCCTGTCTTATATCATATTTGATGTTATATAAATGTGCAGAATAATTTAAACTTTTTCAATCTCCGTTGAAAAATAATCTTTTATTGATTTCTCAACTTGAATCAATTACATATCCTTGAATCAAATTATGTTATGATTCAGTTTATTCAAATTACTGTATAAATCTTTACATCTCGATTCAAATTCCTCTAAGTATCACATAGTACAACTTAACATATATTACACATCATAAACTACTATCATGTATATCTCCTAGAACCGAAGCATGGTTCAAGAGTATATATATTTAAACAAATGAATCAATCTCCTTTGATACTATTGAACTTTATCTATCAAGTAGCATGTAATCTTTATCGTGAGTCCTTAACCTGCAAAAGTGGTTATTTGCAAGGGTGAGCTCGACAGCCCAGCAATTCTAACAGTTTTTAGGCAGTACATAGCATATAATAACATACTCAGTTCATGCATTCATAATCAATTAATATATACTACGCATGTTACTTCTCACATAACAGGCATAGACATTTACTTCACAAGCATATTATCAAAGATCAACTTTCAATTTCATACATATCTCACATGCATTTCATATATATACATCAACATTCTCATAGCATAATATAGCTCAACTAACAATTATCAAATTCATATATCAAATAGGAACTGAAAGACTTGCCTGATTCATAGTTTATCAATTACAACTTAACTTCTTAAAGCTTATCTGCACTGTGTGTATTCCTACACAGTTATATAATCATGGATTCATATCCATTAGTCATACATTTCATACGCTCTTAATATAATAATAAATATTACATCATTTCCTAACTAGGTTTGTAAAACCTTCATTTCACTTTCTCATCATACTCTTAGAATAGCTAGGCATGTATAGTATACCTTAACCATCCGTACTTGACATCAAATAGGTTGTGATCTATTTTCAAGTTCACATTCAAAGTACTTAGCTCCATAATGATTTATTTCAATCAATAAGTCTTAACAACTTTCTTTAACAAGATTCGATGTTATAAGCTTTTAAACCATATATTGGTACTAATAAGCCTCTAATAGCATGCTCCCATGTATCTATCTCATTTTCATAGACATAGCATAGTTCGTTCTTTTAAAACATGCTTAAATAACTTATGTCATGCTTGACTAGTTGAGTGCACATATCATTCATATTCAAAGGCATAAACGTCCTATCATGTTTGTACATATAAGAAATGTTTAAAGACCCAAAATTTACTACTATGTCATCTTACAAGTTCAGAAGTTTAGACAATACAATGCTCATGAATAATATTTTCAAAATTTCTAAGTTTCTTTTCTTTAAATCCATGTCATGACAACCTAATCATGCAAGGCAACCTCGAATCATATGTCATATTTGTACATGTTTCTCTCTATGTCAAAATATAACCACTTCATATTTTAATACTTAGTTTACAAAAGATAATGTAGTTTGCCTTTGAAATCATTTTATCATGAATGATGTAGTATAGCACATATAAGACAACTTTTAAAACTCTTATCATAAATAACTAAGTCATGTTAACATCTTCTCAAGTTCAGAACCTACCTTATGTAGCATTCATGCACCTTAGTTCTAATATATCAAGTTTTTATTGAAAACTTCTCTAATACAAGGTCTAACGATTTTGATCATGAACAAGGACACTATAAACATCATATCATGCTCATTTATATTTGAACTCAATCATGTATATAAACCACTAAGTTCAGAACTTGTAGAACATAAGTTTCCACAAGGTTTGTTTTCAAAATCTTTAAGTCTCTTTTCCAAAACACATACTAAGTCATGCTAATGCTTTATATTGTGAACAAGGAAATCTTATATGTTATGTCTATTTTTATGCATTTTTATGTTATATCACTTAGAATAACATATTCCATTGTCGGGAGCACTATACTTGCATGTGTGCTCGTTCGACACCCTCAGATCGCCTCCGAATACATAATAGTCACAAAGATGACTATTTTAACCCTTCCTCACGACCTCAAATTGAAAAACTTAAAGAACAAACATTGTAGGTCTATTCTTCCTCGTCCTGGATCATCTTGAATCACCACAATCAGAGTTCATATGAAAACATTATGACTGTTTTAGTAAATCATGTCCTGTCTGATTTTTCTCAACATCTGCACATTAGACCCCCCACCGAGGCGGGGGTTTTTCCTTAAAAATAGCCCTCCGGGGTGGGCCTAGCTGCTGTAACTCAAAATTTCCCTCCCTGTTATGAACCATTATGCAAAAATGTCTTTCTAACCTTCATAATTTGAGTTATACATGTCCAAATTAGTTCATTTTCGATTCTATGGGTTTGTAACTCATAAAACTACAACATACCAAACACTCATATACTAACATATACATTAACTAACCAAAATATGAATTTACAACTCATGTTCATACTAATTTTCATGTTTTAAAAAGTTTAGCGAATTCATTTACTACGAATTCGTTTCTCAACCAATTTGGTTTGTTTAACTTCCGTTGTTTTTGTATTAAACTATATTAACAACATCTAACAACAATTCATGGATTACATCAACACTTAGCCATCAAATTTGTGACTTTTTCATGACATTTCTAGTAATTGAAAACTTAGGAATTCAAAAGCATTTGGGATAGTGCTATTACCTCTTTGAAGCTTAATTGAATTCCCCCAACACACTAATTATGCTCCCTCAATTCTCAGCAATAAACTCTCTATATAACTATCAAGAATTCAAGCAACATAACTTATGAGGGGGAGCTCCCAATTTATAGGAAATTCATTATCCATACAATACTTTGCCCAAAGATTTAAACTGGGGGGAAGAAAAAGAAGCCATTGGATGATGAAGAGTTGGTTACCAACTCCTTCCCCAACCATTCTCTCCTTCATCATCACCCTATCTAGCCATTATTCAGGTTAAGCAATAGAGGAGTAGGCCATTGGCCTATTCACGTGATAAGGGAAGAAAGACACTTATTTTGGGACAATTCTCTAATGCTCAGCATTTAGACAACCACTATTAGCATACATGGGTTATTTGATATTTGTTCCTAAATGAGCATATACACCCAATCATACATTACATATAGAATTTATATAATCCATGTACATTGGTTTATTTTAAATAATATTTTAATTGGGCTAATTATAAAATAGTTGGATATTCCCAATCCATCGTTTTTCATAAAATTTATCATCTCAAATATACTCAATTATTATAATGATAATTAATATCAACTATTTATAAACTCACCATTTATTTTCTCTTAATACTTCCCATTAAATCTCCCTTTGATTTATCTTCCGTAGTTATGCCACACAAGACCTAATTATGTGAACTTAGTAATTTAATAGTTCATAACCTTATAATGTAATCTCACAAAATAATATTATTCTTAACATTACATCTTATAATATGGTCATGGAAGTGGTCCATTGTCATGCCACATTTTATTATCTCACTTGTACATAATGCTAGCATACAAGCCTTTATACGTATGTATTCATATACTTCCTATATTATATAGTTAACATTGAAGTGTCCCACTTCATTTCATATCATATAGATGTAGTTACTATATAATATAAAATCATTTCACATACAAATTAATTCCTTCAATTATTCATTCATTAAATTATTTAATGAATGCTTATTCCATCACTTTGCCACACTAGGCATATCACACAAGCTTACATTAAGCTTTACTTATTCTCATTATTTATTCATTTCCCACCACATTACTATAATCAAAATTATGTACTTTACCATAACATAACATAAGATGTTTTCATCATGTTTTCTCTAAATATAGGAACTAATCATAATAAAATAATTTACTCATTTTCTCAAGATATTATTCTTAATATAATATCTATGTATTATTAAAATATTTACATGCACGACATTACACACATATACATATATATATAGAAAATAAGTT
Organism: Panax ginseng; assembly: GCA_020205605.1. Lineage (NCBI taxonomy): Eukaryota > Viridiplantae > Streptophyta > Magnoliopsida > Apiales > Araliaceae > Panax > Panax ginseng. The sequence continues at coordinate 129,587,672 of CM035139.1, read as the reverse complement.
TATTTCTATTATGATAAATTGTTTCCATCAACTTATATAGCAAATATGTTTTAATATATTTACCATATTACTTACTCACACACATTACCTCATACAAAGCTATATAAGATAATATCAAAATAATATTCCCCCTTTTATTAAAATAATCAATTGCTAGAATTTATTTTAATATCCTTTATTAGAAATATACTATAATTATTTCTCTTTCCATTCTATAGATTGTCTCAACAGAATTTCTTTAATTTATACATTTAACCATATCTCAATATTAATCAATAAATCTCTAATCAATATTTATCTAAATATATATCGATTTTCTTCTCTCATCATCAATGTACATATATACAAGTCCAAACCTAGCACACATCGAGTCTTTAATAGTATTCAATATAGTACACTGAGTGGTTTCCCACAAACAACTAACAAATTTGCTCCTATCTCATCTACACTGTTTTCACAGTGAGTTAAATCGGTTACTAATTCGTATATACCTCCGCTCTCTAAAGGAAACGTTTAGCCCAACTCCTATACATCCACCATTAAAGGGTACGGTCGCACCGCCTTAGACTTGACACTTACTCATACAGATTAAAGAAATTGGTGATTACCAAAGACATTTAATGTCACGAACTTACTATGATAAAATAATTTCACATAAATTATTTAATATCGATAGATAAATTTCTATCCATCTTCTTTACTTCAAACAACTCGCCTCTTCAATAAATAACAAATATATAATAATAATATATTCATTAAACATAGAAATCACTTATTGCATAGTTTATTTTACCTCATGTAACACCATACCACATACCATACATCACACACACACACACACACACACACACACACACACACACATATATATATATATATATATATATATATATATATTCTTATGCAAACCCATCTCATACTTTAAGAATTTTATTTACTAAATTCTTATTTTAATATTTTTTGAAAATTCGGGTTCTTACAATGCCGCCCTAGCTGGCATTTTAGTACAATATAGTGCCGCCCCAGCGGGCCTTTGGCAGTTCAAATACCCTCCCGGCGGTGGTGGAAAGAGAGACCAAGATTGTGTTGTTATTTATTCAGACCTTATAACTTAACCTAACCTAAATTAACTAACCTAAAGAGCATGAATAAGCTTTAATCATGTATGGAGATGTATCATAAGCTGTTTTAGTTGGCATGAGGCTTAATTTATAGCATTTGGAAAGAAAATTTAAAAGTTAAAAACCAAACTTGATAAATTTGGTATCTTTTGAATTCTGCATTTTGAGCATGTGTATGTCACTTAGTTAAGTTTATAAATGGGTATGAAATGTGTATTCTAAGTGTTTTGCATACTTAGTTATTTAACATGAGATTTTCAAAACTTAGAAGTTTAAAAATCGACCTTATTGAAAACTACCCTACTTGTACTTTGAACTTTCGAATAGTCATAATAGGATACTTTATGCCTCAAGATATGACCAACACGTTTACCCATCTAGTTAGGCATGATATAAGCCACTCAAGCATGAAATAAAATGAGTTTCTAGTGGAGGACTACACTAGTTATGTGCAAGTAAATCGAATACATGTAAACATGCGTAGTAAAGGTTGTTTACCATTATTATGTGGTTTAATGGGTAATATGGGTAGTCTTTGATGTAATAAACTCTCATGGCTTTTTAAAATGAAAACCTTGCGAATAAAAATTATCAATTATTTGAAAGTAAATAAAAGAGACAAAACCTAGTTCAAACCCCCTTAACATGTGCGTGTGGATGTCTTAAGCTATAATAAATGACTCAAACAATGTTTCAAGTGTTCAATCATGTGATGACTATATGGAACCAAGATTTAACAAGTGTTTCTAAAGGTTTTCAAAAGCTAAGTCATTTGTGATTACGAAACTATATTGTTTGATAGTGTAATAATATATGACCTGATTGTATAACTAATGAGACTGTGTATATACATAACTATGATAAACTAGGACCTTGTGGTGATATTAAGCTATAAGTTTGTAATCGACACTAAAGGCAAGTTCCCTAACTTACACAACTTTGGATATTGTGCAAGTTTAAATTATGATTATATCAATTACATATTTGAGCAAATACATATATTGATTATATAATCGCTTTACGGAATAACTCTTGTGTTATCAAAATTCATGGAAGTTATTATTCACAATTATATTTTTGAAATCATATTGTATACCTTGAGCTTGTGAATCATTCTAAAGTGTATTGAGAAAAGGTATCTAAGTCATTTGATTCGTCTAGACCATTATCTATGAATTTGAAAAGTTATCCAAACCAATTGACTTGGTGCGAATTCTTATAAATTGCTGAGATGAACAACCCTCTTAGAAGAGGAAATTTTATATTATCGGGTAACCAACGTGTGCACAAACGGCATGTTTAAATGTTATGCATAACGTAGGGTACTATAGGCTGATCACTTGTTGTACTTGTTTATATTGAGCTATCAGCTAAATACTGTTAATTCTAGCTGGAGTTCTTAGTCCATAATGACTACTCAGTATTCAATATTCTTTAAATTAAAAAGTTGAAAAGTTTGAATTCTGTTAGTAATCTTTTAGTCCTTAGTGACTCTTATTTCAATTCAAAGGACAGATTTAGAAATGTTGATAGTTCTTTGTTTACAACATTGATATTATTCTTTTGAATTCATAAGTTGTCAATTACCGATATACCCTTGAACTTATGAACTCATATTATAAATGTTCACCCTTTTTGTTATATTACTTACTGGGAAAATTTGTTGCTCACTCTTGCTTCCCTTAAATATTTCAGTTAAAGTGGAATAGTGTGGACACTCAGGAAAGGATAAAGGCAAAGGCAAGGCTACAGCATAGCTTTGTTCTTTTATAAGAAGAAATTATCTATTAAGTTATTTTAAGATTTAGCTATGGTTATATAATCAAACTTAATTATGATTTATGTATTAAGTTATGTCGTCGACCTGCCTATTTAATGTTTTAGTAACGGTTACGAGACTAGGGCAAGAATATTTATATTAAATCCATGTAAATTATTCTATTATTTTTGTTGTGTGAGACATTAGTTTGTTATTGGAATTAGAGCGTGATCACCAGATTCGAGATAGAGGTATCTAAATTTGGGTGTGTCACAGGTAGACTAGGATAAGTAGTGTATGCCCATCGAATAAAGCTATGATCACGTTGCATGACTGCTCGAAGGAGAGGCAACCATGATATAAAATAGAATAGTTGATCACATTTTGGCTCATACACGTCTGTTGTTCGATCAATGTCCAGATCATAAAAGAGAGTATAGAGATCATTTGTGGAATGTACTACTCTCATTAGACCCCTATTGTGCCTTCAATCTCATTTGGTAGGAGATGAGCATTTTCTAGAATCTCTCACCCAGTAAGAATAACTATGCACATCCCTGGTTGATATGCTCTTCATGGAGGTAACCAAGAGTGATCTGGCACCTGTTGAAAAGTAGATGGTTTAGATTATGGAGAGATTTGAGATTCCCTTGGATGTTCCTTCTCAGTGATAGTATTTTCAGGCTGCTGATCCCCCTCAGAGGTAGGATCTTCAAACTTTACGATCAAAGGGTCATAACCCTTGGTAGCATCCTATACGATTTTGGAGATGACATGAGTCAATCGTAGAGAAGCATCTGAAGAATGTGGTGATCGTTAAGCTGAATCATCCTTATGTTTGGTTCTTAACTCTTTCCTTTTCCTTTTTTCTTCTCTTCTTTTCTGCTTTGTTTCTTCCTTTTTCTTTTGTCAGTTAGCTTCCAAAATTTCAACCTTTTTTTGTCTTCTACCAGCTTTCTCATTCATTTTAATTAATTGGCTTCTCTTCATCGTCTTCTTGGGCAAAGATCTTGTATCTACAGCAATATGCTCTATTTTTGCAACTGGTTGTGGCTTAGGCATAACAACCTTCTCAGTCATCAATTCATCATTAAGAGGAGACGCACAAATGAAATCTTATTTGGTAGGATCTTCTTCTGCCCTTAGCCTAAAGAAATATGATTTTCTCTTTTCTTGATTCTTTTGAATCAACATATGTTGTTGTTATTCTTCTTCTTCTTCTTCTTCTATATAAGGGGGTATGGATTCTCCAGCTTGTTCTTCTTGTTGAACATGAGCATTTCTTCGACGACTTTCATTTCTTTCTTAAGTTCATCTTGGATAGAGGAATATTTATATCTTCTGCATCTTTAATTTGCTTAGAGGTTTGTGCTTTTTTTTGAGAATCCTCCTGCCCTTCTTGGATAGTTTTCTTTGACAATTTATGTTTCTTCTGCTTTGGTTGATCAGGTATTCTATGAACCTATGGAGCAACCAATTCTTAGAAAGCTTTTTCCTCTTCCTTAATGATATATACCTTTCTCTTTCCTTTAACTTTGGCTGGCTCCTACACTTCACTGATAGTCTTGTCACTTCCACCTTCAGACAGTTTACACTTTAAATTCTCCAAAGGGTTTCTTTTCCAATGCTCAAACAATTTGGGGGTGATCTTTTTATTTGCATTGAGAGGGACTCCTTCATTATCTTCAATTCTGTTCTATAAACTTTTCTTCAAAATAATACTTAATAATCTTCCATTTTGGGGGCTCACTTTCCTTTGAATTTTGAAAATTATAGCCCATTTTCCCAACCAAGTTACAAATATAGCACCAAAATTGATTTTCTTGGACTGAACGATTACTATCATGAACTTTAACTAAAGTTCACTTACTGAGTCATGAGCAATATCTTTGCAGATGATACACTAACCCATAATTTCAGCAAGGAACTCATACTCTTGAGGGAATTCATTTTTCTTCAGCCCTTTTAATGGTTGGTTCTTCTTACGATCCATTAATGTCATTCCTTCATTAAAATCAACTATATCTAGTGAAGTTAGACCTTTGTTCTTGAAACCTAGACAAGCGTTGATTTCTGTAGCTCCCATCTGAAGTGTGACTACTTTGACTTTATTAGTCATAGCACCAGCCTTAAACTTAGCATTTAGATAGAATTCCTTGATGAGATCTGAGTAGATTTTGGTGTTGCAGTTTAGACACTCAGAGAACCCAGATTTTTTAACTAGCTTCAGAATGTCTCTGATATTCTTCTCTTAAGCAATGAACTGATCAGAGCAAAGCTGAATACTGTTCATGATCTGAAAGTTTGCCATTTGATTTCACCAATTCTGAAAACTTCACACAAAAGATTAAGTTTTCTTGGGATTTTGAGATCTAGGAATAGAAAGCCTTCAGATATTTTGAAAAACGTAAATATATAGGTTTTGTAGATGTCAAAATAGAAAAGTAAAGGTCAGAGATTGAATTTGAAATAATTTCATGTAACTTCCCTCTTTGATGTGTGGAGTAGGACACATGCCATGACATAGTACTTTGCACGTCGTATCAGTTCTGCTGTTTTGCAATTAGTAAATAGTAGCTTGATTTTCCACTCCCTCGCTTGATCGTGAGCAGTAAGCACCTTCTACGATCACTTTCAACGTTACGATTCTCTTTTCTTCACTTAGAAAATGTCATCTAAAAATATAGTATTATGGATGCAGATTTAGCATTCCTAACTCACTTATTAGCTTATTAAATCTAGATTCATCTAGAGGCTTTGTAAACATATCTTCTAGCTGATCATCAGTTGGAATAAAATGTAAAGAGATATCTCAATTTTGAACATTATCTCTAATAAAATGATATTTGATATCTATATGTTTAGTTCTAGAATGCATGACAGGATTATGAGTTATTGAAATGACATTAGTATTATCGCAAAATATCGAGATAGACTTGAATCAAACCTATAATCAACAAGCTGGTTCTTCATCCATAGTATTTGAGCACAACAACTACCAGCTGCGATATATTCAGCCTCGGCAGTGGAGGTTGACACAAAGTGATGCTTCTTGCCGAACCTGGATACAAGTCTATTTCCTAGTAATTGACATGTCCCACTAGTGCTTTTCTTATCTATCTTGCAACCTGTGAAATCTGCATCTGAATATCCTATCTAACCAAAGGGAGACTCATTGGGGTACTACAAGCCGATATAAGAAGTGCCCTTGAGATATCTAAAAATTCTTTTCACAATAATTAGATGGGATTCCTTAGGATTAACTTGAATTTTAGCACAAATGCAGGTTGAAAACATGATATCTGGTCTACTAACATTTAGATACAAGAGAGATCCAATCATACCTCTATATTGAGTAATATCAATACTTTTACCTTTTTCATCCTTGTCAAGTTTGGTAGCAGATGCCATTAGAGTTTTCATGGGGGTGGCTAATTTTAAGCCGTCCTTTTTCAAAAGATATTTGATGTACTTGGCTTGATTGATAAATTTTCCTTCTTCAGATTGCTTTACTTGAAGTCTAAGGAAGAAATTGAGATCACCCATCATACTCATCTCAAACTTACTATGCATTAACTTGGCAAATCTCTCACAATATTTTTCATCAGTATAGTCAAATATGATATTATCATCATTTTTTGAACTAATAGGATTTTATTCTTATGTTTCCTAAGGAATAGAGTTGTATCAACTCTTCCTCTAGAAAATCCAATTTCAACAAGATAATTTATGAGTGTTTCATACCATGCTCTAGGTGCTTATTTCAAACCATATAGTGCTTTATCAAGTCTAAAGACATAATTTGGAAAAGTAGGATTAATAAAACCCGGTGTTTGTTCGACATAAACTTCTTCTTGAAGTTCACCATTAAGAAATGCACTCTTGACATCCATTTGGAAAACTTTGAATTTCATGTGAGCTGCATAGGCTAGAAATGTGACGCCCCTAAAAGAGGTCCACACAACCCATTCTGAGTCTCCAAATACATGGTATAGAAAACAACTACAACTTCATTATTATAATTGTCGTACAAAATACAACAACACATATTCTATGAGTTTAAATACAAATATTGTCTTCTAGACAATATCTAAACTCAAATAAGTCCTCATTACAATTATTGATACACTATTGTACAAAATAGTGAAGACTACTAAAACAACTGTGTTGAACCATCACTCCTCACCCCGGCTAGTTCCCACTATATTCTCGCCTCCTAAGAAGAAAAATTGAACAAAAAGGAAAAGGATGAGCTCAACTAGCCCAGTAAAGAACATTATGACTAAGATAATGTAGAACAAATTATTCTTAGTCCTCAATAGGGAACAATCTGATAGAATACAATAGACAACAAGTTTTAGATCAACAACTGCAGCAGAAACAACAAGCCATTAGAAGAGTTAAGTAGAGAAGAAGTCTACTGTCTTCTATAATTTAAAATTCTATTATCAATATTTTATCCTTGTAACATCAATATACATCTTGAATCAAATATTCATCTTTGCTCTACGGGCCAAAGATATTCATTCGTATCCTCAGTTGGTCATGTTCATCTCAACACCTGTTCATCTTTGCACTACGGGCCAAAGATATTCATCATGTAATTATTCATCTTTGCACTACAAGCCAGAGATATTCAATTATATCATCATTTAGGACTGAGGATGATAAAAATATTTTCAAGAAAATGAATCCTGAGAGATAAAAGGACAAAGATTAGGGATTCATACTTTAGTTTATCCAAGTTCAAAAATACTCCATAATAAACCATGGCGGAGTAAAATTCAAGAATGAAGATCAAAACATGGATACAATCAAAGATAGTAACCATAATAGACATCTTGGACAAAGAAAAGAAAATTTAATTTTTCTGTGAATAGTGTCGTATTCGTGAATAGTGTCGTATACGTGAATAGTGTCGTATATGTGAATAGTAACCCTGACACAAAAAGATAAAAATTTCATAAGAAAAATCATACTTCGTGAATAGTACTCGTGAATAGTACCGTATTCATTAATAGTGTCGTATACGTAAATAGTAACTTTGACATGAAAAGGTAAAAATTTCATAATAAAATTCATACCAATATTTTGGTATAATGATATTGAAAGAAATAATATCATTTACGAAAAAAATAACATCCCTTACCTCAAAAGAACAGTACTTCTGACTGGAATATCGAATATAATGCTGAAGGAAACTTGCTCTGTATACCAACACTCAAGATATCTAAATACTCACAAAAATACGCTCGATATAATAGAGAGAGAAAACTTTCAGATTCTGGTGTGATTTTCAATTCTAACCTAAACACCCTATTTATAGGAAAATGCTTAGAATACCAAAGTAAAAAATTTAATAAAATAATATTATTTATTAAAAAAATTCCTACTCACACTTTAAAAATCTAATTTTAGAATTTTACACCAACTAGTGGGGCCCACCAACTCATAAAACATATTTTTAACATTTATTGTAATAAAATCAATTCGGACCCAATATTCCGAAATTTCAATAATTATTAATAAATAGCCCTTTTATCAGAAAAATAAAAATCTTATGTCCATTCCATAGAAAATCTAATTCTCTACAACTTTGTAGAAGAAAGTTTTTCCAAATTCTAAACGAAAAATGACTGAAATCCACATACGGATGATTTTGCAAGCTATAATCAAATTTTAGTAAAAAGGGGGGCCTACCTGATAGGTTTTGTGAAAATCAAAGTAGCAATCAAATTGCAAAAATAACGGAAGCAAAATAAAATCAGATTTTAAATTTTTTCACAAACTAATTACCCGGATCATCTTTTATGCATATTATTAATTAAATCGAAGAACAAGAAGTTATGGAATCATACCCTTGTAGATACGAGCTTCCTCAGATACAAGTTCACCTCCTACTTCTCTGTGATCTCCTTGAATCTCCGGGTAGATTCCTTCCTTTGATAAATGTAAGCCACCCAAGTGTATGACCTCTAGAGGTGATCCACCAAGGAAGAAGAATTTTCAAGAAGAAGGGTGTATTGGCTCAAACCCTAGTTTTTCCTATCTCTATAGAAAAAAGGCGTCTTTCTCCAACTATTGAATTACGTATATTTGATATCTGATATAAGACTCCTCTTATAAAGATATCAGGTAACCCTATTAAAATAGGGTATTATTTATTTAATTAAATGGGCTCCCTAATCCTATTAGCGATAATTAATTAAACTACTTTAACTAATTTTCCCTCCTAATCCTATTAAGAACAAATGAGAGTACTTATATTAAATTAATTCCTAAACTCTTTTAGAAATTAAAATAATAATAATTGTAATAATATTAATATGACACCTTTTATTAATTTATATTTAATATTTCTAAAATATTAAATAATAAATATTAAGCTATTTAATTTATTCTATCACCATAGATTAAATTAAATATACTTAACATATTATTACGATTATGCCATTAACTTCTTAAATAATTATTCTTCCTTTTATGGTGTGACCCTTTAGGTTCTCCATATTAAACCGATTGTGAATAAATCAATTAGAACAATTCTAATCTTATTTAAATAAATAAATTAAATGATTAAGTTATTTAAATAAATAATATTTATTCTACAATAGGGATAAGCCTCCCTAGCAATCAACGACTTTCCAGATAATATAGATTTCAACATTAATTATAAAAGAACTTTTGAGTAAATAGTAACCGTACAATTCAATCCTTCCCCCGTACAATATCACAATTAAATATATGACATGGAATTACTGTCAAGTCTTATTTTATTTAATTATATGTATTTCGATTCCTAATTGCACAACTCCTAATGAATACAAATTAGAAACTACTTTCTAATTTCATTCCACCTTGGCCAAGGATTCCTGGGTTGTCATTTATCGAATCACATAGGACATTTCTCTTCTTTTACTAGAAGTGGTAGATTCTTTATTGATCATTCATTATCTCCTTATATAACTTATTACACTCAAGCATACCCTTTGATATACTCTAAGAGTCTTAAGGAATAAGTCAAAGTGTAATTCATTATATATAAGATACTATGATGATCTCAAGTCTAAGGATCATTTGTACTACTATCACTACAGGAATTTCTATTGACATGCAAGTAAAACTCCATTAGGTATTCCTTAGCGAGTCACGTTCAGTGAACTTATTCTCTAATAAGCACCTACATACTTGTTTTAGCGTCTCCACACAAATGATCATGAGATCAATCATCCTCATCCAATAAGCAAGCAACATACATACCAATCTATCCGAATTCACTAATCCCCTTTTTAGTAATCCATTGATTGGGAACATTTTAGTTTTAAGCTATCTAAGAATTTAGATCTCATTAGCATGATCTCATCATGATTCTAAAAGCATTGCTTAAAACTATGGGTTTATCACATATTATTAAAACAACACCATGTTGATAATAAATGCCTTTAATAAATAATTCTTTTATTAATAAATAAATAAGATTGATTACAAAGTATATGCTTTATCATCATATATGATTGGCTTGTATGCATACTACTTTCACTATCAATATATTTAACATATATTTTAGCATTTATTGTAACAAAATCAATTCGGACCCAATTTGCTCTCTTCCTCCTCGTTTATTCATATCTCGTGAATTTAGTGTAAAAATATCACTATTATTATATTATTATATTATAATATTATACATTTATAATGTAATATAATAATATAGATAAAATATCAATTTTTAACAATTGTCACTTTTTTAAAAATTCCTCCATTTCGACAAAATACTGATAAAACACCTCATCATTAATTCCTTCATTTATATCCACATAAAATAAATATTTTCTTATCATATATATCAATAATTAATTATTCACAAATAATATTACAGAACTACAATATTGACAACCAGGTTGTTCTCAGGAAAGAGGGGACTTTCCGATAAGGATTTCTCCTTATTGGCGCGCAATTAGGTGACCAAACCCCTTTTCTAGACAGAACTTCCTTAGACAATGCCAATAATGCTATCTAATAATATTATTTAAATAATATGAATCATTGATCTGATAATGGAAAGTACTGTGCAGTGACAATTATTGAATCAATAATATAAATTATCAACGTATCAATTATTGAATCAATAAAATAAAATATTGAACAGTAATTACTGTAATAAATATTGAGTAGTGACTTCTTACGTAAGAATCAATAATTAGAGTTATTGTGCAATACTGGTGCCATCTTTGTGCAACAACGCCAGACATTTTACTTTACCCAACGGGTATTTCAATGATTTTAATAATGAATCAATTCCAAGTTATTATTAAAAACTCATTTGTGTCATTTTTTTCATCCAACAGTTTTCCGTTATAGGGTCCACAAATGGCTGCTTCGTCGTACGAATATTCCCCAACAGCAAGAATATTCCATGACCAAACGAATATTCCCCGACAATAATGAGTATTTTATAATCACTTGCTTATTTAAAATATTTGCGCATTTTACCCATAACTAACCACATTAATCAAATCAACCCCTTACCATTTCAAAATAATAATTAGAGAAATTAAATCTTTATTTATAAAAAGTTGGGGTCTTACAAGAAACATCATGGTAGCTTCCAGTCTTGCAACAAATGTGAATATTTCATCATAATTAATTCCTTCTTCCTGTGAGTATCCTTTTGCTATCAGCCTTGCTTTATTCCTTTTAATCACCCCAGCTTCATCTATCTTATTTTTTAAAATCCATTTTGTGCCTATGACTGGATGTTCTTTTGGTCTAGGAACCAACCTCCAAATCTTTCTTCTTTCAAACTAATTCAGCTCTTCTTGCATGACCTCAATCCAGCTTGAGTCTTCTAGAGCTTCTTCAATCTTCTTTACCTCCATCTGAGAATGAAAACTTAGATGGAAATATTCATTTTGAGTGGTTGATCTGGTCCTAACACGTGCATGTGGATCTTCAATAATTAGAATTTGAGTGTGATCTCTAGTCCATCTAGATCTTGATGGAACATCAGTCCTTGTGCCTTCTTGTTGAAGTTCTTCAAGATTTGGCTCTTGTTTTGCATCTTCATTAGTCCGTAGAGTTTCAATATCAGGATTTTGAGAATCTACGATTTCTTTATCTGGTACTACGATCGTAGGATCTGGAACATCTTCATAGATCATAGGATTCTGAGTAGTTTGAGGATTTAATTCCATAACTTTTTAAATTTGAGTTGTCTTGCTTGGTCCACCTTCATCAGATTCATCAAATGTGATATAGATAGATACTTCTACTGTCAAAGTATTCTTGTTGAACACTCTGTAGGCTTCTCTTTTTATAGAGTATCTAATAAAGATTCCTTCATCTGATTTAGGTTGAAATTTGGTCAGATATCTTGTGCCATTGTTGAGAATGTAGCATGCACAAACCAAAGGCACGAAAGTAGATGATGTTTGGCTTTCTTCCTTTCCATAGCTCGTACGGCGTCTTTTTGATTGTATCATGTATTAAGGATCTATTATAAGTGTAACATGTAGTGTTAACAACTTCTGTCCAAAAATATTTTGGCAGTCTAGCTGCAACCAGAAGAGTTCTTCCTGCTTCAATCAATGTCATTTTTTTTCTTTCAGCTACTATATTTTGTTGTGGAGTTCGAGGTGCTGAGAAATTGTATTGAAAACTATTATCTTCACAGAATTAATTTACTTCAAGTTGAAATCCCTGCCATGATCACTCCTTATAGCTTTTATCTTTTTTCCCTTCTTAATTATTTAATATTGACTTGAAGAACCTGATCAGTTGAGTACTAGTTTCATCTTTTGAACTTATGAAGAATACCCATGTGAACTTGGTATAGTCATCTACTACTACCAGTGAGTATCTTTTACCTTTAAGACTAGTTGTTGGAATAGGTCCAAAAAGATCCATGTGAAGAGGTTGTAGTAGCTTTTCATTTGAGTTAGTCAGCTTACTTTTAAATAGGCTCTTGGTCTGCTTTCCTTGTTGACAAGCTTTGTAGGGTCTTTCTTTAATGAAGTTCAGTTTGGGTAGACCACTGACTAGATCCTTTGATGCAAGCTTTGACATGTTCTTGGAATTTAGATGAGATAATATCCTATGCCATAACCAGCTTATGT